>SJYA01003121.1:206344-249348 GCA_006410615.1 Neotragus moschatus
AAAGATATAAGCATCTGAATGCAGAGTTCCAAAGAATAGCAAGGAGAGATAAGAAAGCCTTCCTCAGCCATCAATGCAAAGAAATAGAGGAAAAGAACAGAATGGGAAAGACTAGAGATCTCTTCAAGAAAATTAGAGATACCAAGGGAACATTTCATGCAAAGATGGGCTCAATAAAGGACAGAAATGGTATGGACATAATAGAAGCAGAAGATATTAAGAAGAAGTGGCAAGAAAACACACAAGAACTGTACAAAAAAGATCTTCACAACCAAGATAAACACGATGGTGTGATCACTCACCTAGAGCCAGACATCCTGGAATGTGAAGTCAAGTGGGCCTTAGAAAGCATCACTACAAACAAAGCTAGTGGAGGTGATGGAATTCCAGGTGAGCTGTTTCAAATCCTGAAGATGATGCTGTGAAAGTGCTGCTCTCAAATATGCCAGCAAATTTGGAAAACTCAGCAGTGGCCACAGGACTGGAAAAGGTCAGTTTTCATTCTAATCCCAAAGAAAGGCAATGCCAAAGAATGCTCAAACTACTGCACAACTGCACTCATCTCACACACTAGTAAAGTAATGCTCAAAATTCTCCAAGCCAGGCTTCAGCAGTACATGAACCATGAACTTTCAGATGTTCAAGCTGGTTTTAGAAAAGGCAGAGGAACAAGAGATCAAATTGCCAAAATCTGCTGGATCATCGAAAAAGTAAGAGAGTTCCAGAAAAACATCTATTTCTGCTTGACTGACTATGCCAAAGCCTTTGACTGTGTGGATCATAATAATAAACTGTGGAATATTCTGAAAGAGATGGGAATACCAGGCCACCTGACCTGCCTCTTGAGAAATCTGTATGCAGGTCAGGAAGCAATATTTAGAACTGGACATGGAACCACAGACTGGTTCCAAATAGGAAAAGGAGTACATCAAGGCTGTATTTTGTCACCCTGCTTATTTAACTTATATGCAGAGTACATCATGAGAAACGCTGGGCTGGAAGAAGCACAAGGAATCAAGATTGCCAGGAGAAATATCAATAACCTCAGATATGCAGATGATACCACCCTTATGGCAGAAAGTGAAGAGGAACTAAAAAGCCTCTTGATGAAAGTGAAAGAGGAGAGTGAAAAAGTTGGCTTAAAGCTCAACATTCAGAAAATGAAGATCATGGTGTCTAGTCCCTTCACTTCATGGGAAATAGATGGGGAAATAGTGGAAACAGTGTCAGACTTTATTTTTATGGGCTCCAAAATCACTGCAGATGGTGACTGCAGCTGTGAAATTAAAAGACACTCCTTGGAAGAAAAGTTATGACCAACCTAGATAGCATATTAAAAAGCAAAGACATTACTTTGCCAACAAAGGTCCATCTAGTCAAGGCTATGGTTTTTCCAGTGGTCAGGTATGGATGTGAAAGTTGGACTGTGAAGAAGGCAGAGCGCCGAAGAATTGATGCTTTTGAACTGTGGTGTTGGTTGAGAGACCCTTGGACTGCAAGGAGATCCAACCAGTCCATTCTGAAGGAGATCAGTCCTGGGTGTTCTTTGGAAGGAATGATGCTAAAGCTGAAACTCCAGTCCTTTGGCCACCTCTTGCAGAGTTGACTCATTGGAAAAGACTCTGATGCTGGGAGGGATTGGGGGCAGGAGGAGAAGGAGACGACAGAGGATGCTGGATGGCATCACTGACTCGAAGGGAGTGTCTGAGTGAACTCCAGGAGTTGGTGATGGACAGGGAGGCCAGGTGTGCTGGGATTCATGGGGTCGCAAGGAGTCGGACACAACTGAGCCAACTGAGGTGCACAGGACTGATGGCTACCATATTGAACAGTGCAGAAATGGGACATTTTCATCATCACAGAAGTTCTATTTGATAACACTGTCTCAGAGATTTTTCCACCAGCCCTTCTTTGCTAAGAAGGTTCCCTGGCAAGGTTTCATTTGTCCACATTTGCCACCACTTCAAAATTAGTACCTTTTCTCTGATCTTCCAAGCTCTCCTTTACAGACTTTTACTTCTTTACTTTCATCTACAATTGTACAAAGTCTCATGGATATAATAAATCTTTTATTCCACATTATTTAGAGCTCTGGTTCCCCAATTGAATCCTGACTGACATACACAATATGTATGATATGCTATTATTTGCATAAAAAGGGGAAAAGATTATGCATTCACACTTGCTTATGAATGAACTGACTATCTCTGACAGGAAACATAAAAAACTAAGAACAATGCTTGCTGGTAAGAGGAGAAAGGGGTGGCTGGTGAAACAGGAATGAGAAATTTTTTCCTATATATTCTTAGACTTTGGGATTTCAACATTGTGAATGTATTACCTATTCAAAACAAATAAGATTTTATGTGCTCCAACATAGCTTCAAATGGCAATGAAAAGATTATAAAATGATAATTCACAGGAGATCAATCTTACAGATTTCCATTTCTAGACCTGGCTGAACAAAGAGCTGTTATCTTTCTGACCATGTATCACAAAAGCCCTGGCAAACTCAGGGGACTTAGCTTTATTTTGTTAAGATTTCCCTGACAGGGAGCATATGCTTCCATGGCATTGTCACGGTAGAGGAAAACAACAACCTCAAACCCCTCAACCCTGAAAAATTTGCCCATATATTTGGAGATGAAATTGTAGGAAGAGAGAAAATAAATCTGCTAATGGCTTAACAGAAACACTTCTGGATGATCTGAGTATGCTTCACTAAAAATGTAATTAAGATGTTTATTAATGTTTCTGCACATGCCATCAATGCCAGGATAATTAACGTACACAAAGATAGAGAGATGTGCAAAAATAATAGGGGTTAAACAGTCTTTTCCGCTAGTATAATGGTTTGGAAAAGACTCTGGCTATTTGAGTCATTGGTATTTGGTTTTCCTGTTCCACTGTTTCTCTCAATTATTCCCATTATTAGGACAGAAGCAAGGTCTCTAGTATCCTCTGCATGGATAAATAGGACAAATGGCTCAGTGGTGGCAATCAAAATGATTCTTCTTACTACAAAAACTTTCAGATTCTTTGCAACCCCCATGGACTGTAGCCCACCAGGTTCCTAACTCCATGGAATTCCCCAGGCAAGAATACTAGAGTGGGTTGCCATTTCCTTTTCCAGGGGATCTTTTCAACCCAGGGATTGAATCCAGGTCTCCTGCACTGCAGGTGGATGCTTTATTGTCTGAGCTACTAGGGAAGCCCCAAGATCAAATTTAAAACCATCTAATTGCTAAAATAACTACTTCTCTCATCCTGCAGAAGTCAGAGTGGAATCCAGCCATATAGCTATATGCTATGGTAACCAAGAGAATGCAATGGAACTTGCAACTAGCCTTGCTACTATGACCTGCCCCTTTGTTTCATTTCAGCTTTTTCCTATCTTTCCCCTCCAATTTTGGTGTTAGGTACAAGAGTTGTTAGTACTTAGGTATCTATGTACTATGTAGTACTTGTGATCTATTAACTATATTATCTATCTAATATATATTTTATATATATATATATAAACTATCTAATATAGTTATTAGATCCTACATGAATAAGTTCTCTATCCTTAGTGCCTGTTGAAGTGTGTGAAGTTAAAGTTTACTGGTGTACAACGTTCATAGAGCATTTTTAGTTCTAAAGTGCTACCCAAACACAGGGAAGAGAAAAACAAGAGAGAAAAGTGAAAATTAGAGGAGGCAAGGCATGAGTAGACAAAACTGTGTCAAGACTTTGGAAACTATTCTGGTGCTCACTTTGGCAGCACATATAGTAAAACTGGAACGATACAGAGAAGATCAGCATGGCTGCTGTGCAAGGATGGCATGAAATTCAGGAAGCGTCTCATATTTTTCTGTATCAGCCTAGAGGGGTGGGATGGGGAGGCGGATGGGAGGGAGGTTCAAGAGGGCGGGGACATATGTACACCTATGGCTGACTCATGCTGATGTCTGACAGAAAACAACAAAATTCTGTAAAGCAATTATCCTTCAATTAAAAATTAATTAATTAAAAAAAAGAAATCTGGGAAAAAAACAATTATGGGAAAGTTTTCCTTCATTAACTATTTTAACTTTTATTAGATAAATTATATTTGTTCCATCTGCTCGATGTATATACAAAATCCCAGTGTTCTCATTATCTAACACCTCAAACCTAGTGCTTTCAATTTATTTTCTCCATTTGTGAGTGAAAGTTGCTCAGTTGTGTCCAGCTCTTTTCGACCCCATGGACTATAGAGTCCATGGAATTCTCCAGGCCAGAATACTGGAGTGGGTAGCCTTATCCTTCTCTAGGGGATCTTCCCAACCTAGGGATCAAACCCAGGTCTCCCACATTGCAGGCGGATTCTTTACCAGCTGAGCCACAAGGGAAGCCCAAAAAGCTCTATAATACCAGAGCAGGTAGCCTATCCCTTCTCCAGCAGATCTTCCCGACCTAGGAATCAAACTGGGGTCTCCTGCATTGCAGGTGGATTCTTTACCAACTGTGCTTTCACTAAAAACACTTACAATGTTGAGACCAATAGGCTTACTCTTCTGGATGAGCAGCCTCCCTCTCAATACAGAAATTCAACTGTTTTCTTACTGAATGCAACTGGAAAAGAATGGTAACTTGGATGCCCACATTATCTTCCTCAGACAGGGAGAGGAAGATATTCTCAAATGGAAACACTACCTTGTGTGTGTGGGCTGAGTCACTGAGTCATGTCTGACTCTTTGCAATCCTATGGACTGTAACATACCAGGTTCCTCTGTCCATTGGATTCTCCAGGCACAAATACTGGGGTGGGTTGCCATGCCCTCCTCCAGGGTATCTTTCTGATCCAGGGATCAAACCTGCGTCTCCTGCATTGGCAGGCAGATTCTTTACCACTGAGCCACATGGGAAGCCCTAAAACTTACATTTTTTCAAAAGAAAAAAATACTTAGTTTCACCATGTTTTAAAAGTTAAGGGGAAAAGTGTTTATAAACTTGAAGAAGTATTATTTAAGCTTTTGTGAAAAATGGTATATAATGACCGAATCTATCATTGGCTAATAAAGCAGAGCTGAAAGAGCTTTGATGTCTAGATTTAAATGTTAAAATTATCTTTTTAAGTTCTATAATAATGCTGCTAATAAGTTTACCAAATTTCACATTTCAATTTACAATTATCCCATGAATTAGAGACTTCTGACCCATGCAAACTTCACATCTGTCTTCTAGCAAAGGTGGACAGATATTCTACGGTTCTAAGGTATAGATAAGTCAGAGTTATATATATGGCTACCAAGTTGATTACCAAAGAATCAAATATAATTTCTCCCCTTTTCAGTTTCTACCTTTATTTTCCTTATTCAACTTGAGAATAGTCTTATTAAAGAAACTAAAACATATTCATTTCTATTTAAAAAACACAGTATTAAGACAAGATGGTTGGAAATATTCATTGATTAAAATACCTCTAGTTTTTGAAAACATAATAGATGGAAGCTTGTATCATTACTTTCCTGATTGTTATACCTTATATAAGACTACATTAGTCAACTTTTAATATTTTAGTGAGATTCTATTTCCTTTGGATACATACCCCAAAGTGGGATTGCTGAATCATGTGGTAGTTCCATGGTGGTAAAAGGGTATTAATTTTATAATTATATGATGAATAAGTTCTGGGGATCTAATGTCCAGCATAATGACTATAGTTAAAACTGTAATGTACACTTGCAAGTGGCCAAGAAAGTAGAGGTCAAGTATTCTCATCAAAAAGAAATGGTAACTGTGAAACGATGGAGGTATTAACTACTCTTACTGTGATCATCATTTCTCAACACCTAAGTGTATCAAATTATCACACTGTATACTTAAATGTACATAATATTATGGGTCAGTTATATATCAATAGACCTATGGAAAAAATAGAGTAAATGTTAAAAACAACAACAACAAAAACTAAGTAAAATAAGGCCTGTACTTCTGCTATTTTAGAGAACTTTTCTAGTTCAAGAATAAAGAAGAAAAACATATTAGCATAGCTAATATATATAGCTAACAATTCTTGGTTTACATGTTTAGTTACTCCAACTTAATAAAATCTGACTTAGTAATGTCTTACTATTTAAAGGATACTTTAACTCACTTAATTCACTCAATATAGAATGATTACCTAAGTCAACAAGTATATAAAAGTCACAGGACTTTCCCTCTGAGCACTTGAAAAAGGATTAATAAGGATTCAGAGAAGACAGTGATCACTTCTGGTTGGCTGGGAGTCAGAGAAAGAATAGGATCATCAAAGGCTTCATGGAAGAGCTGACATTGATGATTTTGACATGAGGAAATGGGAAAAAAGGAAAAAGGCATCTCAGAGGAAAGGTGAGCAAACACTAACATGGCAAAGAATGAGGACATACACAGTTCAGGGAAGCAGAAAGGAACGCACAGTGGAGGAATAGTGGCATCATTTAAAAGGCAAAGAGAAAAAATTTAAAGCTAGAGGCAAACCAGATTTTGAGGAAGGCATTCAATACTTAGGCTTTTACTTTTTCTAAATTAGGGACAATTCACAAAAGAAGAATGGAGGGGACGTCCCTAGCAGACCAGTAGTTAGGAATCTGTGATTCCACTGTAGCGGGCATAGGTTTGATTCCTCGTCAGGGAACTAGAATTCTGTGCAGCAAAAATCAAAACAAAACAAAAAGCAGAATGGGAAAAAACAAGTGTCTTAGGAAGCTGATGGACACAGTGGTGGTAGTAGGAGGGGAATTAACAGCAGCAGCAAGCGACTGACTATCAAGGCAAAGAGAGAAAAATGACCAAAAAGACACACTTCAAAGCGCTATTCCAGAGGGTTATTTCCATCAGTACTGTGCAGAGTCACACTGGAGAGCAGGGTGAAAAGAAAAATCAGTAATACCGATTGTCTTTTTTAAAATTTTTGATGTTTTATCAAGAATTTTTTCCATTAACTTTGGTTTTTAACAGTAGTTCTTGAAAATATTTGATTACTGAGTTTCTTGGCATGTTCTTAGAATCTGCACCTAAGGCAAATATCTTAACTTTTTTCACACACGAGAATATACATGTCAGTCATTCCCAAGAACTATTATTGTACAATAATTGACTTTCAGACTGCTAACCCCTAGCCATCAAAAAAAAGGGGGGGGTAATTCCTGTTACATACATTTAAGAGGACAGGGAGTTCCATAATTTGTTTACAAAAGGTTCCCCAAATAACATTACAATAATGTTACTTTTAGCTTGAATGGAGGGAAGGAGTTTAAGTTATGTAGAACACTTCTGGTTTCTATGTTTTAGTCAGTATCCTAGCCAAGTGCTACCTATATGTACAACTTTGAGTATTCTTTGAATACTGTCTGTTTCTCAAGTTTATCCAGGGAAAAACAAAGTTCTTTCCAAAAGCCCTTCTCATGTTTCTCTGGCCTTATCAAGGTTACTTTTTACCTCTCTTTGGTGGTCGTACATGATACGTTAAGTCATTAATGACCAGCTTAAAGTCGTCAAGGAGGAGGAGGTCTATTCCTGTTGAGGCAGCAACTCGAACGCCATCTGTGAAAAATTTAAATGTGAAAAATTTAATTTGTCATATGTCCATAATTATTCAAGAGTGGTCAGGAAAGAAAGCAATCCTCAAAATAGATTTTAACATTATGTCTTTTAAATTTCAGTTAGCTTTTGCCTTATCCCCAAACTCTATGCGAAATAAAGCTTATATTACCTGAGGCTTCTTGTTTTCATGGCCTCAAGTCTGTGAAGATTTGACAACGTACTTTTCTGGTAGAACTTTATGAACAAATGAAATAATTACATAGATGCGTAGGTGTCATCTGGAAACCTAGGGTCACTGGGAGAGCTGCATGGATGTCTATTTGTCTATGATGGAAATTGGTTGTTAAAAAACCAACATCTTCTAGTATATGGAACTTTGCAGTATAGTTACTGATTAGTTGCCAATTATTCAGTAGGGGCAGATGCTAGGGTGAGCAAAGTACACCAAGTTCATCTATTAATTATGAGTTGAGAATTACGCATATTTAAACTACAGGGACTTACTGTACTAGGCTTTTATGTTTTCTGTACACTTAAATTTTTCAAAGTGAAAGTGGTAAAAATGTAAGGCACTTAAAAAATAAATAAAATGGATGTCATGTCAAGTGGGAATTTTAGTGCCTTATTTTCTATTACTTTCAAATCACATGTCTTTATTTTATAAATGTTTATATGAAAGACATAAAAAGATCTAAAAAGAAATCCTAATATTTCATATCTTCAGAGATGATGGCTCAACTACTGGATAAGTTTATTCTATGCCTAAGGTAATGACAAATGGTCTCAAAAGTATAAAATGTGATTGATGGCTCATCTTTGCCCATGGCATTATATGTGAGGTGCTTTTGAATGAGATCCCTGTGTATTAATATATACCCTTGCTAAAACTGAATAATCACATTCTAAAAACTAGGAGAGAAATCACTGTCTCTCCTGACATTTGCTAAGCAAAAAATTATGTCCCAAAGTTAAAAGCATGGGATTCATTTGCAACGCCTGTGTGTGTGCTGTGTGCGCAGAAGCAGTTTAGGGAGGGAGAAGGGGTGGGTGGGAATGAATAATGAAGGTGACTATACCTGGTGAATAAATTGCAACTCTGTCAATTCCCCGATCCTCTTCTTGTAGTTGTCGTAAAAACACACCAACAGAGTCTGAGATAGGTTTGAGTGTGAACTGACAGCGTTCACGCCGGGATGGTAGCCTCACAGATATCACAGGTAACCCATTTTGATACACCACTGTCACATCTGAATGAAAAAGACCCATAATCATATGATCATCAGATTTCATTATAAGTTAAAGGGATATTATCAGTCTTCTTAAATGGGGGCTTATTATTATTAGTGTGATTTAAAATGTTTCCAAAGATTCAAGAATATGCCCTTTAGCTTTAATTGAACATTAATCCGGGAACTGGCTTATGGAAGGTTATATCTATCACACAAATCACTTTTCAGAAAAAATAAAATATGCAGAGGATTATCTTTCAAATGGGTCAAGAAGAGGCTTTTCCAGAAATCTGAGGTAAAGTTCTTGGTATTGGTGAATACAAATCCTGATTCCATTTACCAAAACTTTATTAAGTAGCCAGAGATTGCTGGGCCACATTCTATATCCTGCAGGAGATGTCTCTTGGGAACCAGAGCTGTCAAGGATTCGTGGGGAATAACGTGGAACTATACCAATAAGTAAGACTTACTCAAGGACAGCAATTCATATTTACGGTACATATAATATTATATCCAAGGTGCTTGATAAGTAGGCATTCTCTTATACAATGTGGACATACTATAACACAATAAAAAACAATTTCTTTTAAGTTCTCTTGAACATTTTCCTGAGGTGAGCAAGAAGTCAAAGCTCAACATTTTGGGACTTACTAACAGTTATTAAGGGAAACATTACCACAAGCTACACAACTGACAGAATTTTCCACAACAGTTTGGCACAGAATTCTTTATTTTCTTATCTTATTCCTTAATTTTTAATTTATAGAACCTTAGTCTCTAAAACAAGTGTCAGAATAACGCTTTCAAATCATTTTCAAATGAATTTTTTTGAACAAGAATTTTTTACACAAGCAACCAAGCATTTAAAGATGGTAATTTAGCATTAGCCTGCAAAAGGAAAACAGGTTATGGAGTCAAATCTGGCATGGAATCCTGACTTTAACTTTGGACATATTATATAGCTTCTGTGAGCCTCACCTTTTCATATATAAAATGGATTTACTATCTAACTGATACAGTTGTTGTGAGGAATAAATAAACCATTTATAACAACATACTGCTTTTAGATGAGTGATGTTTGTTTATTAGCTTTTTTAAAACAATTAAAAGATACATTCTATAAAGTTTGTAAGGATTCATACTCCTTAAAACTGAAGAGCTGAGAGGAAATATACATAGAACAATGTTCTGGAGACTCTAAATGCATTAGACTTGCATAATTGTAGTCATTTACCTCTTTTTTCCTCACCTGGTCTAGTAAATGATGACGTCTATAATGAACACAGAAGCCTCACACTACATTGTTTGTGACTTAAATAACGCTTATTGAAACACAGTTTATCAATAACCAAATATATTCTCATCTGAAATGAATATTTGATGAATCCTGATGTAACAGGATAAAGAACATTTCCATTAGATCCCCAAAATCTCTGGATCCCCATTCTAGTTAACCCCTGGGCAACTACTGATTAGATTTTTGTCACCATAGATTATGTTTAGTTTTTTTAGACTTTTATACTGCTGGAATAATATAGCATGTACTCTTTTGTACCTGGATGATTTTGAGATTCATCCATGTTGTTACATGCATTAGTAGTTGATTTGTTTTTATTGCTGAGCAGCATTTAACTACACAGATACACTAATTTTGTTCATCCATTTACTGTGACTGACATATGGATTGTTTCTAGGTTTTGACTACTATGAATAAGCTTTTTATGATTATTTACTGACAAGTCTTTGAGTAGACATATATTTTTGTGGTATACCTTTTCTCATCCTTTTACTTTTAACCTACCATGTCTTTATATTTTAAGTGGGTTTCCTGCAGACAACATATGGTTGAGTCTTGCTATTTTATCCAATCTGACAGTCTCTGTCTTTTAAAGTATGTATATCATTTGCATTTAATAAATTATAAATATGGTTACGTATAAGTCTGCCATCTCACTACTTTTCTTGACTCAATTCTTTCTTCTATTTTCCATGTATTCTTGCCCTCTTTTAGATTAACTGAGTATTCTTATGATTACATTTAACCTCTGCTATGGGCTTCCCTGGTATCTCAGTGGTAAATAATCTGCCTGCCAATGCAGGAGACCCAGGTTAGAACCATGGGTCGGGAAGATACCAGGAAACGGCAACCCATTCCAGTATTCTTGCTTGGGAAATCCCTTTCACAGAGGAGCCTGGTGGGTTACAGTCCATGGGATTATAAAAGAGCTGGACATAACTTAGCAACTAAACAACAATACTAACAACAAACTGGCTTCTTAACTGTACCTCTTCATGGTTTGGGGTTGCTCTAAGCAAGTAATGGCAATGTTTTTCTATAAAGGGTAGATTATTAAATACTTTAGGTTTTTGGCAGTCATAAAATCTCTGTTGCAACTTAAGACTCTGTGTATTGTGGTTCAAAAGCAGCCCTCAGTTCAGTTCAGTTGCTCAGTCGTGTCCGATTCTTTGCGACTCCATGAATCGCAGCATGCCAGGCCTCTCTGTCCATCACCATCTCCCGGAGTTCACTCAGACTCACGTCCATCGAGTCAGTGATGCCATCCAGCCATCTCATCCTGGGTCGTCCCCTTCTCCTCCTGCCCCCAATCCCTCCAGGCATCAGAGTCTTTTCCAATGAGTCAGCTCTTCACATGAGGTAGCCAAAGGACTGGAGTTTCAGCTTTAGAATCATTCCTTCCAAAGAACATCCAGAGCCGATCTCCTTCAGAATGGACTGGTTGGATCTCCTTGCAGTCCAAGGGACTCTCAAGTCTTCTCCAACACCACAGTTCAAAAGCATCAATTCTTCAGCGCTCAGCCTTCTTCACAGTCCAACTCTCACATCCATACATGATCACAGGAAAAACCAAAGCCTTGACTAGACGGACCTTAGTCGGCAAAGTAATGTCTCTGCTTTTGAATATACTATTTAAGTTGGTCATAACTTTTCTTCCAAGGAGTAAGCGTCTTTTGATTTCGTGGCTGCAGTCACCATCTGCAGTTATTTTGGAGCCCAGAAAAATAAAGTCTGACACTGTTTCCATTGTTTTCCCATCTATTTCCCATGAAGTGATGGGACCAGATGCCATGATCTTCATTTTCTGAATGTTGAGCTTTAAGCCAACTTTTTTACTCTCCTCTTTCACTTTCATCAAGAGGCTTTTTAGTTCCTCTTCACTTTCTGCCATAAGGGTGGTGTCATCGCACTATGTAAACAAATATGCATGGCTGTGTTTCAACAAAATTAAAGAGTGCACTGGACTTGGCCTATTGGGTTTGTAGAACCCACCTCAAGGGTTTGCAATATACATCTTTAGTTATCACTTAAAGTATTATATACCACTTTACATACAGTGTAAGAAGCTTATAACAATATGCTTCCATTTCCCCTGTATTGTGCTACTGTTCTACATTTTATTTCTATATGTTATAAACCACAAACTATTTTTACTTTGACAACAAATTATATTTTAAAAATTTCAAAATGAGAAAAATGTTTTTTATATTTATGTACATATTTACCCTCTGTGTTCCTCTATTTTTTGGGGGGGTATAATCCACATTTCCATTTGGTATCACTTTCCTTTTGTCTCATGAGATTCCTTAAACATTTCTTGTTGGGCAGATAGGTTGGCAATAAATTCTCTCAGTTTTGGTTAAGTCTGAAAAAGTCTTTATTTCATCTTCATTTTTGAAAGACAATTCTGCTGTTTAAAAATCTAGTTTTTTTTTCCTCCCAGTACTCTAAAGAACTTCTAGTTTGTACAGTATGTTATACATTTGTGCACATTCTAATCTTTGTTCCTTTGTATGTACTATGTCTTTTTCTCTCTGGCTGCTTTCAATATTTTCTCTTTATCATTGGTTTTCAGCAATCTGATTATAATGTTCTTTTCTATGGTTTTCTTTATGCTTGTGCTGTTTGGGAATTGTTAAATGTCTTAGGTCTGTGGGCTCCTCATTTTCATCAAATTTATAAAAACTTTGGCCATTACTCAAATATTTTTCATGTCTCGCACACCTCTGCTTGTGGATTCCAATTACACTCATATTTGTGGCACTGTCCCACAGGGCACTGAAGCTCTTTTCATATATTTCTGTTTTCTCAGATTCATTCTGGATAGTTTTAATTGCTATGTACTTCAGTGTCACTGATCTTTTCCTCTGTAGTATTTAATCTATCAATTCCATCCATACTGGTTTTCATTTCATACATATTTTCGTCTCTAGAAGTTCCATTTATTGTTCTATTTTCTGTTTTTCTTTATATTATGCTTATGTTTTTTTCTTTTCTTTCCATGAATGTAAGAATCATTTACAATAACTATTTTAAAATCTTTGTCTGTTAATTCCATCATTCCTAGGTCTGGTTCTACTGACTAATTCCTGCCCCCACCCACAACCCTGCAGCTTCTTCATATGCCTAGTAATTTCTGACTGGAGATTAGACATTGTGACTTTTACATTGCTGAATGCTGGATTTTGTTGTATAGTTACTGCATATAAGCTTGATCCTCTAGAGTCTTTTAAGACAAATCTAGAGAATCCTTTATTCTAGAGCAAATCTGGCACCCCTTCCAAGTTATGCTTCTTCTGGGGTCTCTACTGCATGTTCAGGTAGTCAGTGATGCTTCTCCTCTCTAGCTGGAGAGAAGTCAAATTATTTCTGGCCCTGAGTGAGCGCTAAGAGTTATTCATTTTACAGCTTCTGCTGCTGCTGCTGCTGCTAAGTTGCTTCAGTCGTATTCGACTCTGTGCGACCCCATAGACAGCAGCCAATCAGGCGCCTCTGTCCACAGGATTCTCTAGGCAAGAATACTGGAGTGGGTTGCCACTTTCTTCTTCTTTACAGCTTCTGGTAATTGCCATCTCTTGGGAAGTTGTTATAGCCTGACTTTGTGGCTTAGAATTTAACCAAAGCCTCAGGCTGTGAGCTAAAGCAATGTAAGGTTAATTTCATTTGCTTCTCTTTCCTCAGATCAAAGTCCTGTCTTGCCTACTGTCCAGTGGTAAAAACAGTATTTTCATGTGTTTCTATCTGGTGTTCTAGCTGTTGACAGCAGGATAGCAATTCCCACAGCAGTTAATGCTTTGTGGATACATGATTTGAATTTTTACATTAAAAAAAGCAGAGTCATAAATCTCTATTTATTCTTTCCAACAGGACAGTCTGAGTTTTCTAAGGAAAATGAGGCCAAATTAGTAATATGAAGTTAATACATAGTATGTATGTACCATCTAAAGTTTTCAATATCTAAAATAACTTGAAATTTTTGTCATTTTCTTTCTTGTTTTTAAAAGAATCCTTAGCCATCCATTGCTTCTTTAAAGTCAGAGACGGTAATGTTAGGGGAAGCACACTGACTGAAAACGCCCACCCTGGCCAGGCACCATAGTAACCATTTGTTTTATGATAGGAGGTTCTGGTAAGGAACAGGGAACTAATAAGCCTCCAACAACCAGGAGAGTTCGAGAAAGGTCAAAAGGAGACACAACCTGTCCGATCACCTCCCAGAATCCTTCTCTCTGGCATCCATCTTGGCTGAACAAGGCGTGCACGACCAGGAAGGACTCTGAGTCAGAATGATTGGCTAAGGACAACCCAGAAGCTAATCCCATCACCATGAAACCCGAGACTGCAAACCATGTGGCAGAGCTGTTCTCCTGGGTTCCCTTACCCTACTGCTCTCCACCTGGGTGCCCTTTCCCCATAAAATCTCTTGCTTTGTCAGCACTTGTGTCTCCTCGGACAATTCATTTCCGAGTGTTAGACAAGAGCCCAGTTTCAGGCCCTGGAAGGGGTCCCCCTTCCTGCAACAGTAACATAAATACCCTTATTTGTTCTACAAGCAGTAATGATGATGGGGGTCATAAAATTAGGTGATTAACTTGTCTACCTGGTGTTCTCCCTCACCACCATCCAGTCTTCTTTCTACATGTGAAAATATTCAACCACAGATTTCAAGTAGTAGTCAGAGTCGAATTAAAATAAAAGATAGGAATCTCTGAATCTTAAACACATAAACTATGGGAGATTTCACTAATATATCAGTTTGATGGGTAAGTGCTTAGGGATTACTGTTTCAAAATAACTGAGACAAAATAAACAGACAAAATTAAGGTTTTTATCACTCAGTTTAACTTTTTTCTTTAAGATTATGAAGTTTTTAAAAGGAGATAAATATGAAAGCTTTGAAAAACTTGGCATAGATAGCACATTTCAGAACTAACAACTCTTTAATATAATACGGCTTTTGAAATAAATCCCCAGGTCTCCTTCTTTCCTACACACTCGATTGTAATGCAAATATTAGATTTCTTGTTTTGCAACCGGAGAATAACAATTACCAAAGTTCCTCATGTTTAATAATATACAAAATGGCTGTTGGTTGTAGTGAAGTCACAATGGGAATTTACAAGCTAATGACAGCTGTCAGCTACTATTCTCTAGAGTTAAACAGTCTTTTCAAATGTAAATTGCAACAAGTAGCTTTCTGGTTGGTTAAAAAAAATCTTTTGCTCTGATTTCCATTTCAACAAATAAGAAATAATCTAAAGTATGTTCTGGAGCAGTGTACCTCAAAGAAACCTAGAAATTATGGGGCATCCAGTATAAACATTGAGAGAATATGACAACTGAAGTAGGAATAAAAATTAAAAGGCAAGGAATTTTCCAGAGTAAAAAGAGAACTGCAAGGACAACAGACATTGGATTAAAGAAGCAAAATAAAAATTTTTTTTAATGCTTGGGAAAATTATAGAAAAAGTCCTATAGTAAAAATGCTTGTTATTTAACCAATTATTAAAATTCATAGGAGGAAAATTAATCAGTGTTAAAAATAATTAGCAAAATCTCCTCTAAAATATATAATTTTATGAACACTGTGACTGAACACAAGATTGTGTGCCTGATGCACAGAGAGGTCAAACAAACTGAAATGTCAAAGTCTGGTACAGAGAAAGGTTTATTGCAGGGCCAATCAAGGAAAATGGGTAGCTCAAAAAATTCCAAACTCCCCAACAGTTTAGGGGGAGAAGTTGTTGTTGTTGTTTTTTTAAATACTATTAATTATTTTTTAATTGAAGGATAATTGCTTTATAGAATTTTGTTGTTTTCTGTCAAACCTCAACATGAGTCAGCCATAGGTATACATATGTCCCCTCCCTGTTGAACCTCCCTCCCATCTCCCTCCCTTCCCACCCCTCTAGGCAGATACAGAGCCCCTCTCTGAGTTCCCTGAGACATACAGCAAATTCTCATTGGCTGTCTATTTTGCATATGGTAATGTAAGTTTCCACGTTACTCTCTCCACACATCTCCCCATCTCCTCCCCTCTCCCCATGTCCATAAATCTGTTCTCTATGCTTTTTTCTCCACTGGTACCCTGCAACTAAATGCTTTGGTACCATCTTTCTAGATTCCATATATATGTGTTAGTATATCTTTCTCTTTCTGACTTAACTTCACTCTGTATTATCGGCTCTAGGTTCATCCACCTCATTAGAATTGACTCAAATGCATTCCTTTTTATGGCTGAGTAATATTCCATTGTGTATATGTACCACAACTTCTTTATCCATTCATCTATCAATGGACAGCTAGGTTGCTTCCATGTTGTAGCTATTGTAAACAGTGCTGCAATGAACACTGGGGTACATGTGTCTTCAATTTTGACTTACTCAGGGTATATGCATAGGAGTGGAATTACTGGGTCATATGGTGGTTTTATTCCTAGTTTTTTAAGGAATCTGGGGGATAAGTTTTTATAGGCAAAGTCTGGGGTGAGGGCTGCAGGGTTTGTGACTTTCTTCTGATTGGTTGATGGTGAGGTAACTGGGTGCCCCAGGAATCATGTGCTCAGTCTGAAGTTACCATCTTTCACCTGGGTGAGGGCCTCAGTGCCTGTAGAAGAGCTCAAAAATATTATATGGATATATATTTAATTCATGTGATATGTATATACTGCCTCAAGGCTGCCCTATGTTTTTTGATTGCTCCTCCCTTGTTTCTGCATTCCCTCTGCTTCCTGATTAGCAACTGTTTGAATCAGCCCTTTGGAACATAGAAGGCTGAATGAAGCCTATTTTCTATAAACAAGAAATGGGGTCCCAGAAAGGATTTGTACACAGGAGACCCACAGGGTCTTGCCTGGTTTCAACAAAACTGTATACCTCTTAAAGAGTGGCATTGTAACATGTATATCATAAGTGAAACGAATTGCTGGTCTAGGTTCGATACAGGATGCAGGATGCTTGGGACTGATGCATGGGGATGATCCAGGGAGATGGTGTGGGGTGGGAGGGGGGAGAGGGGGTCGGGATTGGGAGCTCATATACACTCGTGGCTGATGCATGTNAAGTGAAACGAATTGCTGGTCTAGGTTCGATACAGGATGCAGGATGCTTGGGACTGATGCATGGGGATGATCCAGGGAGATGGTGTGGGGTGGGAGGGGGGAGAGGGGGTCGGGATTGGGAGCTCATATACACTCGTGGGTGATTCATGTCAATGTATGGCAAAACGAATACAGTATTGTAAAGCAAGACAAACTAAAAAATAAATAAATAAATAAAAGCTAAAAGAAAAAAAAAAGAAAAAGGAAAAGGTATAATAAGGAAGCACATTTAGGGTGTTCTCTGCAGAGATACTTATAATTGAACTTTATATGAGATTATTCCAGTGGCTTATGACTTTGCCATCATCTGTTTCTTTTCTTTCTCTTTTTCTCTACTATTCTGCATTAAGAATATGAAATACAATAATATAATTTTAGTGTTGGAAGGGTTAAAGAAATCATACAGACTCTAGGGGCCATTCTTCTATGCTGCCGTTGCAGTCATGAAGTTGGATCCAACTTTTTTGCAACCCCATTTCCTTTACCATGGGAAATGCTGCCATTTCCTTCACCAGGGGGTCTTCCTGACCCAGGGATCAAACCCATGTCTCCTGCATTGGCAGGTGGATTCTTTACCACTGAGCTAGCTGGAAAGCCTGCCCTTCTTCTATAGCTAAGAACAAAAAAGTACAACAAGGTTAGATGATATTCCTAAGGTCCATCCATGTTGTCCCAAATGGCAAGATGTCTTTCTTTTTTATGGAATATGCTATTGTACATATATACCACCTCTTTATCCATTCATCTATCTGTGGACACGTAGCTTACTCCGATATCTTGGCTATTGTAAATAATACTACAATTAACATAAAGGTGCATGTTTCTTCTCAAATTAGAGTTTTTATTTTTTTCAAAAAAAATTCCTGGAAGTAGGCCTGCTTAATCATATTATAGTAGTTCTATTTTGGATTTTTTTGAGGAACCTCCATACTGGTTTCCATAGTTGCTATACCAATTTACATTCCCACCTTTTCTTTACATTCTCCGCAACACTGTTATTTCCTTTTTGGTAACAGCCATTCTGACATGTATAAGTGATACCTCATTGCAGTGTGATTTGCATTTTCCTGATATCAGTGATATTGAGCATCTTTTCATGTGTCCGTTGGCTATCTGTATGTCTTCTTTCAGGAAACATCTATTTAGGTCTTTTGCCCAATTTTTAATCAGGTTGTTTGTTTATTTGATGTTGAATTGTATGAGTTCTTTATATAATTTGGATATTAACCTCTTATCAGATAAATCATCTGCAAGCAAATATCTTCTCCTACTCAATAGAGTGCCTTTTCATTTTGTTGATAGTTTCCTTTGTTGTGCAAAAGCTTTTTACTTTGAAATGGTCCCATTGTTTATTTTGCTTTTGTTTACCCTCGCTGAGGATACATAGCTAAAAAATATTGGCAAGACCTATGTCAAAAGTGTACTGCCAATGTTTTCTTTTGGTTATTTGGGGTCTTTTATGTTTCCATATGAAGTTTAGAATTATTTGTTCTAGTTCTGTTAAAAAAAAAAAAAGCCACTGGTATTTTGATAGGGATTGCACTGAATTTGCAGATTACCTTGGGGAGTATGATCATTTTAACAAGATTAATTCTTCCAACCCATGAGCATAGTATATCTTTATTTTGTTCATGTCATCTTGAATTTATCAAAGTCTTATAGTTTTCTAAGTATTTACCTCCTTGGTTATTTTTAGGTACTTTATTATTTTTGATGTGATTGTCAATGAGATTACTTTCTTAATTTCTCTTCTTGATAGTTCATTGTTAGTTTATAGAAACACAATAGTGTTTGCTTTTTTTTTTTGGCTGCACCATGTGACTTCTGGAATCTTAGTTCCCCACCAAGGATCAAACCCCGCCCCCAACCCCCACTGCAGTGGAAGTGTAGGGTCCTGACCATTAGACTGCTAGGGAATTCCTGCAACAGATTTCTAGATATTAATTTTATACCCTGAAACTTTACTGAATTCATTTATTAGATCTTTTAAAAAGATTATTTATTTTTGGCTGTGCTGTACACAGGGTTTCTCTAGTTGGGTCCAGTGAGGACTACTTCTCTTGTGGTGGCTTCTCTTGCTGGGGGGCACAGGCTCTAGAGTGTGAGGGCTTCAGAAGTTGTGCTTCCTGGGCTCTAGAGGGCTGGCAGCAAAGGGGTTGCAGCACAGGGGTTTAGCTGCCTCATGGCATGTGGAATCTTCCCAGACCAGAGAGCGAAGCTGTCTCCCCTGCACTGACAGGCGGACTCTCAACCACTGAAACACCTGGGAGGTCTAGAATCATAAATTTAGTAGTTTGATAAATCCAGCTGTTGGGTCCTTCCAAGTGGCAATATAAATTAACTTAGTGAAATCAACTATATATTTCACTGTGAACCTAAGGTAAATTAGTGTTTGTACAACTGAACCTCTCTCTGTAGAACTATGTAAAAAACAGTTAAGTGAAGTTATTACTAGGCTTAAATGATAAAATTTGTGGAAACAGAATTATAAACATTTTAAAAAATATATGGTATTATTGGTTTGGGGCTTCCCTGGTGGCTCAGAAGGTAAAGAATCTGCCTGCAGTGTGGGAGACCTGGATTTGAACCCTGGATCAGGAAAATCCCCTGGAGAAGGAAATGGCAACCCTCTCCAGTATTCTGGCCTGGAAAATCCCATGGAGAGAGAAGCCTGATTGATGGGCTACAGTCCATGGGGTCACAAAGAGTCAGGCATGGCTGAGCACCTGACACACATTATTGGTCTTATGTTAAATATGTCAACTACAAATTGGCACGTGCCAAGAGGCCCGGCATGCTGCAGTCCATGGGGTTGTAAAAGAGGCAGACGTGACTTAGCAGTGACTGAAGAACAATAACAATGACAACAAAGAGCATCGGTAGTGATGAACAGCAACAAGGGCTTTTGCCACCAGTCTCTGCCCTGATTGAAGCCTGTGAGCCTGCAGTTATTGACCTTCAACACCCGCTAAGGGAGTTCAGGGTGGAGTGAGGCTCTCTGTGAGCCAGAGAATCTGGTGGACCAGGGCTTTAGATAGTTAGGTATTTTCAGGAACTGATTTCATCATCCCAATCCTTGCCTCTCTTCGTATCTAGAAAAGCACTAAATCATTAAATGACGATATCTGCTCCTCGTGACTAGTAGAAACCTTTTGTAAAGTAAGCGCTGATTGCAATGAACTCCCTCTTCACCAGAATCTTATATACTGACCTTCCCCCATTACCTCTCTGGAATAGTTTCTCAGAGTTATCTGAGGTGCTGTCTTCCAGGCTGCAGTCCTCATTTTGACTCAAATAAAACTTAATTTGCAACTCTCAAGTTGTGCATCCTTTTTTGTCTACAAATAGTAGAACAACCTATATAACTTTTGTTGAATCTGGTTCTTTTAAAATCTGTTTATGAAGATAATTAAACTCTCATAAATGTCAAAAGCATTTGGGCTAAATAAAAAGTCATCCACATCCTTCATCTACTTATTCTGAGAATTAAATATTTTATATTGTTTTGTAAAAATAAAATCCTGTCCTAATTTAGTGCCCTAACATTTTTTTCTTTTTTAAGAATAATTCTTTTCATGGTGCTGCTTTGAAAGTAACTTCATTAATCCTTGACTTTGGGCCCACTTTAATTTCTGGATGGTGTAAAGTGGAATCCAATCCTCAAGTACAGAGAGTAAAGTGCAGCAGAAGAATGACAGAAGCTGGAATCCCAGATTTGAAAACAGTTCCTGAAAATCTCAAATTCTACCACAGGAGACACCTTGAATGTATGGGCACATTACTGAATATACCCTTATCTCATTCACCTTACCTTTAATTCAGAGATTCTAATAANGATCATTTTAACAAGATTAATTCTTCCAACCCATGAGCATAGTATATCTTTATTTTGTTCATGTCATCTTGAATTTATCAAAGTCTTATAGTTTTCTAAGTATTTACCTCCTTGGTTATTTTTAGGTACTTTATTATTTTTGATGTGATTGTCAATGAGATTACTTTCTTAATTTCTCTTCTTGATAGTTCATTGTTAGTTTATAGAAACACAATAGTGTTTGCTTTTTTTTTTTGGCTGCACCATGTGACTTCTGGAATCTTAGTTCCCCACCAAGGATCAAACCCCGCCCCCAACCCCCACTGCAGTGGAAGTGTAGGGTCCTGACCATTAGACTGCTAGGGAATTCCTGCAACAGATTTCTAGATATTAATTTTATACCCTGAAACTTTACTGAATTCATTTATTAGATCTTTTAAAAAGATTATTTATTTTTGGCTGTGCTGTACACAGGGTTTCTCTAGTTGGGTCCAGTGAGGACTACTTCTCTTGTGGTGGCTTCTCTTGCTGGGGGGCACAGGCTCTAGAGTGTGAGGGCTTCAGAAGTTGTGCTTCCTGGGCTCTAGAGGGCTGGCAGCAAAGGGGTTGCAGCACAGGGGTTTAGCTGCCTCATGGCATGTGGAATCTTCCCAGACCAGAGAGCGAAGCTGTCTCCCCTGCACTGACAGGCGGACTCTCAACCACTGAAACACCTGGGAGGTCTAGAATCATAAATTTAGTAGTTTGATAAATCCAGCTGTTGGGTCCTTCCAAGTGGCAATATAAATTAACTTAGTGAAATCAACTATATATTTCACTGTGAATCTAAGGTAAATTAGTGTTTGTACAACTGAACCTCTCTCTGTAGAACTATGTAAAAAACAGTTAAGTGAAGTTATTACTAGGCTTAAATGATAAAATTTGTGGAAACAGAATTATAAACATTTTAAAAAATATATGGTATTATTGGTTTGGGGCTTCCCTGGTGGCTCAGAAGGTAAAGAATCTGCCTGCAGTGTGGGAGACCTGGATTTGAACCCTGGATCAGGAAAATCCCCTGGAGAAGGAAATGGCAACCCTCTCCAGTATTCTGGCCTGGAAAATCCCATGGAGAGAGAAGCCTGATTGATGGGCTACAGTCCATGGGGTCACAAAGAGTCAGGCATGGCTGAGCACCTGACACACATTATTGGTCTTATGTTAAATATGTCAACTACAAATTGGCACGTGCCAAGAGGCCCGGCATGCTGCAGTCCATGGGGTTGTAAAAGAGGCAGACGTGACTTAGCAGTGACTGAAGAACAATAACAATGACAACAAAGAGCATCGGTAGTGATGAACAGCAACAAGGGCTTTTGCCACCAGTCTCTGCCCTGATTGAAGCCTGTGAGCCTGCAGTTATTGACCTTCAACACCCGCTAAGGGAGTTCAGGGTGGAGTGAGGCTCTCTGTGAGCCAGAGAATCTGGTGGACCAGGGCTTTAGATAGTTAGGTATTTTCAGGAACTGATTTCATCATCCCAATCCTTGCCTCTCTTCGTATCTAGAAAAGCACTAAATCATTAAATGACGATATCTGCTCCTCGTGACTAGTAGAAACCTTTTGTAAAGTAAGCGCTGATTGCAATGAACTCCCTCTTCACCAGAATCTTATATACTGACCTTCCCCCATTACCTCTCTGGAATAGTTTCTCAGAGTTATCTGAGGTGCTGTCTTCCAGGCTGCAGTCCTCATTTTGACTCAAATAAAACTTAATTTGCAACTCTCAAGTTGTGCATCCTTTTTTGTCTACAAATAGTAGAACAACCTATATAACTTTTGTTGAATCTGGTTCTTTTAAAATCTGTTTATGAAGATAATTAAACTCTCATAAATGTCAAAAGCATTTGGGCTAAATAAAAAGTCATCCACATCCTTCATCTACTTATTCTGAGAATTAAATATTTTATATTGTTTTGTAAAAATAAAATCCTGTCCTAATTTAGTGCCCTAACATTTTTTTCTTTTTTAAGAATAATTCTTTTCATGGTGCTGCTTTGAAAGTAACTTCATTAATCCTTGACTTTGGGCCCACTTTAATTTCTGGATGGTGTAAAGTGGAATCCAATCCTCAAGTACAGAGAGTAAAGTGCAGCAGAAGAATGACAGAAGCTGGAATCCCAGATTTGAAAACAGTTCCTGAAAATCTCAAATTCTACCACAGGAGACACCTTGAATGTATGGGCACATTACTGAATATACCCTTATCTCATTCACCTTACCTTTAATTCAGAGATTCTAATAACTCACAAGGAGGCTGAGAAGATTCAATGAGGATATAGAAAAATTCTTTCCTTGGTAGTTTTTCTTGCTTTTTCTAAAATCTACAGTCTTAAAAACTAAAGTCTAAAGTCATACAAGTTTCCATGAGGAAATTTCCAGTCTAGGCTTTAAGCCCCAAGAGAACAAAAATGACTTGTTCCATCGAGGGCAACAAGTAGAAAAAGAGCAGAAATTATATAAACCAATTACTGTTCCTAGGTATTTCTGGATAACAGACCTCCTTGACAATACCTGAAGAAGGTATGGATTCCCCCCTGAGACCTATTTCCTGAAAAAATTCAAATAATTTATACATAAAAATTTTAGATACAACACATTTGTTGCATTGAAAAATTATTTCCTTCAAATTAACTGTTATGGACTGAATTGTGATCTCCCCAAATTTGTATTTTTGAAACTCTAATTCCCCATGCGCTTATCTGGAGATAGGGTCACTCAGAGGTAATGAAGGTTAAAGGAAAAGATAAAGGTAATCTGATAATCTATTGTACTAAGCTGATAGCATAACAGCTATGTATGAAGAGTAAGAGCTTTCCCCACATCTTCACTAGGTGGAAACACAGTAAGAAGGTGGCCATCTGCCAGCTAGGAACAGAGTTCTGATCAGAACTTAACCTTGCTGACACCCTGATCTGGGAATTCTAGCATCCAAAACTGTGAGGAAATAAATTTTTGTTGTTTAAGTTACAGTATTTTGTTATGGCAGACTACAAGCGAAAGACTAGTACACTGGCATATTTTTAAAATAAATGTTAACAAAAATTGAAGCATTTTTCCTCATTTTAAATAAGTCATTTTTTTAAGAAATAAAAATTTCAAAATTAAAACAGAAAATAAACTTTAATTCTATATAAAAGGACATTTCAATTATAAGACTGGTATTGTTTGGCTTGAATAAAAAGTCACATAATGGCTTGGTTTTGGAACATGCTAACTTGAATATTACCTTTGATATCTAAAAAGGTTGTGCCTTTCTGTTTTGATGACAAGAAGCTGTAAAAACTCAGAGACTCTGGGAAAGGTATGTGGTAACACAGCTCTCACAGTTCACTTTGCCAGATGATGCTTGGCTAAGCATGTGTAAGGAACCTAAGATTTCTTCTAAGACTCTTAGAATTGAATTTATATCAATTTCTGTTTTGATGCAGTATCAACAGTGAAACGACTGGAAATCCAAGTTCCAATTTTAAGGTTTCTGAGTGGAAGTAATCTTTAAGAGCTCTAAGTTTTTTCTAACTCTTATAGAGAAACTGATAAACCTTTCCATTCATGACTAGCCTAGAGAGAAACTTTCTCCAGCAGCTGAAAAAATCACAAGGTTGTCTACTTCTTTCTATTTCAGAGCTACAGCTTGGGTAAAAGGGTTCATGAGTTTTCTACCAAGTACAAAGTAATGACTGTAAAGTCTTGAACTGGAAGATTATGCTCATTCACAAAGGCCCAAATATCCCCCAAGTTAATCAAGACATAACTAAAAACACTCCCTTGTAATAAACTTTCTCTTCTCTTAAAAAGCAAAACTTCTATCCAAAGTTTAATCTAGCAAAGGAGAATTTATATTTTTATTCTTTTTCTCACAAAATCTTGTTCTCAAAATACTGACTACTTCTGTGGTAGCAGGCAAGGCCTCTTTTAGGGATGGTGGAAGTCTTCAATGCCAATGAGAACCAATGCATTATTGCAACAGATAAAGCTCCTTTCTTCTCTGAGGTCATAAAAGCATCTATGTTGCTAAGTTTGGAAGATGTGCCATCTGTTCACAGAGTATCAAGATCTTTCTTAGAGAAAAAAAAAAAAATCCTGGTAGTTATTTTGGAAAAGAAATTTAACACTATTTCAAAGATGGTGATAGCCATTAGCATTAACTGCTTTTCTAATTTCCATAAAAGATCACATATAAGGGATTTTTCTTTGTATCAACATGTATATTAACAGACACAACTGGAAACTAACTCCTTAAAACAATATCAGTAGTTTAATCACGTCACATTCTGGAGGAAAATGGCATAGTCTCCGATTTCCTCAAAACTTACTTCAAAATATTGAAATAAATGATAGCAATCCTAGAATGGATAACATCATCTGAATTGTGATATAAATTTACTTCTGCTCCACACTAACCCAGTTTAAATACTGTCAGCACAGAAAGTTTAAACATCTTTCCAAGTTCATATGATTGTTTTTCTTAGC
This sequence comes from Neotragus moschatus, assembly GCA_006410615.1. NCBI lineage: Eukaryota > Metazoa > Chordata > Mammalia > Artiodactyla > Bovidae > Neotragus > Neotragus moschatus. The sequence continues at coordinate 231,847 of SJYA01003121.1, forward strand.
AATGTGAAAGTCAATTTTATAAAAGCCTTCAAAAAGACTTTTGTGATGCAACAAGTTCAACCATATTTTGGTACTTCAAACTGAAACTCCTACTTACCAAAAAAGAGTTCAAACTGTAGGATATATTTTTAAAATGGCAAAATAAGGTGTTTCAGCTTTCCCAACCTCACATCTAGGTTGGTGAGAAATGTGCCCACATTAAAACACTGAGTTTTTCTGTTTCTATCATTTTTTGTGATTTTGTTACTTGTGTTTCCTTTTTGTTGTTAGGTTTTTAAAAGCTAGAAGGAAAGACAGTGGTGGGGTATGTTTATGCCCTCAATATAAATGATGACAATAAATATAGAATTTCCAATTGTATATGAATAGCCATTAATAATAAAATATGATTTTTAAAAATCCACCCTTTCCCACAAAATTATTTTAAAAGTAACATGAAAATTTCTGGAATATATAAAGAAAGCATACAAATCAATACTAAGACAGTCAATTTTTTTAAACAGGCAAAAAGTTTGGCACTTCACTGAAGAACATATTTTAATGGTTAATGAGTACATTAAAAGATGCCCAACATCTTGATCGTCAGTGAAATGCAAATTAAAACCTCAATGAAATAATACTACAAATCCACTAGAATGTCTATTATCAAGAAGTGTGACTATACCAAGTGTTGGGGAGGATATAGGGAGACTGGAAAACTTAAATACTGCTGTAGGAATGCAAAGTGGGACAGCCACTTTGGAAAACAGTTTTGCAGTTTCTTAAAAAGTTAAGTGCATGATGAAAGAAACTGAAGACCACACAAGCAGTTGTACAGATAAGCTGTGTTCTTAGACTGGAAGAATCAACATTGTTAAAGTGACCATATTATCCAATGTACAAATTCAATGCAATCCCTGTCAAATTACCAGTGACATTTTTCACAGAACTGGAAGAAAAAAGTTTTTCATTTGTAGGGAAATACAAAAACTCTGAATAGCCAAAAGCAATCTTGAGAAAGAAGAATGGAGCTAGAAGACTCATGCTCCCTGAATTCAGACTATACTACAAAGTCACAGTCATCAAAACAGTATAGTACTGGCACAAAAAGAGACATATAGATCAATGGAACAGGGTAGCAGGCGCAGAAATAAACCCACACACTTACGGTCAATTTATCTATGGCAAAGGAGGCAAGAATACAATGGAGAAAGGACAGTCTCTTCAATAAGTGGTGCTGGGAAAACTGGGCAACTACACGTAAAAGAGTAAAATTAGAACATTCTCTAACACAACATATAAAATTAAACACAAAATGGATGAAAGACCCAAATATAACATCAGATACTATAAAACTCCTAGAGGAAAATTTAGGCAGAACAGTCTTTGACATAAATCACAGCAATATTTTTTTTGGATCTACCTCCTGGAGTACTAAAAACAAAAATAAACAAATGGGACCTAATTAAACTTAAAATTTTGCACAGCAAAGGAAATCAAACAAAACAAAAAGGACAATGTACAAAATGGGAGAAAATATCTGTAAACAAACTGGCCAAAATGGGCTCAATTTCCATAATATGCAAACAGCTTGTATACCTCAATACAAAAAAAAAAAAACCCAATCCAATTTAAAAAAATGGGCAGAAGACCTAAATAGGCATTTCTCCAAAGAACACATACAGACGGCCAAGAAGCACATAGAAAGATGTTCAACATCACTAATTATTAGAGAAATGCAAATGAAAACTACAATGAGGTACCACCTCACACTGGTGAGAATGGCCATCATCAAAAAATCTATAAATAATAAATGCTGAAGCAGGTGTAGAGAAAAGAGAACCTCCTATACTCCTATACTGTTAGTACAAATGTAAATTGGTACATCGGTGATGGAGAACATTAAGGTGCTTCCTTAAAAAAGTAAAACAGAGTTTCCATAAGTTCCAGCTATCCTACTCCTGAGCATATATAAGGAAAAAATGAAAACTCTAATTTGAAAAGGTATGCACCCCAGTGTTCACTGCAGCACTGTTCACAGTAGCCAAGACGTGGAAGCAACCTAAATATTCATCAACAGATGAGTGGATAAAGAAGATGTGGTGTATATGTATATACACACATACATAAATAATGGAATATTACTCAGCCATAAAAAGTTTAAACAACGCCATTTGTAGTAACATGGATGGATCTAGAGATTATTGTACTAAGTGAACTAAGTCAGACCAAGACAAATATTGTATGATATCATCTATATGTGGAGTCTAAAAAATGCAAATGAACTTATTTACACAATAGACATGAACTCACAGACATAGAAAACACACTTGCACCCAAGGGGAAAGAGGAGGAAGGATAAATTGGGAATTTGCAATTAAGAGATACAAACTATCATATATAAAATACATAAAAAACCAAAGACCTATTGAATAGCACAGGGAACTATATTAAATATCTATAATAACATATAATAGGAAAAATCTGAAAATAATACATGTATGTATGTATAACTGAATCACTTTGCTGTACACATGTAACAGTATAAATCAACAATATTTCAATAAAGAAATTACACATATACTTACCATATGACCCAGACATCCCACTCCTAATATCTACTCAAGAGATATAAAAACATATATCCATACAAAGACATAAGCAAATGTTGATAGCAGTATTACCCTTAATAGTCCAAAATGGAAAACAATCCAAATGTTTTTCATTTGGTGAATGAAAAAACAAAATGTGCATTTCGTTTATTTCCATATATTAGAATTCTACTCAGCAATAAAAACAAAGAACTTCAAACCGTGCTACAATATGGATAAACTGCAAAAACATTAGGATATGTAAAACAGGCTAGATGCAAAAGACTACATATTCAATGAGTCCATTTATATGATATTTAAAAAAAGGTTTAACTACAGAGAGACAAAGCAGATTAGTGTTTGCCTCAGATTATTGTTTGCCTAAGCCTTAGGGTAGGAGCAGGGACTGGTTGCAAAACAGGAACAGGAGAACTTTTTGGGGTAAGGAAATAGTCTAAAGCTAGATTGTTATTATGCTTGCATGATAATAGGTGAATTTTATGGTACATAAAATACATATAAATAAAGCTTTTAAAAAAGTAATGGGACCAAACGAAAAAAAAAAAACTAGGGCATATATCTAGTTACTTAGGTTAAGAATGTATATATATTATCTATATTTGGGTTAAACAGATGATTGTTTATTATTAACTAAGAATTTTGATAACTGTTCATTGCTAAAATTAATTGTACTCAAGCAATTTCTGTAAGGAAATATTATATTTTTTATTAACTACAAGACAACATTTCTTTCTATCACAGCTCTCAATACAAGGCTAATTAAGTAGCATTACATTTCTGAATAGAGAAATGAAGGCAGCTAGGGAGACTATTTTTTTACCTAAATGAAGACATGTCCTGGCTTACTGCATCTAAAACTGTCAGGACAACTCTGGTTGTCCTCGATGTATTCTCAAAAGCATCCTGGGTTGGGTGATAAATTATATAGTCAACCTGTCTATAGCAGAATTGTTCTCATCCTTAATCCTTAATTTTCATTACTATGAAGGGGAACCCCTGAAAGTTTTGAAAGCCTTTAAATAGGCTATAACCCATATAGTCATAAAAATTTCAGGTAGTCATTTTACAAAGGAGGATCTGGGGCACAGAAAAATTAAAATGAGAAGCCCTAAATCATATTGTTTTGATTAAGGTTTTTAACACTACCACACACACCACTCTTTATACAATAAGAGTTTTTGTTAGATAAGTACATTTTTCTCTTGGAGGTAGTAATTATTACTATCTCCATTTCACATATAAGGCAGGAGGTTTTAAGAAGGCAATTACTTTGTCTAAGATTAAGCCATGGCTTAAAAGTGAAAATTGGGATGCAAATCTTGACTACAAAGCTAAATACAACCTCTAAGCATAATGCCTCTCATGAAAGGGATCATGGGCCTGGGTACAGGGATGTGCGTGCGCATGTGTGCACAATGGGGCCAAAGCAGTTCTTGAGCTGAGGTTCATGAGACCAGGGATTCAGTGGGTTGAGAGAGCCTGTATCTCTAAGGAATTATATGTAACACTGCCTATGTGTATGTAAAATTTTCTTCTAGAGAGAGAATGTAAAGCTTTTACCAGATCCTCCAAAGTATTTATGACACAAGGAAAATTGAGAACCTTTTAGATTGCTTTGGTAGGGAAGTTAAACATTTAAGATACTCTATATTTTACAACAGCTATCATAGTCATAACTAGAACATTTTGTCAAACAACAAAATTAATAGGCAATTACTGAGAGGCAGTATATATATTATATATGTATATATGTATGTATGTATATATACTATCGTGTGTGTGTGTGTGTGTGCACTCAGTCTTGTCCGACTCATTGCAACCCCCTGGACTATAGTATATAGTCCACCAGGTATATAATGTAGTACTTTGGATTTTGCACTTTTTAAAAAAAGAAAGAGGATCAAGTCCTCATTTGATATATTAATAGAACATGACCCAGTAGCTGTGACAGTAGTGAAGAATGAATGATGGGAGAGATGCTTACTCTTGGTGGCTAAATTCTGCTGAAGTAGCTGTGCGTTAAACAGAGCTTTATATGCTATACCAGCCTAAAGTAAGATTAATTTAGAAGTACTAAATAAGAAAGGTACATAAATTGAGAGTAGAAAGGACAACAAATTTCATTAAATCAAATAATTTTCTGCTTCTGTTTCCTGATAAGTAATACAAGTTGATCTTCTTAAGAAGGACAATAGTATTCATAGGAATTTGGGGAGCAACTCTTTTTTTCAAAAGTATGTATCATTTTACCTTTGTAAAAATATTGTCTTTAATCCCTCATACAAGTTAGAGTCAACATACTAGCACTTATGTCCTGGGATAACATTCAGCCAGACACACCAGTACAACTTTACTATTGTTAAATTATTGAAAGACATGGAAACTGACCCCAGTATTCTTGCCTGGAGAATCTCCATGGATACGGGAGCCTGGTGGGCTACAGTCCAGGGACTGCAAAGAGTCGGACATGACTGAGTGACTAAGCACAGCACGTAGCACATACAGATTGGTACACAGGGTAAGAGTAACTGTATTACATGATAGAATTAATAACAAAAATTTCAATATAAAATCACTAGTTCAAATTATTCGCCACTGATTATCATAATAAAACTGGTACAAGAGTCCTGTTGGAATGTGACTTAGTTATCACTGAATATATATAACTTAATGAATATATATTTATTGATACTCACACCAAATATTTAACAATTTTAGACAATATTATAAAAACAAGAAGTTTCTAAGTGAAATGCTTCAGCAAAAGCTGAAAGGATTCATCACTATGAACAATATGTTTATACTGGAGAAATTCTCTCTTTATTGAAACTCTTCAGTTGATTCTGGCCTACTTTTTAAGAAAAATAAATTTGTATGCCAATCTGAGAATGGGAAACAGTAAGAAAGGGAAAAAAAAAAAAAGCACTGGACATTAAAAAAATTTGCCATAACTCACCATCAGAGGGCACAACAGTACTGCAATAAACAACTCCCAAATTAGGCCAAGAAGAGAGCCTCTGGTGTACCTAGAAAATACAAAAAGACACATCCATTGTCAGGGCACACAACAAATGTTATATGTGTATGACTATAATAAATAATAGCTTTAAAATCATTTAAATAATATGTATCCTTTAGTGGAAGAGTTTAAAAATCCAGATAAAGGAAAAGTCTCTCAAACTCTTTTCATCCTAAGATGTTAGTGATCCATTTGGTTTATTTCAAGATTTCATATAAACACATTTACACACACACACACACCCATACAAACTGTTTTTTCATCTAGTTTTTTAAACACTTAATACTGGTTTTAAGCATTGTCAAGTCTAAACAAAACTTTGTTTCTTGTTCCTCTTACTAGTTTTTAGACCTAAATTTCCTTTATGTCTTTTACTAGGTCTAAGACAGTTATTAAACAGCTATATCACTACTCTACTGTTATTGGGTAGACATCTAGTCTTTCTGTTTACTCTTTTTTCATTTTAATTTGGTCAGGCAACTTTACTCCTGGAGTCTTTAATCGTTATCATCTTCTGAATATTAGAAGGAACTCACACTAATATCCACTTTTACTACTTCCTCAAAGAGTAGTGTCATTGTGGATTTAGGTTTAGAATTTAGGCTCTCACAATTAAACCAAGTTTCAGAAAGATTATTGAACTCGTTTCTGACTCGCTAAATGCTTCATTTATTCCTTTGTATCTTTTAATTTCCTAGCCTCAAAAAGTATTAGAGGAGGAAGAAAAGAACACTTTAACGGACTAAAAACCGACATATTAGCCTCAGAGCCAGATATTATATTCCACTCCAAACATCCAAACAAAAATCATTCAGGACTCTAAGCCAATGCATACCCAACTAGACTATGATATATAACAGACATCTTGCAATTTAGTATCATAAATTCCTACCTCTTACCAGCTTAAGAAAGCATGCAGAATGTAAGACTGTTTTCTAAAAATGAAAAAAACCACTTAAATCACTTGAGACTTCACGGCTGATCATTACACATTAATGTTTTGATCCTGTCATTGAGAATCTGTAAGTTAATATACATAACAACTTTAGTGTAGACTGCCACTTTCAGATTTTTTTTGTTTCAAAGTATTTAGTTAAACTCAATTTTACTCAGAGATCCAGGAAGGTTCTGGTTAAATACAGGTGTGCTGGGAAATCCTACAATCCTAATCCTTTGCTTCAACACTTTTAATGGGGACCAAAGAATCCTTAGCTCCATAAAGATGTTTTGAAAAAGAAAATGAGTCCAAACTCATTCTACAAATGAGAAAACTGAGACTCAGAGAGGGACAGTGACTTACAAAGAGCCACATATCAGAATCAGGATTAGAACCCAGGCCTCAATACTGCTAACTATCTTTTACACAAAACACACAGGGCCTGGATCTCGTCCTCTATAGGTCTCAGCTGGCTCAACTGTAACTTTAGGCTGCTTTGTTGTTGTGCGGCATCTAAGTTGTATCCAACTCTTTGTGACCCCGTGGACGGCAGCATGCCAGGCTTCCCTGTCCTTCACTATCTCCTGGAGTTTGCTCAAGTTCATGTCCATTGAGTCGGTGATCCATTTCATCCTCTGCTGCAGCTCTTCTCTCCTCCTGCCCTCAATCTTTCCCAGCATCAGGGTCTTTTCCAATGAGTCGGCTCTTTGCATCAGGGGGCCAAGATATTGGAGCTTCGGCTTCAGCATCAGTCCTTCCAATGAATATTCAGGATTGATTTCCTTTAGGATTGACAGATTTGATCTCCTTGCTGTCCAAGGGACTCAAGAGTCTTCTCCAGAACCACAATTCCAAAGTACCAATTCTTATGATGCTTAGCTATGGTTTAACAAGATGCTTTTATTTAAAATGTTTAAGTTATCTTATTTAGTTAGACCAGAAAAAGCAAGTCTATGATATAAAATTCAAAAGAACAAAAACTAAGTTAAAAAATTAATTATTTTATACAAAATATTGGTTTTCCTCCCATCCTTGTGGTCCAGCTGCTCAGTTCTCCTCTCCAGAAAACTCTTCCATGGCCTCTATTGTCTCAGGTTTAAATCTTTGATTCATTAGGAATTAATTTTGTTAAATCCAGATAGTCTTGGATCAGACACTATTTTATATATATATATATATATACACACACACACATAAGTGTGTGCATATATGTCTAATTTGTGGAGATTTTAAAAAATGCAAATGGTAACATACTATAGTCCCATTAGTCATTTGTCTCTTTAATACATAATAATAATAATAATAATAATGTTGTCTGTCAATAGATAAATGATACTTGATTCTCCCCAGTGACTCAGATGGGAAAGAACCTGATTGCAATGCAGGAGACCTGGTTCAATCCCTGGGTCAGAAGATCCCCTGGTGGAGGCATGGCAACCCACATTCTTGCCTGGAGAATCCCAGGGAGTCAGACACAACCAAAGCAACTAAACATGAGCGTGATACTTGAATGAATATCCTTACATGTGGGCACAGACATCCGAGAATAAAATACTTCAAGAGAAAGTGCTAGGTTAAAGATACGTGCTCTTCAACTTTTGAAAGCTATTATGTTTTTCAAGGGGGTTATATGAATTCACATACCTATCAAATATACTCTAATTCACTAAATGAGTATGTGGTCTCTATGCCCTCCTAAACAATGGACTATTATCAAACTTTATGTTGCCAATATTGCAGGTGAACAGTATTTCATCACAACTGTAATTTACATTTTTTTGTATTGAGTGATAATTTATGCATATTTTAATCTAAGAGTTAGTTGTATTTGTTTTCCTATGCACAAAGTATTTACATCTTTTCCCAGTTTTTGAATCTCAATCTTGGTCTCGAATATTATTTTGTAGAAAGTCTTTAAATATTAAGAAAATTACCTCTTGGTCAACCAAAAACCCCTTGGTTATAAAAATTTCCTTGTTTTTATTTTTACTTTGTTAATGGTGTTTTTGTAAGAACACAATTTTCATGTTTTAAAAGTCAAACTTTTCAATCTTTTCTGTGGGGCCTGTATCATGTATCTTAGCAGGTTTCTCTACTTTGAGAATATTATAAAATTCTTCCATGGCCTCTATTTTCTCAGGTTTAAATCTTTGATTCATTAGGAATTAATTTTAGTCAGTTAAGAAGTAGCAATCCAACTTACCTCTAATGAAAACTGTCGTTTTCCCTTTCATTTCTTGACTGGCTGAACTTCAGCTTATAGAGCTGGGACTCATGAAAGCTAAATTCCCTAAATGTTGGCATGTTAAAAAATGTTTGTCTTTGCCTTTATACTGAATGACTATTGTACCAGCTATACTTTGTATGTACCTGCTATACTTCTGTTCTAGGACCTTTGTGATAGCTGTTCCTCTACCAGAATACTGTTTCTCCAGATAACTCCCCTCAACTCCACGTTTTTCTTTTATTTCTCTTTTTCAAATTGGAGTGTAACTGCTTTACACTGTTGTGTTAGTTTCCGTTGTACAATGAAGTGAATCAGCTCTATGTATACATATATCCCCTCTGTCTTGAACCTCCCTCCCACCCCACTATTTCACACCTCCTGGACATCACAAAGTACCAAGCTGAGTTCCCTGTGCTATACAGCAGGTTCCCAATAGCTGTCTATTTTACACACGGTGGTGTATATATGTCAATCTTACTCTCTCAATTCATCTTGGATTTGTTGATTTTAAATGATGTATTTTGACAGCTTGTTAAAAAAACTGGAGTTTCACTACTTTACATTATTTCTGTCCTGCACGCTTCCAGTTTTTGTTAGTTACATCATTACTACATTGTTAAAGTTTTAAATATTCATACTCAGCTCTGCAAAATCTAATCTTCACATTTGTTTTAGTCTTAATTTTATAGATCAGTGGACTCTATGTATACTACCAATACTTTAAATATTATTTTCCCTTTCATTTCTTGGTTGGCTGAACTTTATCTTATAGAAGCAGGACTCATGAGAGCTAAACTCTCTAAATGTTGGCATGCTAAAAAATGTTTGTCTTCGCCTTTATACTGAATGATTATTTTGGACTGGCACAAGATTCCTAAATTAATCTTTCTTTGAGGACTTCATTGGTAAAGTGTGAGTGTTCACTGCTACTTTGGAGAAGTCTGAGGGCAGCCATTATTTTGGAGAATCAAGCTCTTTCAGCTTTGTTGGAGATCTGCAACCATCCCACAGGCATCCTCTCTTGAAGTCTTCTCACACATTTATTTGACCTTCATTAGATCTGCAGGCGGAGAAGGCAATGGCATCCCACTCCAGTACTCTTGCCTGGAAAATCCTACGGACGGAGGAGCCTGGTGGGCTACAGTCCACGGGGTCGCTCAGAATTGGACATGACTGAGCGACTTCACTTTCACTTTTCACTTTCATGCGTTGGAGAAGGAAATGGCAACACACTCCAGTGTCCTTGCCTGGAGAATCCCAGAGACAGGGGAGCCTGGTGGGCTGCCGTCTATGGGGTTGTACAGGGTCGGACACGACTGAAGCGACTTAGCAGCAGCAGCAGCAGATCTGCAGTCATTCTTCATATACTGTGCTTTGGGATTGTAGAGAACGCTTTGATTGTACTGAACATGGAGCTTATATTTCTGTTTCTTATTCTCCTTCCCCCAAGAGAGGGAGAAACTGCTGCCCTTTATTGGGCCATCATTTATTCAAGTAGTAACTTTTTAATATGAACTTTTTCAAACTTACACAGAAGTAGAAAACATAGTATGGTGAATTTCTTCCATTCACCCATCACCTTCTTCTGTATTTACCAAAATTTTGTCAAACCTGGTTCATCTATATCCACCCAGTTTTTTCCACAGAGTATCTTAAAGGAAATCCCAAACATCATACTGTTTTACCTGAAAATATGTCAGCATCTTCTAGGCCATTTTACCACAGGAAGTCCTCTATTTTAAACATTATCAACAATAATAAATAATGTGTTTGTGAGGCAGAGAACTAAACAAAAACAGGGCTGTTTATCCACCTGTTTTTGTAAATGAAGTTTTACTAGAACACAACCAAACTCATTTATTTACTTACTATCTAGAGCTCGTTCACCCACTTTGACACTACAGCAGAGGAACTGAGTGGCTGTGCAGTTGGAGCAGAGTTGGGTAGCTGCAACAGAGACCATATGGCCCACAAAGCCCAAAATATTTATCAGACGGCCCTTTTGAGAATGTTTGCTGACCTTTGCTGTAGAAGCCTCCACTGTTCTGAGAGAGCTCACTTTCCCAAAGTCCTTCCCAGTCACTTCTATAATGACATTGACAATTATACAATATTACGTCTTAAGTGTTCACACACACACACAAGTCCTTTTTTTCCTTTAAATCTTCTGATAGCCTATAGTCTAATAAGGACACTGGGACAAAACATATTTTGTTCTTGCCTTTTTTCTTTGAAATATGGCAACAATAAGAACAACAAACAAAAGCAAAACAAAGACAAAAAAATAAATAAATAAAAGGAATGTAAGTATTCAAGACCAAAGAGGCATTGGTATTCTAAACTGTATTCCATGTGTCTCCTAGATTGAATATATGCTGCTATTTAAACTGTATATTCTTAATAAATCACAAGAAAATAGGAAGAGTTTAATAAATACTTGATTTGTGCTGAATGTTTTAAAAATATGTCAAAAAGTTAAAAAAAGAAAAACATTCAGGTAAATAGCATGTATTATTCACATATTTAAATTTCATAGGCAGAGAACAATATTAAGGTTAAGAATGTAAATATTCAGAATGAGCAGAAATCATCAGAGACAAAGTAAACCTCTAGGCAATCAATGCCAAATAAACAGTGATGTGGTGCCAACACGGCCCCTTGAAAAGAAAACACAAGTTTATATCTTTGGCATGAAATAGTCTGTACCTTTGATAAGTATTTTGAGAACCTTTAGGAAAAACAGGGGGTTCTAGTGAAACTAAAGGAAGGTGTAACATCTGCCCTGGTATTATAACCATCACCCTTCAATCCTAGCCCCAGGAAAAGAAAAATGCTAGCATTATTAAGTTAGAGTCTGACTACAAAATACTATAACTTTATTTTCCCAAGTCATAAGATTTAAGATAATTTTAAAAATCAAACTTTAGAGTTATAAAAATATATTCCATGGCCCTAGAGCAAACTACTAAATTCAACTAAAAACTAACTTTCAAATCCTTTAGTTCTATCATGAGTTATGCAATTCTCCTACATGAACCATTCATTGTTCAGAAGAGCAAACTCAGCAACATATTCCTGCCAGCAACTTGGGAAGACTGTCAAGTCTAAATATCCTGTCAATAACTGATAAATATTCAGTCAGTTGGACATTAAAGCAGAAGCTGGGAAACAGAAAAAATAAAGAGAGAAAGAGAGAAAAAAAGAAAGAGGAAAAACCCAGTTCCCTTTATTTACTGGGTTCCCAGAACCCAGTACCCTTTATTTACAAAAATCTTGGGACCAATTTTATTAGGAAGCAAATAAAAATACTATATTAGTTATATCAAAAAGCTTAAGATGGAATAACTGTATATATATATATATATATACACACACACACTCTATAGATACACTATATATATATATACACACACACACACACTTATCCATGGCTAAAACCAACTTATTAATAGCCTCACTATTATCATGAGTTTAGATATGTCAAATGATATTCCCCTTTTACATTTCCCCTCATAACAGGGAAGCTTAAAAGAATGGATCCTTTCAATACATGCTTCAAAAGTCTCTCTTCTTAAAAAAAAAAAAGCCTCTTTTCTTTAAGACCAGACTACCCAGGTTTCAACAACTTTTCCATACCTTTAAAATCCAGTGCTTACACATATACTAGGATTAACAGTGTAAAAGTTTTTTAGTTGTTTTAAAGCAAGACACTCCTGAGTTGGGAAGATCCCTTGGAGAAGGAAATGGCAACCCACTCCAGTATTCTTGCCTGGGAAATCCCACGGACAGAGGAGCCTGGTGGGCCATAGTCCAGGGGTCACAAAAAGTCAGACACAACTTAGGGACTAAACAACAACAACAAAGCAAGGCACACCTATAACAGTGTCTGCGATTTGGCATCAGTTTTTATCCATATTCTTGATATAATAAAACCGTTGAAGCATTGCATCACCAATAATTTCTCACTATTTTAGTATATATACTAAAATAAGACTTCAAATCCTCAAAATCTGATACAGGAGGAAATGCTCCAGTTAAAGAGTTGGGGCCAGCTGAAATCTTGATTCCACCCCAAAGTCTCAGTTTCCCCAGTTGTTAAAGAAAAACAGCAATGACAACAAAACGATTTCACAAGGCTGTTCACTTAAGGATAAATAAAAGCATAAATATGACAGTGTTTGAATGACTAACATTCTACGAAAAATTTAAGACATTCAGAAATATAAATTCTGAACAGGGACCTCCCTGGAGGCCCAACAGTTAAGATTCTATGCTTCTAGTCCGGGCGTGGAGTGGGGGGTGGGGGTTGGGGTGGGGGGGTGGGGTAGGGGTGGAGGCTGGGTTCGATCCCTTGTCTGGGAACTAAGATTCCACATTCCATGTGGTGTGGCCAAAAGAACAAAGGACAATCCCCCTCCCCCTACCAAAAAAAAAAAATCTCAAAATAAATCAATCTCTTTAACGCCTTATTTACAAGAATTTAATAAATTTAACACCTTTCAAAAGTCACAACTATCTCTAAACAAAGAGATTGTTGTTCAACCTCTAAGTCACGTCTGACTCTTCTGCAACCACGGACTGTGGCCCGCCAGGCTCCTTTGTCAACGGGATTTCCTAAGCAACAATACTGGAGTGGGTTGCCATTTGCTTTTCTAGGAGATCATACCATACAATATAACACCTTGTGATGTTAAAGCTAGAAATCTGAGGGTTTAAAGAGAACCTCTTCAGAAAGCACTATTCAAAACATTTAAAGGGTTACAGCGCATATTTTATTCTTCTCTCAATAACTCACCAAGGAAACAAAGTTTCTGATACAGTTTAAGTGAAAGTGGTAATTATATTCTGTAAGCTAAATTACATAATACAGTTTAATATTAGAAAATTATTTTGTCCTTGAATATGTTATTTTAAATGGTTCCTACATTTTATTATAACATTGACAACATTTCCCCATTAGAATATATTGTTCTTCATATTGAAAGTCATGATTCAATTTATATACCTTTGATCTTCCAGAGAATTTCACATCTACAAAACAAGGCAATATGAAAGGCTTTCGTTGTATCTTTCAACATCAGTTTTCTAACTAGGAAATCAAATCTAGCTTCCAAATTATCACTAAGGTATTTAAAAAGTAATACTTGTTCAACAACTCACAGTGCTTTGAGGATCAAACGTATATAAAGATACACCTATAGAATGACCAGTGTGCATGTGTGCTAAGTTGCCTCAGTCGTGTCCAACTCTTTGCGATCCTATGGACTGTAGCCTGCCAGGGTCCTCAGGTCATGGGATTCTCCAGGCAAGAAAACTGAAGTGGGTTGCCATGCCCTCCTTCAGGAGATCTTTCTGACCCAGGGATAGAACCTGCAGGCAGGTTCTTTACACTAGTGTCACCTGGGAAGCCCATATAATAGCATGCTGCTGCTGCTAAGTCACTTCAGTCGTGTCTGACTGTGCAACCCCATAGACCACAGCCCACCAGGCTCCCCCATCCCTGGGATTCTCCAGGCAAGAACACTGGAGTGGGTTGCCATTTCCTTCTCCAATGCATGAAAGTGAAAAGCGAAAGTGAAGTTGCTCAGTCATGTCTGACCCTCAGCGACCCCATGGTATAATAGCATACATGTATATAAAGGCGCTTAGTCACAAATTCTTCATTGCTGATCTAACAACAGACTAAAATAATCAGAGCATTCAAACCTTAAACATAATTAATTGTATATCATATCATTCAACATAATATGAATTGACATAAAGGTCATTTTTAAATCCAAGTAAATACAAATATCAACCCACTNTATAATAGCATACATGTATATAAAGGCGCTTAGTCACAAATTCTTCATTGCTGATCTAACAACAGACTAAAATAATCAGAGCATTCAAACCTTAAACATAATTAATTGTATATCATATCATTCAACATAATATGAATTGACATAAAGGTCATTTTTAAATCCAAGTAAATACAAATATCAACCCACTCCAGTATTCTTGCCTGGAGAACTCCATGTTCAGAGGAGCCAGGCAGCCTATAGTCCATGTGGTGACAAAGAATTGGACATGACTGAGTGACTAANTTGAGAGACTGGCAGATCCTTACCTATGTACAAGATAGGCCCTTACCACTGCCCACTAGCATCCTCTCCATCTTCTAGGCATGTACAAGGTCTAAGCTTCCAAAATACTTTATTTATTCTTCATCTGTTCTACAAAGAATTTGAGGCAACAACAACAACAACACAATCACTCCATAAAATGGTGGCAAATTTGTTTTTAAATCTGAAGTTGAAATTAAAAAAACCAAGACCAAAAAAAATAAAAATATTAGAAAACAAAAATTGAGATTAAAAGAAGTTTTTATGTGGCTCATCAAACAGATGCTAAATTAAGTTCCATATTTAGCTTTAAGTCTCTGTGGTAACCAGAATAACAACCTCCTCACGTACAATGTCTATGTCCCAATCTCTGGATTTTGTGGGCATATTACTGGCAAAGGGAAATTAAGGTTCCTGGTGGGATTAAGGTTGCCAATAAACTGAGTTTAAAATAGGAGACTGTCCTGGAGAGGACCAATGATAACAAAGGGACCTTCAAACAGTTAGAAGATGTGGCTATAGAGAACCAGAAAGATGCCAGTTTGACAAAGACCAAGAAGGACTCTCCCCAATGTCACTAGAGAAAAGAGGGTCATGGCAAGCAGGCAGCTTCTGAAGCTGGAAAAGGCAAGGAAACAGGTTCTCCTTTGGAGCCTCCATAAAGAAATGCAGACTTGCTGACACCTTGGTTTTAGCCCATTGAGATTTGTACTGGACTTCTAACCTACTTAACTATACAAGATAATAAATTCATGTTGTTTTAAGCCATGAAGTTTGTTATAACTTCTTAGGGCAACAATAAAAAACTATCATGGCTTCTTCGCCCCCAAGACAAAAAGACAGCACAATTCAGTGATAATTCTCAGTAATAGTAGAGAGAAATCATAACAACTTGTCAGGAAAGGCAAAATATTTTCTAGCACAAAGTTCTAAAAGAAATTTCTGATGCAACAATTTATGTAGGAGGCTCTGAGTAATAACAGTGGATACAGGGATCCCCCAAATTCTGGATATTAGATTAAATAAAATATTTCACAAGATTGTTTCTTATGTTACTCTTTGATAAGAGATGAGGCTCTTCACCATCTTAAAATATAACTGAGCAGAGTCAATCTGAGGGGGTAAAATAATACAAATTTGTTTAGATTTTTTTTTGGCAGAGTCAGCTTGATTTTAAAAGATTATAACTTAGAACAGCATGCATATTATGGACAATTAAGTACAATAATTCATATAAAAAGTTTATTTAGAATTCCCTGGTGGCTGAGACAGTAAAGAATCCACCTGCAAAGCAGGAGACCCAAGTTTGATCCCTAGGTCAGGAAGATCCCTTGGAGAAGGGAATGGCTACTCACTCCAGTACTCTTGCCTGGAGAATTCCTCGGACAGAGACGTCTGGTGGGCTACGGTCCGTGGGGTTGCAAAGAGTCAGACTGAGCAACTAACACTTTCATAACAGATCTATATATTGGTAAATCTCAAGATTCAAAAATTATATAAGGATAAGCAAATTACAGTACTCTCTAGTCTAGGTTTGATACAGGATACAGGATGCTTAGGGCTGGTGCACTGGGATGACCCAGAGAGATGATGTGGGGAGGGTGGTGGGATCGGGGGTTCAGGGTTGGGAACTCATATACACCTGTGGTGGATTCATGTCAATGTATGGCAAAACTGATACATTATTGTAAAGTTAAAAATATATATATTTGAAAAGAAAAGAAACTGGGCAACCATTTCTTAAATATTTATTAAAAAAAATAAACAGCTATCAAAAAATAAATAAATAAAAGAAACAAATATATACATACCAAAAAAGGCCTGGACTTTATATTAATGGAACCACACAGAATGTATTAATTTGAATTTGGCTTTTGTTGCTCAACATGATACATATTAGATTTACCCATGTTGTTGAGTACAGCAGTAGTTAGTTCTGTTTCATCGCTGTATATCTATGTATTCATTACATGAATCCATGGTATGAATATTCCAAAAGGGACATGTGGGCTATTTTCAGACTTGGGTAATTATGCTGTGATGAAAGTTCCTTATGTCTTTGGGCACACTTATGTATCCACATCCTCTGTCTGGGTATATAGGTATGAGGAGAATTGCTCAGTCACAGGACATGTGTATGTTCAGTTTTAACAGACATACCCAGTTTTGCAAAGTAGCAGGTAACAACTTATATTACCAACTAGCGTTTAAGAGTTCCAGATGCTCCGCGTTCTTGTGAATACCTGGTATTGTCATTTTTGTTAAATTATGGCCATTCTGGTAGATGTGTATGTTATCTCCTAATAGTTTTATTCCTTGATGATTAATGAGGTAGAGATCCTTTCCCGATGTTTAGTGAACATTTTGTATGGATGTGAGAGTTGGACTGTGAAGAAGGCTGAGCGCCAAAGCATTGATGCTTTTGAACTGTGGTGTTGGAGAAGACTCTTGAGAGTCCCTTGGACTGCAAGGATATCCAACCAGCCCATTCTGAAGGAGATCAGCCCTGGGATTTCTTTGGAAGGAATGATGCTAAAGCTGAAACTCCAGTACTTTGGCCACCTCATGGGAAGAGTTGACTCATTAGAAAAGACTCTGATGTTGAGAGGTACTGGGGGCAGGAG
>SJYA01003121.1:249481-387818 GCA_006410615.1 Neotragus moschatus
ATCACTGACTCGATGGACGCGAGTCTGAGTGAACTCCAGGAGCTGGTAATGGACAGGGAGGCCTGGCGTGCTGCGATTCATGGGGTCGCAAAGAGTCAACACGACTGAGCGACTGAACTGAATTGAACTATGAGTATCCATTCAAAGTTTCTCCTTTAGTTTTCTCGTCAGATAGCTTTCTTTTCTTATTGATTATTAAATGTCTTAATATAGTTGGGGTATGAACCCTTTGTCAGATACATGTACTATTAATATATTTTCTCACTCTGTAGCTTGCTGCTTCTCTCTTACTGGTATATTGATGAACAAAAATTTTTAATGTTAATCCAATCAGTGATTGAAGCCAATAAGCCACTTAAACTTATTTTTTATATATGGCATCAAATTGACCCAGCGTGTATTGAAAACACCATCCTCTCTCAACTGAATTGAGAGGGAGGATTTGTCATAAATCAGGTGTGTAGGTGTACCTCTGTATTTTCCACTTTGTTCCATTTGTCTATTTATTTGTCCTTGTACCATTCTATAGTATCTCAATTACTATAGCTTTATTAAATCTTAGCATCTGGTATTGTAAATCCTTCAGTTTTTTTCTTCATGGTCATCTTATTTTTAGCCCTTTGCATTTCCTCATACATTTAAAAATCAGTTTATTAATTCCCACACAGAATTTTCCTCAGGTTTACATTGGATATATAGATCAATTTAGGGAGAAGAGACAATGTTGAGTCTTTCAAAACTTGTTTTATGGTCTAGTTTACAGTCAGTTTTGGAAAGTGTTCAATGTGCATTTGAAAATGGCCAAGTATCTACAGTTGTTGGATATGGTGTCATCAGAGGCTTCTAATATCACTGAGTTAAAGCTGACAATTTTTGGTGACAATTAAAGGGCTCAGCTTTGTTTCTTGTTTGACTAGAAAGAAGCAAATAAAATGCTTCTACTTCCGCAAAGAAATATGTTGATTCACGAAACTGTTCTGAGGAACTTTCCAAACAGAATAAACTGCTTCCATAAACACTGTGGAGTTAAAGTCAAGCAGAAAAGCATGCTTGTTTCCTCTTGATAAAAAGACAGATTTCATGTTCAGAACCTGGGTATGAAAGGGAACTATAAGCAAGGTGAAAAAAACCCCTCAGAATGGTAGAAAATAATAGCAAATGAAATAACCTACAAACAATTAATTTCCAAAATATACAAGCAGCTCATACAACTCAATATCAGAAAAACAAACAATCCAATGAAAACGTGAGCAAAAGACCTAAAGAGACATTTCTCGAAAGAAGACATACAGATGGCTAATAAACACATGAAATGATACTCAACACTGTTCATTATCAGAGAAATACAAATCAAAACTACTGTGAGATATCACCTTACACCAGTCAGAATGGCTATCATTTAAAAAAATCTACAACAATAAATGCTGAAGAGGGTGTGGAGTAAAGGGAACCCTCTTACACTGTTGGTAGAAATGTAAATCGAGCCAAGTCTGGGGTGCTGCAATCCATCGGGTCACAAAGAGTCAGACACGACTGAGCAACTGAACTGAAACGAACTGATAGCCACTTTGGAAGACTGTATGGAGATTCCTTAAGAAACTAGGAATAAAACTACCATTTGACCCAGCAATCCCACTACTAGGCATACACCCTGAGGAAATCAAAACTGAAAAAGACACATACCCTAAGGTCACTGCAGCACTGTTTACAATAGCTTGGACATGGAAGCAACCTAGATGATCATCGAGAGATGAATGGATAAAGAAGCTGGAATACATATATACAACGGAATTTTACTCAGCCATAGAAAGGGCCACATTTGAGTCAGTGCTAATGAGGTGGATGAACCTAGAGCCTATTATAGAGTGAAGTCAGTCAGAAAGAGAAAAACAAGTACCATACAGTAACACATACACATGGAATCTAGAAAGATGGTACTGATGAACCTACTTACAGAGTAGCAATGGAGATGCAGACATAGAGAACAGACTTACGGACACGGGGGCGGGGAAGGAAGGACGGGGTGGGATAAATGGAGAGAATAACATGGAAACATATATACTCCCATATGTAAAGTAGACAGTCAATGAGAATTTGCCACAGGACTCAGGGAACTCAAACCAGAGCTCTGTAACATCCTAAAGGGCTGGGATGGGTGGGATGTGGGAGGGAGGTTCGCAAGGGAGGGGACATATGTATACCTATGGCTGAGTCATGTTGATATATGGCAGAAACCAACACAATACTGTAAAGCAATTATCCTTTAACTAAAAATAAATAAACTAAAAAATAAATTTTTTTTATAATTAAAAAAAAAAAAAAAATGACTATAANAGGGCTGGGATGGGTGGGATGTGGGAGGGAGGTTCGCAAGGGAGGGGACATATGTATACCTATGGCTGAGTCATGTTGATATATGGCAGAAACCAACACAATACTGTAAAGCAATTATCCTTTAACTAAAAATAAATAAACTAAAAAATAAATTTTTTTTATAATTAAAAAAAAAAAAGAACCCAGGCATACATATTAATCTTATTAAGGCTGGACTCAAAGACTAGACTGGGTTGCTTCACTCTCGGGAGCTACATGACTAATTGATAGTTAAACCAGTTTTCTAGAATGAATATACATTTTTCAAAAAGCTTATCACATACAACTGGTAACTCTTAGACATCAGATAAAGTTTAAGACTAGCTGATTACTTCACTATATTTTCAACGAAAGGAACATTTCATTAGGAAATATCTATCTTGTATTTCACTGCATTGTAGGCTTTGGGGACCAAATGTTTTGATTTAAAAAGTATTTTAAGCCCTTATAAACCTTCATTCTTTGATTTGTATCACAGATCATTGTTAGCTTTCTAGTCTGTTTCTTGCAATATAGAAAACTATCGCTTCTCCTAGACAGAAGCAATGATCACAAGGAAGTTAGAAAGTTAAAAATGGGACACTTTAAAGATAAAGCAAAAATCAATTTCAGTTGGCAGAATGGGCACTGAATCAAGGAACAGAATTTGATGTACAAAGCTGAAGTCTTGGTCTCAATACTGAGTGGAAAGCAGATGACTGTGTGGAATCTAGCATCAGTGCCACCATTTGGGGAAGAAAGAAGAAAACAAAATAAAAAACAGAACACAAACAGGATGAGGTAGGGAATAATTACTGACTGAAACACTGTGAAACTTCATATTATTATCCCATTTAAAAAACCCTTGCCAAATGGATGAATAAGAAGTCCAAAAAGAGATATCTACTTGACCACTTGCCAGTGAAATGTCAAATAACTCCTTGTTATATATCAAAGCAAAGCATGTTGTGAAAACCACCTAAATGTTTGCCCTCCAGCTAATATAAACATGAAGTCAAAAGTAACACTAAAATACCAAAACTATTTATTTCCTTCCAACAATGAAGCTGGGCAGTTTATGAGTATAGCTTGTCTAAGAGGAGGATGTGGAAAATTATTAAGAATAAAATCTAACAGTTCTTACAATACATGGCACACAACATCTTATTTCTTACTGATAAAATTCTCTACAAATGTTATCAAGCATCAGGACAAAAACATGAGGTATATAAATACATATTACACACATGCAGAGATGAAATATTCTTTGACGCACCAATAAGGTAAATAGAACACATCTTTCAACAGATTTTCATTGATGAAAGCTGCCCACCTCAAGCACATTATTACTTCCTGCACTGTAACATATATATACCACTCAACTTCATAGAATAAATGGCACACACTTTCCCTTCAAACTTATCTTCAAGAGGGAAAAATGTATTTATCTTTGAAGTGGGTAGAAAAAATTTTTTCTTGAGTCAGCAATACCATCTAACTATGATATGTTTCAATGCACTGTGTATTAGTTATTAGCACTGGATCAATGTTAAATTTCTTGAGTAATAAATATATTATGGTTATATAGAAAAATGTTCTTATTCTTAGAAGACATATACTGTACTTTTTATGGATAAAGTGTCAATGATATCTCAAAAGGTTCCATGGGGGAAAAAAGCATACTTTGGCAAAATGTTAATCATCAGTGAATCTATATAAAGGAAATTTGAATGTACACTAGTACCATTCTTTCAACTTTTCTGTAGATTTGAAATTTTTCTACAAAAAAGGAAAGCATTTACTAAAAATCAGAAGTCCTAAGGTTGACAGGCTACTACAGACTAGGGAACTGCAAGTACTAAATATAATACTTAGAATATTCTAAGCTCCCTGAAAGAAAAAGCTTTTCTTCCTGACTGCCTTTTATATTTATCTTGATATTTTACTTAATGTGCTGATATCTAAATCTCCTGATGAGTATTTAGCATGCTGGGGTGAAGCAAACAGTGGGAAATAGGAGTAGCAACAACTGATTAAAGGACTGACAACCTGTCTTAACACTGTGTTTGTGCACACATGTGCACGTCTTAGTTTTTCCCTAAAATCCTCGCCTAAAAATGTATTCTTAATTTTAGGACACACTAAGATCTTCAATATCCCAAACCCAACCTAAGCAGAAGAGAGGGAAGGTAATAAATTCTTTACTATAAAATTCAAATAGGAGCTGCCACAGTCATGGTGGGCTCTTTTGTTAATCAAAAACAATATCCAAAGGCCTAATAGTGACAGACTGGCAGTGATTCTGGTTTACTCCTGTTCCCACTACACTCCAATGGGCAGGTCTCACTGATATCTCCTTTAGCACTTCTATAGGAAATGCAATGTCAATTCCCAAAGCCCTATCGTTAGTTAAATAAATATGCAAACAGATATCAGAGGTTTCAAATATACAGAGACAGAAGTGTTTCTATGCCTCAAAGAAAAGCTTTTCTCCCCTCCCTTCTTTCTCGATTACCATTCTCCCTTCTCACCAAAACGTCAGACTTACACTGAAAACGATTTCCTCAAAGCAGCTTTTCAGTCAAAGCAGCTTTTCAGTTGAACTATGCAAGTTGAACTATCTTGACTCACTCCAATTTGTCAAAATAATAAAAATTGACCTAAATCCCTCTCTGCTGTTGAATTTTAGAAATGCCGTTTAGGATCCAGATACCAATCTCCATAAGGTTCCCCCCACCAAATTTTCAAATGTCATCCAAAGAAATATCTCAAATCTTTTCCTATCCTGCCCAGCAGAAAAGTATTTTAGAGATATAACAGTCAAAACTGGCAGCTGTTTATATACTGAATTAACATTCTTATAAAAGAAGAAAAAGAGCATTTAGAATTGAGTTACTTTTATTTCCAGTGTGTAAGAACACTCAGTGCCAGTCAGTATGTTTAGTGTCATTGAATAGCATCATTAAAACACTGCTCTGAGTCAATGCTGTCTTTACATACTTTAACAACACAAGCTCTTTGAGAATGGCCACAATATTACATTCATCCTCTTCTGATTCAACACTACTAAATAATTCAATAATTGGTCTTCAGTAACAATTGCAATAAATAGAAGCTAGTCTATTCTGTAATTAGGATGTGTTAAAGGAATTCAGCAGGACAAGAAGAAGCAACAGTTAGAACTAGACATGGAACAAAAGACTGGTTCAAAATTGGGAAAGGGGTACTTCAAAGCTGTATACTGTCACCCTGGTTATTTAACTTATATGCAGAGTACATCATGAGAAATGTCGGGCTTGCCGGGAGAAATATCAATAACCTCAGATATGCAGATGATACCACTCTAATGGCAGAAAGCAAAGAAGAACTAAGAGTCTTTTGATGAGTGTGAAAGAGAAGAGTGAAAAAGCTGGCTTAAAACTCAACATTCAAAACACTAAGATCATGGCATCCAGTCCCACCACTTCATGGCAAATAGATGGGGAAACAATGGAAACAGTGATAGACTTTTTCTTAGGCTCCAAAATCAACTGAAGATGGTGACTGCAGCCACGAAATTAAAAGACACTTGCTTCTTGGAAGAAAAGCTATGACCAACCTAGACAGCATATTAAAAAGCAGAGCCATCACTCTGCTGGACAACGGTCTGTCTAATCAAAGTTATGAATTTTCCAGTGGTCATGTACGGATGTGAGAGTTGGACCATAAAGAAGGGTGAGTGGCAAAGAACTGATGTTTTGAACTCTGGTGTTGGAGAAGACTCTTCAGAGTCCCTTGGACAGCAAGGAGATCAAAGCAGTCAATCTTTAATATTCACTGGAAGGACTGATGCTGAAGCTGAAGTGCCAATATTTTGACCACCTGATGCGAAGAGCTGACTCACTGGAACAGACCCTGATGCTGGGAAAGACTGAGGGCAGGAGGAGAAGCACGTGACAGAAGTTGAGATGGTTGGATGATTTCACTGACTCAATGGACATGAGTTTGAGCAAACTCCAGGAGATAATGAAGCACATGGGAGCCTGGTATACTACTGCAGGTTCACGGGGTTGCAGAGTCAAACACGATTGAGCGACTCAACCACAAAAAGGAGTTTAAGGTGCTAAAAGTAGAAATTATCACCGAAGTCAAAAAGGCCAAAGGAAAACTTAAGTGGCTTCTCAGAACACTACATTCTGTTTTATTTTCACAGAGTAAAGCAGGATGGAGTCCGACTCACAAGGAGCCAGACACAACTGAGTGACTAACACTTTCAACTTTGAAAAGTTAGCAAAACACTGTATTATTATTACCACAGTAAGACAATCATGGTTTACTTACAGTTAGTCCACCTGTCCCATTAATCATTCTACATTTGAAAAAAAATCAAATTTTCAGAATTTCAGAAAATCTGAAAAGTCACAGAAGAGGACAGTGACCTAGATTACTGAGTGGAACTTTATTTTCAAAATTACATTTTTTCAGTCTTGTAATATAGCCAGAACAGTTACGCAATTATAAGCTGTTTAAGTCTTTTATATTTTCTACTCTACTATTGTCCTATCATCTAATTCCTTTCCAAAAGGGAAGGTGAACACTCCTGATTTTGTCTACTTTCACACAGCTATTTTCCATTTTAAAAAATTCTAAAGAAGTAAGACAAGTCAAAATATTATCTACATTTTAGTGATTAGAGTTAGTTAGAATTCAATTCACCTGATTGAATTTTTAAAGTATTTAATACATGCAGGCACTCAAGAAATGTTAATTTCCTTTGGGATAAAATTTCAGAGCCCTCTGGGTT
Organism: Neotragus moschatus; assembly: GCA_006410615.1. Lineage (NCBI taxonomy): Eukaryota > Metazoa > Chordata > Mammalia > Artiodactyla > Bovidae > Neotragus > Neotragus moschatus. Next base: position 256,617 of record SJYA01003121.1, read on the forward strand.
GCTCAAGTCTACTGAGGTCTCTACTACTCTCTCTCTATCACTTTACTAATACAAAGTAATATACTTACAGCTTTTACTGGCATTTATATTACTTTTCCCAAATAAACTGTAAGCCCTTTAAAAACAAAGTATCGTGTATTCTTAATACTAATTTATAATAACCATTTAGTAACTTTTATGTTAAAGACAATAATAATTCTAATACTGAGGCCAGTAGCCACTGCAAACAATACCTAAAGAACAGATTCAAATGCTTACCCAAAATAATATTAGGTTTCCTTATAAATATTAGCAAGCCAGCGTATCTGAGGCTACTTTTAAGAAGGTGATATAGTCAATAACCAAATAATACTGGCACTCCACAGAGAAAGGATATGTGATGAGACAGAACTAGCTAGGACGAAAGGGTTCTATTACTGCATTATGCAAATAGTGCTAGGTAGAAGGGTAAGAAACAAACATATCTGAGAAGAGTCTACCCTCAAGAGTAAAAGCTTACTTACATAATTACTTTATTTGAAATCTGTAAAAAAAGGCATCAGATTTAACAGAAGTTGTAAGGAGAGAACTAACCACAAACTATATTCTGAATCCTTCTGAATTAAACTGATTTTAGAGTGTATGCCAGGGGAGCAGTATGATAAAAACCAATTCCAATAAGTAAATTATAAATTCACAGCAATGAAAAGAAGTAGGAAAAAAAGACTGGCAAAAATATTGCTGTATAACACTTTCGTTAATCAAATTATTAAATTCAACTACTTAAATTATGACATTATGCCACCAGCTCCTCATGGATTTGCTTATTGCTTGGTTTCTCAGAAGACATTTTATAATGAAGCTCAATAACTTCACTAGATCATGCCTTAGTTTACGATAATTACAGCCTGTATTAGCTACTTGGAACCACATACCAACTGAAATACTTTTTCGTTATTAAAGTGCAGGAAGTGACAGAAAATTTTCTTTTATTTAAATGACTATTAGAAACTATTATACAACCAAATAAATTCTTATTTTTTGCCCCTTTCAACACATTCTTATATATTATTCTTAGAATACTTAAAAGTTTTCATTGAATTATTGAAGAAAAAGGATGTCACGTAAAGCTGAAGAATTGCTAATAAGTGCTACATCAATGACATTCCTAAAAGATCCCTCTAGAATTAAGAAAAAAAATTATGAAAAATATTAAGAGCCCAGAACAATTTTTTAGCTATGTTCAACTTTAAGGAGTATTTATTGATTCCATGCTATGAAAATCAGTCCTGAATATTCATTAGAAGGACTGATGCTGAAACTGAAACTCCAATACTTTGGCCACCCGATGTGAAAAACTGACTCATCTGAAAAGACCCTGATGCTTGACAAGATTAAAGGTGGAAGGAGAAGGGGACAATAGAGGATGAGACAGTTGGATGGCATCACCAACTCAAAGGACATGAGTTTGAGTAAACTTGGGGAGTTGGTGATGGACAGGGAAGCCTGGCGTGCTGCAGTCCATGGGGTCACAGAGTCGGACATGACTGAGCAACTGAACTGAGCTGATGCTATGAAAGATGAAGAAAGCACATTTATACTTCCTGTTATGCCCCTTGCCCACCTCATTGTTACTATCATAATATTAAATTTTATAAATTTATATTCTATTCTAAAAGTCTAACTTCTACTGAGGTATATAAGTTCTGTAATGAAATTAATTTATCATTATTACACTAATTTTTTCANGAACTGAGCTGATGCTATGAAAGATGAAGAAAGCACATTTATACTTCCTGTTATGCCCCTTGCCCACCTCATTGTTACTATCATAATATTAAATTTTATAAATTTATATTCTATTCTAAAAGTCTAACTTCTACTGAGGTATATAAGTTCTGTAATGAAATTAATTTATCATTATTACACTAATTTTTTCATGGTTTATTCCTGAATTCTTTACACTGATTCACCTTTTAATTAGGTATATTTTATTATGACATAATTTGATTTAAAAAGCTCTCATGGGTATATGTATGTTGAGCTTTTCCATGCTCAAGTACATTTGTGTGTTGTACTCGTGCTTAAAGTATTTGGCTGGTATGAGGTAAACCTCAGGAGATTGCTTCCTATTGAGGAAAAAACTAAAGCAAGTCCAAGTTCTGTCCCCATCTCACTATCTAGATGTCTATAGAATTTTGTCTTTATTCTTCAAGTTCAATAATTTGACCAAGACATGATTTGATATCAGTTTATCTATATTATTTATTTCCAAGCCAAAGGGTAGTCATTTTCATTCAAGGTTTCAATTATTTCAGGAAGAATTTTTTTTCTATTATACCTCTAAATATTTTTTCAATCATCTGTTGTTTTCATTTAGAGGTGGACAAACAGAACCCGTAAGATATAGCCCACCACTTGTTTTTGAATATAACTTTTTACTGGAACAAAGCCAAAGGCAGCATATTCTTTTGCACTGTAAGACACAGGGCTGAATGGCTGTAGCAGAAACTGTACTGACCGACCACAGAGGACTAAAATATTTACTGTCTGTCCCTTTATAGAAAAAATGTGTTGATCACATATAGATATTAGGTGTCCTTTATTTTCCTGTACCACCTATAATTTTTATATCTTATATTTTCTTATTTAATGTTATTAAATTTCTTCAAGCCTTTCAGCCATGTCTTGGATTACAAACATGGACATCACCAGATGGTCAACACCGAAATCAGATCGATTACATTCTTGGCAGCCAAAGATGGACAAGCTCTATACAGTCAACAAAAACAAGACCAGGAGCTGACTGTGGCTCAGATCATGAACTCCTTATTGCCAAATTTAGACTTAAATTGAAGGAAGTAGGGAAAACCACTACACCATTCAGGTATGATCTAAATCAAATCCCTTATGATTATACNTGAACTCCGGGAGTTGGTGATGGACAGGGAGGCCTGGCGTGCTGCAATTCATGGGGTCGCAGAGTCAGATACGAATGAGCAACTGAACTGACTCACTGAAAATTTCTAATATGATTTTCATAATTCTAGTGCTTTTCTTTTTCTCTTAGACTTCTTTCCCGAAGTTCATCCATGGATATTTTATCTCCTTTTATTGTCCTATTATCTCTTAACACTTGTGTTGGTGAGGTTTTATAAAAATTGTTAGTGTATTTTCCGTAACCGGTCATGTCAATAATTTCTTTGAGGCTATGAACAACAACATATCACAACTCCAAAAAAGGGTCACTGGTTAGACCTTTAAAGTATTATAATGCTTACTTTTAGAGAAATCATATATTGGTTGGAATTGCCAAGAAGGGTTCAGCATCCTCCTGCATGTGGTCTAGATTTTACAGTATTTAGTAAATTGTTTCACTGTCTGTATTTTGGGGCTTAGCCTTATGCCTCATTTTCCTTCTTTTCTATTTTCCTGTCTTCTTATTTTTAGTGAGTTTCAAAGGAGAAGGGAAGGGTAAAACCTTCTTCACTCTGCTACCTTTAACTGAAGTCTCCTCCTCACGCATTATACTTTAAGATGAGCTAATCTTCTAAAGCAATAAATTATGGGCTTGATAGGTTTTAATGCATAGGGGAATGGAAGATAAAAACCCAACATCAGCAGTGTGAAAGAACTGCTTAGAAGAAGCCTGTGCCAGGAACAACATTTGTTTGGAGATCTGTTCAAGCAACTGTGCCAATTCAGTTGTATCACTTAAAAGTAGTTGCAGAATGCTGTCTGTACTATAAAAGACTTCCATAGGATGCTTACAACTAGGTTTAGGATTAGTATCAGCAGTTTCACCTGACCATCACTGATCCCTTATTGTATTCTTATTTGATTCAGCTCCCATTTGTTGACATATATGTATGTAAATGCTTTTACTTTTCAATCATCTGCTACTCTGGTTCAAATATCTCCTCCAATTTTAGGAGGTTAAAGTGATTTTTAATGCTTAAAATTTGTTGGGACTAGGCATTAAAATATGCTGTTAGTTATAAAACACATTGTGCAGTATGAAACTGAGTTTTGTTTTAAAAATATCTATGTATTGACTAGAAGGACATGTGCCAAACAGATGTTAGGTGATTATGTCTGTATAGTTTCCAAATTATTTACAGTAATCACATATTATTTTACAATCAGAAAAAAAATCACAAAATATGCTATCCACAGTGCAGATATCAAAAGATAAGGTATTTACATTAACAAAACCCTCTTATATTCTTTCCCAAGTTTGTCTGATTTTTTATCAGCTTCTATAATTAAAGGTTTCAGTTTCTGCAGTCTTCAGAGCGGTTTACAGCTCTGGGTCTTACAGCACATTGCTGGCTGATGCCAATGCTCATAAAAAGATCCTCTGTGTCTAAGTGTTAATTTCCAAATTGGCTGGTCAGTAGCTCTCACTAGAGGTCTATGGCTGGCTATATCATTTGAATTTGTGTTCCAATGGGTTCTATTCATCTTACTAAAAGCTTGTCTCATTTTGGTTTCCTTGTGGGAATCTGTTTGGATGACATGAGTCATCCTCTATATATGAAAATCCAGAACACCGGGCTGGGCGACTGGACTAACAACTAGGCTGTGTTCCAAGTGCTGGCAGCACTATTTAATGTTTAGTACAGCTTAGAAATGACACTGATGAAAGTGATCCAGGAATAAGATGTGTTAAAACACATTTTTAATCTTCAAGCCACAGAGATGCCTAAATTGTCAAGGTGTAGATCTTATGTTTATTCAAAGGCTGGATGTCCCGCTGCACCAATCTCCAACAGGACACTAATAAACAGACAACATAAAACCTAAGTATTTGATAAAACATTATTTAAAGCAGTAATGGGAAGAAAGGTTACTTCCTCTTTATATTGCTTTGCAAAAATTTCCTTCATATTGCAACAGTATGCTTATGTTAGGTATTGTCAGGAAACAGTCCTTCACCTCAAATACTGTTTTAGAGCATATCCTCAATAATGAATCCAACATCCCCTGGGTCACAGAAAAAGCAAGAAAATTCCGGAAAAACAACTACCTCTGCTTCACTGACTATGCTAAAGCCTAATACCAGACCACCTGACCTGCCTCCTGAGAAACCTGTATGTAGGTCAAGAAGCAATAATTAGAATCAGACATAGAATAACAGCTTGGTTCAAAATTGGGACAGGAGTACACCAAGGGTGCATACTGTCATCCTGCTTATTTAACTTATATGCAGAGTATATCATGAGAAATGCTGGGCTGGATGAAAGACAAGCTGGAATCAAGACTGCTGGGAGAAATATCTAAATAACCTTAGATATGCAAATGACACCACCTTTATGGAAGAAACCGAAGAGAAACTACAGAGCCTCTTGATGAAAGTGAAAGAGGAGAGTGAAAAAGCTGGCATAAAACTCAATATTCAAAAAANACATTATTTAAAGCAGTAATGGGAAGAAAGGTTACTTCCTCTTTATATTGCTTTGCAAAAATTTCCTTCATATTGCAACAGTATGCTTATGTTAGGTATTGTCAGGAAACAGTCCTTCACCTCAAATACTGTTTTAGAGCATATCCTCAATAATGAATCCAACATCCCCTGGGTCACAGAAAAAGCAAGAAAATTCCGGAAAAACAACTACCTCTGCTTCACTGACTATGCTAAAGCCTAATACCAGACCACCTGACCTGCCTCCTGAGAAACCTGTATGTAGGTCAAGAAGCAATAATTAGAATCAGACATAGAATAACAGCTTGGTTCAAAATTGGGACAGGAGTACACCAAGGGTGCATACTGTCATCCTGCTTATTTAACTTATATGCAGAGTATATCATGAGAAATGCTGGGCTGGATGAAAGACAAGCTGGAATCAAGACTGCTGGGAGAAATATCTAAATAACCTTAGATATGCAAATGACACCACCTTTATGGAAGAAACCGAAGAGAAACTACAGAGCCTCTTGATGAAAGTGAAAGAGGAGAGTGAAAAAGCTGGCATAAAACTCAATATTCAAAAAACAAAGATCATGGCATCTGGTCCCATCCCTTCATGGCAAACAGATGGGGAAACAATGGAAACAGTGACAGATTTTATTTTCTTGGGCTCCAAAATCACTGCAGATGGTGACTGCAGGCCTAAAATTAAAAGATGCTTGCTCCTTGGAAGAAAAACTATAACAAACCTAGACAGTGTATTAAAAAGCAGAGACATTACTTTGCCAACAAAGGTCTGTCTAGTCAAAGCTATGGTTTTTCCAGTAGTCAAGTATGGATGTGAGAGTTGAGCAATAAAGAAGGCTGAGCATGAAGATCTTTTGAACTGTGGTGTTGGAGAAGACTCTTGAGAGTCCCTTGGACTGCCAAGAGATCAAACCAGTCACTTCTAAAGGAAATCAATCCTGGATATTCGTTGGAAGGACTGATGCTGAAGCTCCTACACTTTGGCCACCTGATGAGAAGAGCCAACTCACTGGAAAAGGCCCTGATGCTGGGAAAGATTGAAGGCGGGAGGAGAAGGGGACGACAGAGGACGATATGGTTGGATGGCATCATCGACTCAATGGACATGAATTTGAGCAAGCTCTAGAAGATGGTGAAAGATGGAGAAGCCTGGCATGCTGTAGTCCATGGGGTTGCAAAGAGTCAGACACGACTGAGCAACTGACCAACAACAAGAAAACTATTCATTAGAGTCTATCCCCGAAATTCGTTTCCCCCTTCACAACCTGTATTAACCTTTAAATCTCTTTATAGAATTCTGTTCTCTCTGGTCACTGGGTCAGAGGTTCCTTTTTCTTTTGTCTCTTGCTCTGCCCACTGTCCCCACCTCACACTGATAATAAAGTATAAGAAGTCCTGAAATTACAAATTAAAAACATTATACTTTCCACATAAAAAAACACTATACATATCTAAAGTGAAGAGATAATATAATTTCCATATATATATATATGCACATTGCCTTCAAGTGTATCTAGAACATAAATTATAAGGAACACTGGCTTGGCTGAGTGAAATTTGATTTTGTCCTGGAACGTAGGAAGACACAGAAGAATGTTTCAGGTTATACCTATAATGATGGCAAAGACATCTTTCAGAATTCTATAGGTACCAAAATTAGACTGAAAAAGCAATTAAGGTCTGTTGGTAACATTCTTTCCCCTCAAAAAAATCATGCTATCTTGAGAAATTATCATTTGTCTTCCAAGACAAGTTGGTTAATGTGGAATTTATTTTTCAAATATTTAAACAGTCTCATTACTCAGTCTCTGAATATAGATAAAAGGAAATCATTAAACGATAAGCTCAAGGACAACATACGCATTTTTATTAACAGTATGCCTTTTCTATTGAACTAAACTGAATTTGAAAGATAACTTTCCTCCTGCTCTGAAATGCATTAGTTGAAATAAAAGCAATCCAGAATTGGGTGGCTGCCTAGTCAGGAAAAGAAAACCCAATTGTAAGTTCCACTGATCTTCTGGTATAAATTTTATTTAATAGATTTACAGAAGATCAAATCTATTGGTTATTACCCAAAGGGTTAATACAGGTTGTGAAGGGGAAAAGGAACTTCGGGGATGGACTCTAGTGAATAGTTTTTTGTTGTTGGTCAGTCGCTCAGTCGTGTGCAACTCTTTGCAACCCCATGGATTGCAGAACGCCAGGCTTCTCTGTCCTTCACCATCTCCTACATGACTACAAAGGCACAAGAAAATGTTTATCTCATAACAACGTCCATTCAGTTCAACAAAAAACATACATGAACACATCAACAAGATATTAACAAATGTTATTTTGGCTCATCGATGCTGTGGGAGATTCCTTTAACATCACCAATCTTTTTCTAGAAACAGCCACCACCACTACAAAACTGAAAGGCAGCATTATAAATTACACATTTTCATTTAAGTAAACTGGGAGTAAAAGATTTGAGTTTAAACTATCTTGGTTCATTCAAAGGAGACCAACAGAGTGTACACTAAATCCATTACTAAAAGCATGCGCTGAACAGCTTTGAGATCTCTTAATGAGTTAGTGTAACCAAAAGAAGTTACAGTCTTTTTCAATATTCTCTCTTGGCATATTCAGGCCTACCCTCCTTGCTTTTTTCCCTTCTTAGGATAAGCCTTGTTTTAATTATGTTCTCTAATGTCTCAGGTTCCTTGACCTCCTAGAGCCACTTTGTCAACCCCTGCTACTGATAAATCCACTTCATCAACTCCTATCATAGGAGGAGGCAAGGACTATTTAAAAAGGTAATACAACTGTCTTAACTGACACTGATACAAATTCACATTATCCAACTTCAGATGGATGAAGTTTGCTCAGTAAATAAATATTTTCACATATTTCTAGTAGATACTCAGACTTTTTCCCTACAGAGCTTTTCAGGATTGCTTCCTATACCTCTCAGTGACTTTACCAAGGTCAAGATCTTATGAAATTCATTTCCAAGATTTCTCTTGTTACCACAGAAAGTGAAAGTGAAGTCGTTCAGTCGCGTCCAACTTTTTGCGGCCCCATGGACTGTAGCCTACCAGGCTTCTCTGTCCATGGGATTTTCCAGGCAATAGTACTGGAGTGGATTGCCATTTCCTTCTCCAGGGGTTCTTCCCAAACCAGGGACTGAACCAGGTCTCCTGCATTGTAGACAGACACTTTACTGTCTGAGCCACCAGAGAAGAACAGAAAAGCTTCTCAATTTATTTTTCCTTCCTTCCTTCCTTTCTCTCGATCTCATTCCTACTGCCGCCCCCCTCCCCCACCATCTATCTACTGTACAATTGAATTACAATGTTGTGTTAGTTTTTCTTTTATCCTATATCCAGAGAAGAAGCATCTGTATTCCTTTTCGAGGTTAATCTCTTTACTGCTTCAGTTTTGGCTCTTTCCCCAAAACTGAAACATGTCTTTTTCTGAACTACATTCATTCACCCACCCCACAAACTCTTACCTTCACTGATTCTACTAATACTTTCTACCCAAACTAGGTTTTTCACTGTCAAATTTTCCATTGCCTTTTTCTCAGTTCTCATATATTAATATCTTTTGGAAACATTTGACACTGCTGACTACCTTGTCCCTCTTGAAGTTCTTTTCTTTGAACTTTAAGAATTCCTGAATTTACTTCCTGCCCTCCTGTGCCTTCGATCATTTCTACCTCCTTCACTGACTGCTGCTCTTTCAGCTGTCCCCCAAATACTCATTAAGGCCTGGTCTTTGCCTTTGTCTTGTCACACTTCATTATGCATGAGGAGCTCAACCTTTGTTTCTAGAACTTCCAAGTTATTATCATCACAATGAAAATAATAATTTGAGTCCTTTCTGTATTAGTTTTCAGATCCAAATTTCCAACTGCTAGATATCTCTGTCAAATATACCTAAAGTTTCTTAAACAATATGTTCCCAAACTTGTTTCACTCCAGTGTTTCCTATTTTGATTAATTAACTCCAATCTTCTGGTTATTCTTTCAGGCTTAAAACCTCACAGTCATCTTAGAGTCTGCACTTCCTCCTCCCAGTCAATTTCATGTATCATCACCATTTTCACTTCTTTTTAGTTTAGTTTTTTTTTTTTTTAACCAACACTGGTATATAATTCAGAGGTTAAGTACACAGGCCCTTTAGTCAGAAATGAATTTGAATCACAGCTCCCTAATTTACTAGCTTCGTGATTTTGAAGTTTTGTTTTTAACTACCTAAAACCTTAGGTTTTTTTTTTTTACAGAGCTGTTTCCTGCATGGTTTTTCTCCCCAGTCATTGTCCACAGGACTCTGAGAAGACGCAGGAATATGCAGGCGCAGACTCAAGGCCCGGCTTCATTTCCAACGTTGCGGAAAGGGACTGTACATCACCGGGCAGAGCCCTATGCTCCCGTACGCCACCTGGACAGAGCCCGGGGAGAGTGACCTCCTGGGGTATCCACATTGGTAAAATCTTAGTTTCTGCATCTACAAACTTCCAGATGTAAGTAGCAAAGGCCTAATGTATAAAAGCACTGACACTCAAAAACACTAAAATTATTTTTTGCTGTTGTTAACTGCTCCTGCAATAGAACCTATCTTTCTAATATATTCATCAGAGTGTACTAGTCACTTCCCCCTAAATAAAGATTAGATGATATTAGTATCATCACTTCTTCAACACACTTTCATTCACTTCTCTTTGCTCAAAGGATAAAGCCAAAACTTTCTATAATTTTCAACGTCTTCCACAAAATAAATGGATCTCAACTCTTCCTCAAAGTACTAGAAGAATGCTTCCTTCTAAAAAATTACCTTCAAAACATGTGTTACAATGGCACCCCACTCCAGTACTCTTGCCTGGAGAATCTCATGGACGGAGGAGCCTAGTCGGCTGCAGTCCATGGGGTCATGAAGAGTCGGACACGACTGAGTGACTTCACTTTCATGCATTGGAGAAGGAAATGGCAACTCACTCCAGTGTTCTTGCCTGGAGAATCCCAGTGATGCGTGGGCCTGGTGGGCTGCTGACTCTGGGGCCTGCAGAAGCAACTTAGCAGCAGCAGCAACACACATTCTTAAAGACAAAGACCTTGGTTTTACACTTTTGCAGCCCTGGGACTTAGTGCCCAGGACATGATGGGCTTTCAATAAATAGCATTAAAGAAGTGGGGGGGGGGGGGGGGGGGGATTTTTTAAGTGATAATATCCTGTCTGGTGAGTGTGAGGGAGGCAGATCCTCTCACACACGGTGGGAGGGAGTGTAAACTGGCAGAACCTTCCTGTTGATTTGGGGAAACTTCCTGACCTTTTAAATGGACGGCCCGCAGTCTCAAGTATACTTTGTAGAAAATGCGCCGGCTTNGGGGGGGGGGGGGGGGGAAGTGTTATTAGATTCTTATTATTTCCTTTATCTAACAGTTATCTATCCCATGAACATGAAGAATATACCTGAAAATTCAACAAATTTGGGGGGAAACTTTCTTCTTATGTCAAACTGTAAAATATTTTCTTGGTATTCTACAAGCCTTTTGAAGTTATTATTTCAGATGTCCATGACTTTCTATCTCACAAAAAATTTCTACAGTAGACTTACCTAATTGCAGGGCTAACAATTACTTGAATCCTTTCTTACTTGGCTGGTAATGAGCTCTGCATAGGAATCAAAGAAGAGAATCTAGCGGAGTTTCACAGATAATAGGTGGAAAAAAAGGTTGGCCAACTGCTAAATATAATGACAAAAGAAACCTAATATCCATTAGTAATAATAATTTGCTGTTGTAAAATGTATCTATTCTTTAAATGTTATTCTCTTCCTAAGCATTTCTTACAGAAATCATTTATCATTAAGTAAAATAAAATAAGTGTATAAAAAGTATTACCAAATTTCCTGTTTCATGTTGCTCATTGACTAGTTTGTATCTAAGTGACTGTTTCTATTTGGAAAAGTAATTAGATGTTTAAATAAGTAAACAGAATCTGGACGGAAATCAATGATTGACTGCTTTTTTTTCTTCTATTAGTTTATCTTACCAATAATGTATAAATACACATTAACAGAATAGTATTTATATGTTATTTCACAACTAATACATGTTCCTGGGTGAGAAAAGGGAGAAGACTCTGTCTCCTATCTTCTGTTGGCCATCCCTTAGGACAGCCAGTCAATACTTAGGTTAAAAATCCAGTACCAGGTCAAATCTCTAAGGAGAGTTTGTGTGTGGTGTGGGGGTGGATAGGGGGAAAGATGGGGAGGAGAAAGATAGTATAAATATGGAGCAGGAAAAGGAGGCAGAAAAATCAAAGCATTAGATTCACTGTTCCAATAAACAATTTAGAATTTAGTTAAAATTTGGGCTTGGACCATTTCACAATGACTAGCCTCCCTTTCTAATGAAAAATGACCCCCCCCCCCAAAAAAAAAACCTCATTTAATTTGAGCAAATTTTATTAGTTTTCTTGACTTATGCTACGTTAACAGTTACTGGCTCCAAGGAGAAGCACCTTAAGAGTATATATTAAAAAAATTTTTTTTCAGTAAAAGCACATTCAACCTAATGAAAAGTTATTAACATATTAACATTAGTTAATATCTTCCTCAAGATTGTCTTTTAGGTTTTACTTCAGCTGACTGTGTTGTGAATGAGGAATTATTAAATTCTGTCAGAGTCTCCCCTCTACCCCACGTTGACTCCAAAATGAATCACCTTGTAATGATATTTATTTATGGCTAAAGTCAGATTTTTAAACTTACCTAGGTACCCAAATAATGTATGAAAATGCTGCTTCTATGTGTGAAAAGCAGTACAATAACTATTGTCTCTCAAGAACTTAAGAAACCACATGAATTACTAAAGAAATGTCACTTGCTAGAGCTGTGCTATACAGACTAGATAAACTATAAAATTCACTTCCATGTTTGTGTTTTACACTGTATTAGTGAAAAGTTCTATGCAGGTAAGTGAGACCATAATAGATTATACAAAGCTCCTGTAAAATTTCGAAAAGAAGGAAAAAATGGTAAGAGAATTGAGACATCACAGCACACGTAGTAGTGTATGTACGACAGACTCAAAAGGATCCAAGCAGTGAAAATGAGTACCATAATCGTCTTTTATGTTGGTCATTTAATTTTTTTTAACGTTTTATTTTGCATTGGGACATAGCCAATCAATAATGTTGTGATAGTTTCTGGTGAACAGCAAAGGGATTCAGCTCTACATATATAGATATCCATTCTCCCCAAAACTCCCCTCTCGCACGGGTTGTGTTGGCCATTTAATTTAATGTTAGCAAAACATTATCACATAAAACTAAGGCCACTTGAAGTTTACTAGTTTGGTAATATGGTTTTACACCTATATAGGAGCTATATGCCTCTTTGATCTCATTTTGTACCTCTGTCATCTTTATTCCATAGATCCCAGCCCAATGATTTCTTACAGTTCCCTGAACTCGCCAACCATGTTCTGCTCTTACGACCTTACACAATTTCTTTTCTCTGCCTAGAATGTTCCTCCCACAGATTTTCATGAATTGGTTCCTTTTTGTCATTCAGGTTTCACTAAAATCCCCTACTCAAATGGGTCCTCTCTTTCTATTCAGTTTAAAGTAGCTCAATAGTTACCATGAACACAAGAGTTGGATTTGTTTTATTCTTGGTGCTTCTCACTATATGATCTTATTGATTTGTTTCTGCCCCCTTCCCTTCTGCTTACACCACGCCTGGAGCACAAGCTTCATGACTGGTTCAATAGATGTTCCTGGCAATAAGAGAAAAGTACCTAATACATAACAGACATGCTCACTCAAATAATGTCTGCAAATATGAATGAATTAAGGATCTCAAGACCTCCACATGGCTGTCTGCAAAGCCCTTCATGACGTATTGCCGACCTATATCTCTGACTTGATTTCATACCAGACTTCTCCTCATTTTCTATAAGTCAGTATACAATGCTTTTGCACTTACTTAAATTCTACATTCTCCTCTTTGGGCAAAGGGTCTTTTCTCATTCAGTCCATTTACAGAAAGACTCCAGTTTATTCTGTTTAAAGAAAGATCCCAATGTATTCCTTCAGCTGATCATTTCTGCAGATATCCTTCAGTCACTACCTCCTTGGAAATCAGACTAGATCAAATCCCCTTAATAAATTCTCTTAGAGTTCTTCATATCTCTATTCTAAGCACTGAAAAATTATAATTTATATTTATTGTGAGATTATTTGATTACTATCTGTTCTGTAAACTCCATGGAAGCAGGAAGCATATCACCTTTATAGTGCCTGGCACATTACAGGGTCTCAGTTATTTATTATATACATAAATATATGTGGAATGAAGAAGCAAAACAAAACTTAAGAGAATCTTCATTTAATTAAGTAGCTTTTTTACCCTATAGTTCTCATTTAAGGAAGTCTATTCTGGGAATTAGAATTGAGCAAAATCCTTTTTTTAAAGAAAACATTACATATCTAAAGTTACAAAAGAAAAAGAATTTGTTTTGCCATGTTTAAAAGTTCCAAATTGATTTATTTAAAGCAAAGTTTCAACATCAAGCTTTCAGACTGCTTAAAAATATTGAACTGAAAACTGGGGGTTGTGGTACTATATCTTAACAAAAGGAAAGATAAATAAACATTGTACCCTCTGATATAATGCAACAGGAAGTATACAGAATGACCTGTAATGTATTCTTGCCAAAAAAATTGAACTAGAATCTGCTTAAACTTCTACACTTAATTAACAATATGTAGGAATACAGGAGAGAGGAAAATATGTTCAAAGGTATTAAAAGATGTCACAAGGATTAGCAAATTTTATAGAGAATTTCTATAGCACAAATGATCCGATTCATCTCAACAAATAATTGACAAGGGGAAAAATTTAAGTTAAGACTTGGTTCTCATTCACACCTAGCCAAAATGAAACTCATTTGTCAAAAATATATTTGATAACACATGCATACAATTATAATGCACCACACCTTTTTATCATTTTTGTTGAAAACAGCACAAAACAGAATTGACTGTACTCTTTACTACAAACAAGAGAGCATCTGTTTGTCAATTTGTTCTTTTTTGGCACCCAAAATTTCAACAATAAAAAACAAATTTTAATTAACCATACTAGAGAAAAGCCTGAATTAACTATTGCCTTCTACAGAAAATTACCTTAAAAAACTTTTATTCAATGAAGAAATTATCAAAGAGTATGAAGACAAAAAAATGTAAGAATAAAGTACCACAGTGCCAAAAGTACTAAAGAAGTGTTTCAGGTAGTTAATAAAAATTTTTGTTACTATCCTGGAATATGTTTGTTGGCTTTTGAAATGTATAAGTAGTAAGAGCTTTTTTCACATTCTAAATAAATATTCATTTCCATTCCTTAAAAAAAAAAGATGAGAGAATAGGACCCTACAGATTAAAAGAGTTTATAACGTATGGCCCTGGTTTGGATTCTGCTTTGAATGAACCAACTATAATAAAACATGTATGGGACAATTAGGAAAATTTGAATAATTACTAGTTACTTGATTAAGGCCTTCCCTGGTGGCTCGGACAGTAAAGAATCTGCCTCCAATGCGGGAGACCCCGGTTTGATCCCTGGGTTAGGAAGATCCCCTGGAAAAAGGAATGGCAACCCACTCCAGTAGTCTTGCCTGGAAAATCCCATGGACAGAGGAGCCTGGTAGGCTACAGTCCATGGGGTCACAAAGAGTCAGACACAACTGAGTGACTAACACTGCCATTTTCACGCTGATGATATTAAGGAAATATGTTGATATTTTTAGATGTGATGATGGTATCGTGGCTATACTTATATCTCAGAGTACTATATTAAAGTATTTTTGAAAAAATGATATGATAGATGATTTGCACAAAATAATCCAATATTCATGTGTGTGTGGAAGGGAACAAGTGACAGTAAAGATGAAATATTGGCCATATGGCTTATAACTGATGACGTTGGGTAATGTACACATGGGATTCATAAAGCTACTCTGCCAACTTTTGTAAAAGTTCAAAATTTCATAATAAAATACTTAAGTATACAAAATGGAAGTTAGAAGTTATTTATTATAAAAATTTAGGAGGATAGGAATTGAATATATATTAAGATTCTCCAAAAAAAAGTCTTCAAACACAAGCCCCCTTTACAGTTTCCAGTAAGCACAGATAAATGAATAGTAAAGGATGCTACTCAGGAACAAACTGAACAATCCTGATTCGTGGGTTTGGATTTTTGTTTCTCTATGGTAAGTACTTGCTCATATTTGCTCATTCTTTCCACTACCGCATTATTAAATGAAAGTTCTGCAGTTTCCTTAGGCTCATTGAGTATTACAACAGGCAAGCAGAAGGGGAAAATAAGAGCCAAATGGATTAAAAACACACACACACACACACACACACACACACACACACACACACAGGAAGAATCAGAACTGCTGCTGATTCTGTGAAGAAATGGTTTCTAAAACAAACATACAAGAGGGGAAAAAAATAACAAACCATCTACTTCATGATCTATAGTCTCCTCCACAATAACACAAAACAGTTTATCCAGATGGAAAAACCCACCTAATTTTGCTCCTGAAAAGTATTCTATTTTGAGTCTATCTTCTCTGACAATAAAACTCACAAAGAAGAATGGGGGGAGGATATTATTATAAGCGAATACAGAAACAGTGAGTCATGAATAACACAAGTGAAATAAGACATAATTCTTTTGGTACATCAACTGAAGGATGCACAGGGATGGAACCATGGTGATTAAGCTGTACTGAAAAAGTACTCAATGCAATTACACAAGAGGTATAAATATTTCAGAGTAAGTTTGAGTGGTGATGTTTTTGTAAAGGATTGTACAAATTTACCAGCTCACTTTTAATAGGTATTTTTAGAATTAGAAGAAACATATAAATAAACATTATTTTAATGTTCAAATAAAGGCATAAAACACAAAACAGAAGATAAAGCTTTAAAGATATGGAAAGAAATCAATGTTCTGTTTGCCTTTTTTTTTTTTTTAGTTTATTTTGCTTTATAAAATGATTGCTTTTAAAAACAAAGACTGAATATTTTGAAGATATATACAGACAATACAGTGGAGCAGGGCAGATTCTGAGAGCACTGACTATCCAACAGCGTAGTTATTAATAAGTATTTGCCTTTACCATAATTTTCCTTTTTCACTCAGTTTCTGATGAAACTACACATTTGTAGGACTCATTTACACGTACCTGACAGTTTCACTAAAGGACTTTTAAGATATCATTCAGAAGCCCTGACCAGAGCTATTAGCTTTGAGTCACTCATAAATCCTTTCTTTTAAAGAAAACCCAAGCTTGATTTATATTCCAATTAAACACAAAAATATTTTAAAATGGAAATGGGGTTAACAAGATGCCTTTGTCTTGTTTATCCTGTAAGCTTGCTAGACTCGCTGAAAATGCTGAAGTTACTGACGCAAGGATAGATGGTTGTCTCAAAGGAGGCAAGGAAAATCTTCAGGATACACGACGAGCCTGACTCTAGAACTATTTGTATCAGTAAATGCTTTATGGCCCTCAGGATAGAACGGGATGACCTCTCAACTGTGGAAGTTTCCATTTTTGAGCTAAACATTTCCTCAAAGGCCACATATGTATTCTTAAAGGAAACCTTGTATGAATGTGGAAAACATGCTTAACTAAGGTTTTGAACTACCTACCTAGAGCGCTCATGAAACAAGGTATGTTTTCTATTTTCTTTTAAAGTAGGGATTTTTAAGAAAACAAACTGGCAAAGAATTACCAATGATAATCTTCTAAGAAATCTGTGGGTCAGAGTCAGTCCCAAGCCTCTCAAAAGGCCTGTGGGAAGAACAGGCCAGAAGGCAGAGTTCTAATGTCAGCTCCAGTGCTAAGATCATGACCTCTCTCAAGCCCCTCACCTCTCTCTGAACTTTCGTTTCTCCATCTGTGACATGAGTACTGGATGGGATGAGTTTTAAGGTCCTAACTATAAAATTCCATGAAATCGTTTTGATCCTACAGTTCTATAACATAAGCCTAGAAGATGAAAAATAAATTTACATCAAAATGTCACTGAAGTTACCTGGCATTAAATCATTCAAGAAGAGTCATCTTAACACATGATATACCTATAAAATCAACAACACAGATCTTTTAAAAATACTTTCAACAAAAACTAAAAGTATTGAGTTAATAATCTAGAAAATTATTTAATTAATTTGAACCCCTCATCACCTATATTTTTAAAGCATTTTAAATTTCTATCACACATATTAATAGTTATCTAGTTTAACAGATGATATTGTATTATAACACTAAAAGTACTATAAATTTTGTGAAGGATAGTTTTCAAAGTGAAAATGAAAGGATTAGTCACTCAGTTGTGTCCGACTCTTTGTGACCCCATGGACTATAGCCCGCCAGGCTCCTCTGTTCATGGAATTCTCCAGGCAAGAATACTGGGAGTGGGTAGCCATTCCCTTCTCCAGGGTATCTTCACAACTCAGGTATGAAACCTGGGTCTCCTGCACTGCAGGTGAATTTTTCACCATCTGGCCACCAGGGAAGCCCTATAGATACGGTCCCTACCTACTCCTACCTCCCAGGTTAAGGATAACATGCTAAATTTTGGTTTCTCCCTTTACTGAAACAGTTTTTAAAATAATCCAACACCTAAAATTTGTATTCAAAGATATGAGTGTTCTCTGGAGAACAGATTCCTGAAGGCTCCAAAGTTAGTTTTGTTTACTACAATGTTTTTAAAACCAGTCATCAGAATCTGTGATCAGACTGAGGGGTGAATAAGTAACAGTGTGTCCAGGTATTACTTAGTTTTAGAGGAAAATTTGGCACAACTACCTGGGAGCTTATTTTTCTTGGAGTTATGATAGAAAACATTTTTATATTCCCCTACTTTTTGCAAGTTCACTTTATTCACTTCACTTTTATGAAAAATCTACATTAGTACCTGCTTTCAGTAACTAAAAGAAACCTGAAGATGATTTTTCTTTTTATGCAAAAAGGCAAAAAATGAAAATAGTGTTCAGTGTTTGTTTTGCCATGTTAGGGGCAGTGCAGAACCTGAGCAACGAAAGTAGTACCATTAAACTCCTTCCTGGGAACCACACTTAGCATCTTAGCATCAAGCCACCAGAGCTTTGAATTGTGTCTGTGAGCATCTGCACTTTATCTCATTTATTTTATGCATCCATTAGCATGAGCTGTCCTAAGGTAATGCCTCCTCATTTTATGCCATTTCTGCTTACAAAGTTTCATAGGAATGCTCTACTTTTGGATACCAAAGAACCTTATATATAAAAAGATATACATACTTATAGCACGTAAGTGCTAAGTCGCTTTAGTCGTGTCCAACTCTGTGCGACCCTATGGACTGCAGGTTGCTAGTTTCCTCTGTTCGTGGGATTCTTCAGGCAAGAATACTGGAGTAGGTTGCCATGCCCTCCTCCAGGGGATCTTCCTGACCCAGGGATCGAACCTGCGTCTGTTAACGGATTCTTTACCACTAGCGCAAATGAGAAGCCCTATTTAGTACACAATAGTATACAAAAATGTATGTAAGCTTCAAATAGGAATTTGGAAATGGGATTTCAAAGAAAGTTCGTATTCGCCAAAGATACCCCTAGGATCCTGAGAAGGTGTATTTCTCACACTCTGTAGTGAGGGGTACTTTAGGAAAAAAGCTTGAAAATCACCTAGCATAGTAACTTTTTTAGTTATAAAGCCAGGCAAGATCCAGTTAGTAGGTCATGAGGTAGCTTTTGCGGATAAACAATGTTATCATAAAATTTTTTAAAAAGAAAAGAATTGAGAAAAATTTCAGTGCACAATTGTAGGTGACCAAAAGTACCAGATAATAATGTCTCATTTGCTTGGCACTATCAGAAAACTGAGTATTTCATATAAGTGAGTTTTCCATGAAACTAAAGCCTATCTTTTTAAGTATAAAATCTTCTTAAGTTTTAACTTACCTCTGAAGAACTCCCCAAATATTTTTACTTTAAGGTTTAATTATGGAAAATTTTAAATATATGCAACTATATTGTATAATGAATCCCCATGTATTCGCTACGCAGATTCAACAATTGCCAACTTATGGTTGATTTTATTTCATCTGTCCCACACCTCAATTCCCCGACTTATCATTTTCAATTTTTAAGCAGTTTTAGTGAAAATTTTTCCTAAATTTAATCATTTTACTTAGGGATTATGAAGCAACTTCTATTTGGCAATCTAAAGTCAATATTCCTGGAGGTGGGGTGCTATTACATCAAAAATCTAAAACACGTGGCATTAACTCTGAAACAGGGTGGCAGACTGGCTTCAAGGAGACTGCTGATGAAAGGCTGAAGGAAAATGAGGAAAATTTTATCAGAAGCTAGAGGAAATATACGTAATAGTAGAAATTTTGACAGTATTGTCACCTGCAATAATGTAGGAAAAAGGCCATATACCTAATGAACTCAATTTTCTAGCTAAGGAGATTTTAGGGCAGAGTTCTAAAATGCTACCAACCTTCTTGCAGCTATCTATAGTAATATACAAGTGGAAAAGATAAACTATTTTTTTAATTTATCTTTTTTCTCCCTCCAAAATTTAGCAGAAATACAAATAACCCGGGATTCGCTGGGTTTGAAAATAAAACTTTTTCTCATTTCAAAACTACAGAAGGCAAACTATTCTCAAATTAAAAAGCAGATTCTAGTCAAACACAAAACTGAGAATGAACCTTTAATATCGTTCATAAAGACATTGGCAAGACTCACGGTGATACAAAGGCAGGAGATAGATGGGCCCTAGGCTGAACAGTTTCTCCCCTACGGACAGAAACTCTGTAATAGCAGTGCTGTGCTGCACTTAGTCACTCAGTCATGACCGACTCTTTGCGACCCCCATGGTGGGGTACTCTTTGTACCCCACCAAGCCCCTCTGTCCATGGGGATTCTCCAGGCAAGAATACTGGAGTGGGTTGCCATGCTCTCCTCCAGGGAATCTTCCCAACCCAGGGATTGAACCCAGGTCTCCTTGCATTGCGGGTAGGTGGTAACAGTAGAAACTCCATTAAAGGAGGATGATGGAGGAGGCTGGGCCCTGCCTAGCTAAGAGATAAAAGACTGCGTGGTTCTCATTCTTGGAGGCAAAAAGACATCCCTAACTACACATGCACAGAAAGGCCCCCTGGAATCAAAAAGGTAGGGGGCAGCACCCAATAATAAGTGATATCAACTACCCACAAGCCTCTTCACTAGAATCCATCTTGACTAAGAGATGAGCACGCATACATGGGAGAATACTGAGGTATACCAAATAGGGACTCAGAACAAGGTAAATCAAAATGATTAGCCAAAGGAAACCCAGAAAAAATGCCTCATAAAAGCGATTCAAATCACTCTGAGGGTGTGACTCCCTCTCTGAGTCTGCCCATGTGTCTATCCACACGTACTGTACTCTTTCTTCTCCCAATAAACACTTTACTTGATTACTTTCTATCTTTGTGGGAATTCTTCTCTGCAAAGCTGAAGAGCCTGGGCCTTCACTGACCACTGGTGTAGTGGTTAGGATTCGGTTCTCTCACCACTGCAACCCAACCTCAATCTCTGGTCAGGAACCAAAATCCCACTTCAGTGCCTTAGAGATCCTTTCAAACAGAAACAAAAAGGCTATCAATATGGGCATACCTCTTGGATACTATCCTTTAAACAACAAGGTTTCTAAGAATCTTAAGGGTCTTGTCTCACAGGGAGCTCAAGGTTGAAAAGGGTTTATCTTAAAGAAATTTTTGGTGAGAGTTTGACTAATGAACTGAATTTATAAACTGATTTAATAAGAAGCCCACAAATGCTGGCTTGGAGAAACTCTATCAACTTGGATAGAAAAGGTTTCAACCTAAATCAAGGAAGGCTTTGGACCTCCCAAACTTCTATAAGGCAACTCAACAGCAAACAAAAAAGCGAGACTAATTTTTATGCAAAAGCAAGGATGACTCAGCAGAATCAAGAGCCCAGAGGGCAGAGCCAAGAATTTATAGCAAACAATCCCATAGACAGAAAAATTGAGCCTAATCAAGGAATTGGCAATATGTGTTTGGCCAGACTCCAGAACTGCTACAAATCAGTAACTGCTATGTATGGCTTGTTTTTCCCTCTTTTCCAATGGGAGGATCTATCATGGTTATCCTATACTTGTCCTGCCATTATATGTTGCAACACATTGGGTGGGCCAAAAAGTTCGTTCAAGTGTTTCCATAAAATTCAATGGAAAAACCTGAATGAACTTTTTGGCCCACTCATTAAGTGGGGCAGACAACTTATGTCTTTAGTCACAGGTCTTCAAATCAAGAAGGAATGGTCCTCAAGGAGATGAATATAGGGAATTGTACCTGAGGCACTTCATTCACACCTGGACTTGATAAGATCCCAGACTTGGAATTGCTGCTATAATAGAATAAAGGAGTTGAATGTATTTTGCATGTGGGATATGAATTCTTACAGACAGAGGGCAGACTGGCAAATTGTGTTTACTAAAGATGACCACCACAATATACCCTATCCTGCAGGTTTTTCTCACAAAATGATGAAACCATCATTCTTTTCATCAAGAGGAGGGTCTATGATTCTTCCAATCTGGGTGGACCAGTGAGTATGGAAGAAGTAACGATATATGACTTCTGAAACTAAGTCATAAAACGCAACAGAGCTTCCACCTGGCCCTTTGAGATATTCACTCTCAGAAGCCAGCCACCATGTGCTAAGGAATTCTAGGTCATATAAAGAGAGAGGCCATATGTAAATATTCCATATTACAGCACCAGTTGAGGTACAACCTAACAGCCAGCCTCAGCCAGACATGTGCGAAGAAGACCCCATCATCATTTGACTACAGCCACATGAGACACCTCAAGCAAGTTATCATCTTGCTACACCCAATCAACTCACCAAACCATGAGCGATAATAATACAATAACTGTCACTAAATTTTAAGATGACTTTTTACAAAGCAATAGATAACACAAAAACAGTATATCTCTCTTTAATAAATTAAACCCTCATGGCCACAAAAGGATGTAGGACTGTTTACCTATATAACATGTGGCCCAAGACTACTGAGCTTCTATGAAAAATTTTCTTATAGGTGTTCCTTTTGCTGGTTATTTTCTTTTTGAGTGGTTTCAAAATCTGTTGATCCTAGCCATATAATTGCAGTAAGCCTTAAAAGCAGCAGATAACACATTATATCTTTCATGCATTGATGTCATTTAATCTTCAAAAGAAACTCCTGAGGTGGTACTATCATTATTTCCATATTTATATGGAAACACTGAATGACTTTATCCAAGGTCACACAGCTAGGAAGTGGCAGAACCAGGTTTCAAACTTGACTTCAAAGGCTTCATTCTTTACTACACAATATGGTTCCTTTTGATAAAGGGAACTGAGGTAGCAATCTGTTCTGGATAAAATCATTTAAAAATGACTGTTGCTTTTCAGCATAGAAAAAAATTCCCACATAGAAGAGAACATGTTCAGAAGGGGAAAATTTTAAATAAATTAATATAATCTCATATTCTTACATAAATGTGCAGAGATTATCTGCACTCAAACAGTAATTATTCAGATTAATCGTACTTGGTGATTCATGCCACTTCAATAACTATAGGAAAGCAAACTGGCTGAAAGGCTTCCTGATAAAAACAAAAGCAATTTTCCCCCTATCTTAATAGGCAATATAATTAGGCAGAAACTTCAAACAAAGAGAGAGAGAGAAAGAAAAGGTATAGTTTTTAGCATTGTTTTAAATAGAAAGACATCCTCTAAAGAGAATCCATCTAAGGATTAGCATAAAAAACTTTTGATACCTTTTCTCCTAGACTAGACATATAGATGATACGGTGAAGAGAATAATAAAACAAAGGAAGTGAAAATAATAAATACCAATGATTACAGTTTGCAGTCCATATATGACATTAAAGGGAAATTCTCTTTCTGTACCACTTTCAGATATAGCTAGCCAGAAGTTGAGCTTTATAGACTGAAATTTGACTTTAAAACATTACAGTCTTTTAATAACATAAAGAAATTTAAGACCTAAGACCCATCACTAATTTTAAATTGTTGGGAATAAGCAGGGCAACAAAGACAAAAAAGTGCCACCCCTATTACTCCTTACCCCTCAACAACAAAAAGATTACTTCTCTTAAAATATTATTTCAACCCCCTCCTCCCATCTACAAAGACTACCAGTAGTATACCATATGAACTCAATTCCTTCGAGAGAATCTATCATTCTGAAGAATATCTACTAAGTACATACCAATCAGGAAGGCTCTCACGATTTTGAAGTGCTTCCAAAATATCTGATGTATCTTTGTCAAACCACAATATATTTCTTTGTTTCTCATTTCTCTATAATCAGAATGAAAGCACTATTATGATTTAAATTATATACTGGATATGAGATCCCAAGAGATTACATTTCAGCTGAAGTACCATTATTCACCAAAGTACTTCTGCAATCAAAACTTTCTGAGCACAATAGCTTTTATTGTATAGCCACAGCCTTCCTTAGATACAAACTTATAAATAATAAGGACCAGGGAATCCCAGGAATAACCAGGGTTATTATTTTATTAAGCAAAAAGAGATTCAATTTAATAGGAGATATTTCAACTCCACACTTCCTCTCCATTCACTTATAAAATAACAGGATTCAAAAATAAAACATAGCAGAGTCATCTTGCAGAGCTTTCTTTTCAATATCACAACTTCTAAGAAGAGTACATACGAGTCACCTCAGATCTCATTCAGTTAACAATCTTGATGTTTGTTTTAGGCTGCTAGGAAGTATATAACACATACAACTTCCTGTATTTCTTACTCCCACTCTTCACCCCAAATGAAGGTGAAGAAGGTGGATAGAAAGAAATGAAAATAGGAAAGTCTAAAATTAGCCTAAAAATTATTGCCCATCTCATTCTATTGATACAGATTCAGGGAACGTCTTTTCCTCTTTTTCCTTCGCTGAATTTTGCAACATGGAAGACATACACTAGAACCAGACCAAAATGCTGGACTGCAATGCTATAAGGGTAAGAAAGATCTACAGAATTCAGAACTCTGATGTACATGTCTACAGTTTAAGTGGTCTATGACAACTTAAATATGTTCCTAAAAAGTCTCCTGAATGGTGTTACTGTTCAAACCAGAACCAAAGCCAGTAATTGTATCAGAAGTGGCTGGTGGGTCATGTAGTGAGTGAGAAGAGGAACCAACATCCTTTTGAGGATCTCTGATCAGGGATGCTAGCTGGTCTTCATATTTCTTTTCAAGTACTCCATACTCGTGTGACTTAGATGGCTTAATGAAGTCTGAAATGCTCTTAAAAGAGGGTAACTGCTTTAGTGCCTTGATTTGAAACATGAATATAATTTCCAAAGCTCAGGAGGGTCATAAAGATTAATGTATTGATGGTCTATCTTTTTCTTAGATGCAAATTTGATGGAGAATTTTGAAAGAACAGGACTCAATAGGGGTTAACGGGAAGAGACAGGGAAAGCTGGAAGCCCTGAATGATGAACTGCACCAATCTTATATTTGAATGAAGGGATGAGGGGAAGAGCTAATCTTGTGTGTCAAACATGGCTTAACCTCATTTTATCTGGATGTAGTATGGAATGGAATTCCTCCATAAAACAAAATCAGAGAGAGATGCTCAATAAGATGATTAGACTGTAATATAAAACTAGCACTATAAATTCTTGTTGCTGCAATACTTACTTGAAATAAAGCTAAAATTAGTGCAGTTTCAACACCACAGAAGTTATATACATTTGAGAAAGGTAACATTATAACAAACTGTACCAGCAATCACTCAAATTCCAGCCATTTGAATTTGCTACATATTAACTGGTACTCATACTAGCAACAACAGAATGTGAATTACATAGTATCACTTAAATCTAAAACATCTTACTACCTATTGCGCTAAGGTTATACTCTTAAGTACCCTGTTCCCAAAATTCCCAGCCATTCAATCTCATTTTTGGAAATGGTCAAGTTACTCTGTATGTCAATTCTGCTCACTTGACGGTGGTAGGTTTCAAAGTCCCTAAAGTGTATCTGACTTTTAGTGAACACAGAGATAATCAATGGAAGGACCCAAAGAAAGATGTGAGAAGTTATAAGCCTGACTTCTAATTTTTACTGATTTAAACCCCAAACTCACTCATTATATGCCTCAAGGAGTAGACACAGTCATCATTCTAGACAGGCACAAATGAATCAGTTACAGCACTCAAGGACTCTAAGCACAGTCTTATTTTCCCACTTAAGAAAAGAGATATATAACAGGACCGAAAAGATTCAGGCAAACAACAAAACTGGCTCCAAGATATCAAACCCCATTCTAGACTGCAGTCAGAGGAAGAAATTCAGACATACCCAATGCTTACTCTCTTGAGTCATCCTTACTTAATAAATAGTGAAGTTTATTCCAACAAAGCACCTGGTCCACTGTTGCAGCTTTTAAAACAGAAGATGTTATAAACTAGCAGGCAAACACTCTGCTGAGTCAATTACTCATGATGTACAACTAGGTGACAATGCAAAATAATAAAAATGATTTTTTTAAACACACTTCTTTGCCTGCCCTTTAGCAATATGGTATGTTGTAACATTTCTAAATAGATTGGAGCGGGGAGCCTGGTGGGCTGCCTCCTATAGGGTCGCCAGAGTCAGACACAACTGAAGCGACTTAGCAGCAGCAGATGGAATTTACTCATCAGTAGTTTGTATGTGCAACTACTTATACAGCCTACGATCTTTGTGTTTTCACTATAATCCCATCATTTTGATACTACATTATCACTGAGTTGTTTAACCAGCTGGAGTCATATACTCAGAGTCAACAACTACTTGTTTAGGTAATGGCTTCGATATCTACTAAATGAACAGGCCAGAATTCCTTCCACAGACTAGAATACAGAAGAGACTATGTCCTTGTTTCCTGACAGCTGTTATCATTTTCCTTCAGTAAAAGGTATCAGTTCAGTACCTATTACGTATAGACATACTGTGAAGAAAATCATAAGAAAAGGTCTGTGATGTCTAAGAGGTAACAATCTAACTACCAAGGCTTGATACAACCATAAAACAGACTGATTTATAACAATGCTTAGGTGCCACATGAGAGGAAACTCAATGCAATTTAAATAACCAAGAGAAGTTGAATTTTCCATGCATCAAGATTATTGTAGGCAGGAGTGATCAAAGAAGGCTTCTTGGAGGTGGGACTTCAGCTGGATCCACCAAGATATATTATTTTACAAGGTGCCAGGGGCAGCAGGTTTGTCTTTCAAATTATGCTTTGTTTGGCTTAATATTAAAATCATCTTATATTACATTATTAAGCTGATGGAAAAATTATCCTTTTAAGTTTGAGATTAAAACGTGGTCTTTGAAAAATCTTTCCCTCTCTCTATGTAAATTTCCTTAGTTATTTTGCTATTTGAAGTTCAGAATGTACAGCAGAGGGTAGGAGATCACTGATTCGATGGTTTGGACAGGGACAAGTGCCTAAAACCTCAAACTCACATTTTCTACCAATGCTCGCATGTCTCCAGGACTGAATTTAGCAAGAAAACTGGAGAAACAATGTTTCTGTGTTTCAAAATAATTTAATCCCAACAAATCTGTGAATCAGTAACCATTATCCTAATTCTTCCAATGAGAAAACGGAGGTGTAGGTAAGTTATACAGCAAAGAAGCAGCACAGCTAGGATTTGAAGTCAGGTGCATCTGATTCTAAAAACTCCTCTCTTTCTACTATATGTGACTTGTTTTAAGGTAGCAAAAAGAATGACTGCTCACTCAATGCTGGAGTGGTTCAAACACAACATAAAATAGGTTTATATATGTGTGTATGTAAACCTATCCAGAATTCCACCAACAGCTAACCTGAACTATATTAACAACCCACTCCAGTACTCTGGCCTGGAAAATCCCATGGATGGAGGAGCCTGGAAGGCTGCAGTCCATGGGGTCGCTAAGAGTCGGACACAACTGAGCGACTTCACTTTCACTTTTCACTTTCGTGCACTGGAAGGGAAATGGCAGCCCACTCCAGTGTTCTTGTCTGGAGAATCCCAGGGACGCGGGAGCCTGGTGGGCTGCTGTCTCTGGGGTCGCACAGGGTAGGACACGACTGAAGTGACTTAGCAGCATATTAACTATTTAGGCACATCTCTGAACACTAATCTCATGTCTAATGAAAATACTTCTATAGCCAATCAGTTCATTATGTACCATTCTATTCTTGAACTTCTACTGCATAGCTTAATATCTTATTTAAAACAGTCTTGTTCACTTACTGTTCCATGGGCAACTTTCACTGCCTTGGTAAGAAACACCTTGCAGCCAAGGACATATTATTCTTCCTTAGAATCTATAAAGTGCTCAATATGTTCCCATAGCATATATTCAATAAACATCTATTAATTAAGAGTTGCTGAGCAACAATCCTTTGTGCTTTATGTGTGATTAGACGCTCAGTCGTGTCTGATTCTTTGCGACCCCATGGACTGCAGCCCACCAGGCTCTTCTATCCATGGGGATTCTCCAGGCAAGAATACTGAAGTGGGTTGCCATTTCCTTCTCCAGGGGATCTTCCCAACTCAGGGACTGAACCCAGGTCTCCCACATTGCAGGTGGATTCTTTACTGTCTGAGTGATCGGGAAGCCAAACAATCCTTTAATTTCTATCCAAAAAAAAAAAAAAAAATCTCCTTTCCAGAAAGATTCCTTCAATCACTTCTACAATTAGATAACTAACACTAAAATTAAAATAAGTGGCTACGCAAATAATTTTTTTAAAAAAACAAATTAAACTAAGGTAAAAAGTGCTGCCCTTGTAGGGTCTTACTTGTAATAAGACAAGGGTCAGAGATAAAATAAGAACTTATTCCCATGAAATGAGTCAACAGAATATCACATAAACTTTAANTAAAATTAAAATAAGTGGCTACGCAAATAATTTTTTTAAAAAAACAAATTAAACTAAGGTAAAAAGTGCTGCCCTTGTAGGGTCTTACTTGTAATAAGACAAGGGTCAGAGATAAAATAAGAACTTATTCCCATGAAATGAGTCAACAGAATATCACATAAACTTTAAAACATGAAAATCACTGCAATTCTGGAATATATGTCAATACACAGAGGAAGCTCATTTCAATTTGTCAGACAAATGTCTACTCAACAAGCGTAACTTCTTAGAATATAATCTATTTTATATTCTGTTTCCTTAACCTTTCACTAATTGTGACAATCAGAGAATGTTTTTGGACACTGGGATGTATTTCTGTAATGCACTGTTTAAAAACCTCTAAAATGTATTTGTGAAATACATATCTACCCCTTGCAAACCATATGCAAGTTTATGAATCTAAGTGGCAGGGGGGTGGCAGGAGGTAGGGAGATGGATGGAAGCTGAGAAAGAGAAAAAGAAAGCTGTAGCTTCAGTAAACACACAGCCACTAACCTTGCTGCAGAGACACCAAGGTTATGGGAAACCCGCTGGCGGCAGCAGGGCCAGGTTTGTGTGGAGCAGCCACTGTGACCATTTGCTTCCAGGACTGTGTGACGCACGTGGAAACTGGGGAGACTCTCCTGCTGGATCAATAAACTGCATCTGCGTGCTAAATATCCACAGGCAAGAGGAGCCCAGGGGAAAGGAAAGAAGGGCAATCCTTGAACTGTGTGGAATCTCAACTCCCTTGACAATAGCAAGACTGTCAGCTTGAAGAGCTCTTCCAAGCAAGTAAAAGACATACACCAGGAACTGGCTGATTCATGTTTGAAAATCATTCCCTATGTGCATTTTGCTCCTCACTCCGACAAGGCCATCATCACTTTAGAGCTGAAAATATGTCAGGGTTTAGAATTTCCCCAAATCCGCTGGGTAGCAGGAATTCCCCACACCAGTGCTCGGGAAAGGCAAAGCCTCTATACAGTCTACTTCAGCCAGAGACAGATTGCCCAGAAGCCTCTCATATACACCCACGCCTACTCAGACACAGGCTTTCCCCAGCACTGGCTCCCTGCACAGCACCACATTAACATTTATGGGAGCTGTTGGGTGTGCAGAGGGCTTTTCCTGACAGACAAAGACATCCAGAGATCTAATCCCCTCGACAACTGCTTTGTAGGACTTTCTGCCCTTCTCAGACCTGCCAACAGGCAGCCAGCTTATTTAAATCTATTCTTTAACCTCTCCTAAAATTATATGTAGCCAGTTAAAAAGTGCACTTACCTTCAATAAATTGCTCAGGAAAATTATGCTACAAGGCAGCCTGATTTTAAGTAAATAAATTACACATTAGCTTTTAAAAACCACAATTATTATCTGCATAAGACACCTGCTTCTAAGAGATCTATTAAGAAAACAGAGCCACATTTTTTCAAATTTGACGGTATTAATTTGATAAGATCTGAAAAAACAAAAATGAACAAAAGCCTATGTACTTTCCTTTTCAGCTCAGTTCAGTTGTGCAGTCGTGTCCGACTCTTTGCGACCCCATGAATCGCAGCACGCCAGGCCTCCCTGTCCATCACCAACTCCTGGAGTTCACTCAGACTCGCGTTCAAAGCAAGCAATCCCCTTTCCTCCCAACTCGCCACCCCCACCCTACGCCTGAATTCAGTTCAGTTCAGTCGCTCAGTCGTGTCCGACTTTTTGTGACCCCATGAACCACAGCACGCCAGGCGTTCCTGTCCATCACCAACTGCTGGAGTCTACTCAAACCCATGTCCATTGAGTCGGTGATGCCATCCAACCATCTCATCCTCTGTTGTCCCCTTCTCCTGCCTTCAATCTTTCCCAACATCAGGGTCTTTTCAAAATGAGTCAGCTCTTCGCAGCAGGTGGCTAGAGTATTGGAGTTTCAGCTTCAACATAAGTCTTTCCAATAAACACCCAGGACTGATCTCCTTTAGGACGGACTGGTTGGATCTCCTTGTAGTCCAAGGGACTCTCAAGAGTCTTCTCCAAAACCACAGTTCTAAAGAATCAATTCTTCAGTGCTCAGCTTTCTTTATAGTCTAACTCTCACATCCATACATGACCACTGGAAAAACCATAGCCTTGGCTAGATGGACCTCTGTTGACAAAGTAATGTCTCTGCTTTTTAATATGCTGTCTAGGTTAGCCTGAATTAGGCATGCTCTTTTCATTGGTTCTTAAGAGGGAGTAGAAAAAAATACCTTACAAAATGTAAACCCCCTCACAGATACAAGTAAATGGGTTCCTGAGTCTTGCAGCACAACATGAAGGGTTAAACAAGGAGCTAACATCATCCAACAGGGGCTGGCCTTCCCCTGCTTCCCTGCGATCAAGCAGCAGGGTTAATGATGTGGAACAGCCAAAAATGTAATTAGCTACTGACACTTGGGGGCCGGTAAATTTCAACAATGCCTATGGTTCTAGACTTTATAATAAACTTCTATTTAACCTGCTTTTGAAACCAAAAAGGCAAAGTATTTTTTTTAAGAAAGAAAAGAAAGAAGCAATATTACTTAAAAAAAAAAATTTGCAGTTCATCATGAAGAAGGTCCTTCCCATATGCATCTGATTTTAGGTACTTATATTTTGTTCTCCACCTCACTCCACTCTTGTGTTTTCTTGGTATGATCTCTGCTCTCTCCTTTACTTTGAGAAAGCAGAGTAACACTTTGGATACAACAGCTCCCCGCAATGTCCTGCCCCCCAGAGCCTCTATTTATCTTGCGATGTTTAACTTGACATATTTTTCCCTCAGCAGAAAATAAGCTAGAAATCCCGACACTGTTCCAACTGACCAAACTCTCCTAGGAAGAGAGTGTTCACACAGTACGTAGAAAAACCTCTCAGATGCCAAAGACCGACCCAAACAAGTGGCATGTGGCAACTTCATATCCGAGTCCAAAGCACAATCCAAGGAGCCACTAGGTTTTGGTTTTATCATACCTTGTGTCTTAAATAATATTCTAAAATAAATAGCAAATCACACTTGTCCTGGACATGAGGGTAGGGGTGAAGGAAGGGGACGGATTTAAAGACCATAACTTGGTTCTTCAAAATATCTGGAAGTTCCACATAACATGCACCCAGAGGGGGTACCTCTGTCAGGTAATAAAATCCAACTTGAAAACAATCTACACACTGACATCCTCTAGCCAAGGTGGAATACATGCAATGCATTGGTTTCATTTAAACTATTCAATGAAGTACTTAGGGTGGATATTGATTATGCTTAAAGTGCATTCAGAAAAAAAAAAACACACACACACACACAATTGAATTATTGTTTCTTTTTTTATGACTGGGAATTCCCTTCACACTTTTCTGTAGAACTATAAGCTACAAACTACTCAGGTTTGCCTTAGTAGAAGGAAGGTCTGTGAGAGACACCCCCAGTCACAAACATTTTTAAGTTCACTGGATTTTTGATTATTTCTCTTTTTCTCTTTAAAGTTCAAGGACTAGTCTCATATTTGCTACGAAAGGATGGTGGCTCATGGTTAGACAGCTACAATAGAATAATCATCTCTGGTGTTCCTGGTCTTGCTAACTACCAGTCAAGATACAAATAAAGCATGAGTCCTACATATAAGGGACTTAAAAATTAATAAGGGAAACTAGACACACATCCTTGCAAAGTTAAGTAAGAAAACAAAAGTAAAACTGAGCTCCTCAGAAAAGGTAGAAATTCAGTTAAGACTTTTACAAATAGGTAGAAGACTTTTTTTTTTTTTTAAGGAACATCTGGGAGTACATGAATAAAGGAATCAATATGCTCTGAGTACTACTACTAATAGAATGGCATTATTTTGGCTTCCCAGGTGGCTCAGTGATAAAGAATCTGCCTGCCAATGCAGAAGATGCAAGTGTGGTGGTTTGAACCCTGGGTCAGGAAGATCCCTTGGAGGAGGAAATGGCAATCCACTACAGTATTCTTGCCAGGATAACGCTATGGACAGAGGAGCCTGGTGGGCTACAGTCCATGGCGTTGCTAAGAGTCGGACACAACTGAGCACTGTTATTTCATGGTGTGAAGGTGACAATGTACCAGGTACTCTACAAATGGAAACTATTTCAAGTACTGCTGCACCTCTGCAACCACTTCACAGTGGGAATTTTTTGGGTGAACTGAGAAGGGATATGGCATTCTTTCATATTGCCAAATTTTGAGTTTCTCCCAGTGAATGTGTAGTTAGGGTATATTCTGTGGTGAAGAAGGGTTCCAGGACACAGTAGAGAGAATCATGATCCAAGGACTATAGAAAGGAGTCTGCAGTCCTGATAACAATCACCTGTTTCCCTCATGGAAGTGACTCCCAAAATCTGATGAGAGTTAAAAGGAGTTTTCCCTTTTTGTGGCCTATTTGCTATTCACTCGCTAAGTCATGTCCAACCCTTTGCAACCCCATGGACTGTAGCATGCCAGGCTTCCCTATCCTTCACTATTTCCCAGAGTTTGCTCAAACTCATGTCCATTGAGTCGATGATGCTATCCAACCATCGCATCCTCTGTCACCTCCTTTTCCCCCCACCCTCAATCTTTCCCAGCATCAGGGTCTTTTCCAATGAGTTGGCTCTCTTTCCATCAGGTGCCAGTATTGGAGCTTCAGCTTCAGCATCAGTCCTTTCAATGAATATTCGGATTGATTTCCTTTAGAATTGACTGGTTTGATCTCCTTGCTGTCCAAGGGATTTCCAANTCAATCTTTCCCAGCATCAGGGTCTTTTCCAATGAGTTGGCTCTCTTTCCATCAGGTGCCAGTATTGGAGCTTCAGCTTCAGCATCAGTCCTTTCAATGAATATTCGGATTGATTTCCTTTAGAATTGACTGGTTTGATCTCCTTGCTGTCCAAGGGATTTCCAAGAGTCTTCTCCAACACCACAGTTCAAAAGCATCAATTCTTTGGCACTCAGCCTTCTTTATAGTCCAGCTCTCACATCTGGAAAAACCATAGCTTGATTATATGGACCTGTGTCAGCAAATGATGCCTCTGCTTTTTAACACACTGTCTAGGTTTGTCATAGCTTTTCTTCCAAGGAGAAAGCGTCTTTTAATTTCATGGCTGCAGTCACCTTCTGCAGTGACTTTGGAGCCCAAGACATTCCAATAAGCAAACTATCACTGTCATTTTTTTCTCATCTATGATGGGTCTGGATGCCATGAACTTCATTTTTTGAATATTGAGTTTTAAGCCAGCTTTTTCACTCTCTTCTTTTACCCTCATCAAGAGCCTCTTTAGGTCCTCTTCACTTTCTGCCATAAGGGTGGCATCATCTGCATATCTAAGATAACTGATATTTTTCCTGGCAATCTTGGTTCCACCTTGTTCTTCATCCAACCCAGTATTTCGCATGATGTACTCTGCATATAAATTAAATAAGCAGGGAGACAATGTACAGCCTTGATGTACTCCTTTTCCTATTTGGAACCAGTTTGTTGTTCCATGTCCAGTTCTAACTGTTGCTTCCTGACCTGCATACAGATTTCTCAGAAGGCAGGTAAGGTGGTCTGGTATTTCCATCTCTTTAAGAACTTTCCACAGTTTGTTGTGATCCACACAGTTAAAGGTTTTTCTGGAATTCTCTTGCTTTTTCTATGATCCAGCGGATGTTGGCAATTTGATCTCTGGTTCTTCTGCCTTTTCTAAAACCAGGTCGAACATCTAAAAGTTCTTGGTTCACGTACTGTTGAAGCCTGGCTTGGAGAATTTTGAGCATTACTTTGCTGGCATGTAAAATGACTGCAATTGTGAAGTAGGCTGGACATTCTTTGGCGCTGCCTTTCTTTGGGACTAGAATGAAAACTGACCTTTTCTAGTCCTGTGGCCACTGCTGAGTGTTCCAAATTTGATGGCATACTGAGTACAGCGCGTTCATAGCATCATCTTTTAGGATTTGAAATAGCTCAGCTGGAATTCCATCACCTTCACTAGCTTTGTTCGTAGTGATGCTTCCTAAGGCCCACTTGACTTCACAATCCAGGATGTCTGGCTCTAGGTGAGTGATCACATCATCATGGTTATCTGGGTCATGAAGATCTTTTTTATATAGTTCTTCCGTGTATTTTTCCACCTCTTCTTAATATCTTCTGCTCCTGTTAGGTCCCTACCGTTTTTGTCCTTTATTATGCCCATCTTTGCCTGAAATGTTCGCTGGTATCTCTAATTTTCTTGAAGAGATCTCTAGTCTTTCCCATTCTATTGTTTTCCTCATTTCTTTGCATTGACCACTTAGGAAGGTTATCCTTGCACTGATCACTTAAGAAAATTCTACAATGGAACAGTATTGTTTCTAAGAAAGTAAGCTTAGGGGTACATGGAACAAGGGTAACCTGGGGTCACTTTTCCCCAGGACTTGGGCTCTATCACCAAATTAAATCAAACACCTAGTGGCCTCTAAGTCATAACAGACCACAGTAAAGGATGAGCTGGGGGTTGAAGGATTCCCTTATATGATGTGCATAACTTTGATTGTTTTTTCTCTTGTCTACCACGTCTGGTATGTGACTGTCAGATAACAAATGCTGGTCTAGATACTGACTATACAAAACTTGTATATCATGAAGAAATGGGAGTATAAGCAGCCCAGTGGATTTTCTTCTCATAAACTAGTTTAAAACTATGAATGAAATCACAGTACTGCTCAAGTAAAACACTTCTTGCTTCACTGGAACACCATACTGAGTCAAGAGAAGATTCTTCCCCCACCCCACTCATCAAATTAGGAAATCACATAGAAGAATATTTTCCCCATGAATCTGCTGTCTCCCTTGTGCTTCTCTCAGAAAATGGTACTATCATTAGTTGTTGAAATTAAAAATTTGGCCATCATTTTTAACTCCTTCCTCCCACCTTCCTTCCTTCAGTCATCAAAGACTGTGGGTTCCAACTCTTAAATAGCTGTTAAATCCATCTGTCTCTTTATTTCCAAGGATGAAATGCACCAATCAAGTTCTCCCTGCCTCCTATCTACCCTCCACAACACAACCAAAATTATCTTTCTAAAATGCTAATCTTTTCATGTTACTCTCTTGCTTAAAACACATTTCACTAGCTTTAAGAAATTTTAAAAGTCCAAATATTAAAGGGAAGAACAAAAGCAGTAACTGATTTCCAAGAGTTCAGTGTTATGAGTATATACTTTAAAAAGGGCCAAAAGAAAAGATATGGATTAGTAAAATGCCAGTAGGAAAGAGAGGGGCAGCAACAGGAGCCATGCTATGACTAAAGCTAAAATTTAAAAGTGGCATAAAAACTCATTTTAAAGGATGAGTAAATTGTCTTTGTGGAGTGCTGTTATTCACGGGGTTGCAAAGAGTCGGACATGACTGAGCAACTGAACTGAACTGAAAATTACAATATTACTTCATATAACAATAGATTTTTCAATTCAACAACTAGTTAATAGAGCTTCTACTATCTCGAAGGCTTTGGATTTATTCACTTATTTGTAACAAGCCTCCATTCCAAAGATATGCTATAATTCCACATCCTCCATGGCCTACCCACAAGATAATACCTTCTCTGACTTCATTTAAAAACAGAACTATCAAAGTATTTATAGGTGGAATGATATGATGCTTGTGATTTGACTTAAAATAATTCTGAGAAAGAAGCGAGTAGAGAGAGGGAAAGATATAACAAGACTGGCAAGATGTTCATATGCTGAAGCTGAATAATGGGTGCACTGAGGTTCACAGGTTAATTATATTGTTTTCCTCACCTTGTGTAGTTCTGTAATTTTTCTACGATAAGAAGTGAAACAAAACCCCGCCAAAAAATTATAAGAAAGAGTGACTCTAGTGCTAAAATACAATGCTTTTTTCATTCAACAAGCTTTCCTACAGAGCAGGTAGATGGACTTTCCTATTTCAGTCATCATGTTGATACGATTTTGAACCACAACCAGCAAGGTTATTCTTTCAAATTCATTTATGTAACATAAAGATTGATACCAAAAGTTAAAGAGAAGCAGTACAAGAAATCAAAGTTGATTTTTTGGGGCAATAGCTTCTGCAACTGAAATAGAGAAACCACATTTGTTTTAAGAAAACCTGAACAGAACCATATTTCCATTCGTTTGTTCTTAGACATATTATTGGAAAAAAGTATATCTTAAAGTTAGTATCTATTTCACCAATACTTGATTTTAAGTAGTCCTGGTTGATATAAGATAGGCTACAGGGCATTTTGTACTTCCAAAAATGAAGTTTTTGTGAATATGATCATGTTGTTCTCTTTATCTCTAAAACTATCCTTGGTGTTGGTTATAATGCCTTACTGGAGGATTTCTTAACTTCAGCACTGCTGACATTTGGGCTAGATAATTCTTTGTTGTAGGGGCTGTCCTGTGCATTGTAGTATGTTTACTAATAGAAGCATCTTTGGCCTCTACCCACTGATGCTAGTATCACTGTTGCCCCCCAACCAGTATTTGACAACTGAAAATGTCACCAAACGTTGCCAAATATCTCCTGGGGTGGGGAAAAGTACCTCCTATTGAGAACCACTGCACTGTAACAATTAGGTAATATGATTTCTTTTAGTTGGTTATTTTAAAAATATGTTCTCTTTTTCATAAATACATCTTCCTAATCTAAGACTGTGAGACACCCAGGAATGTGTGTATATATTACTATCATTACTTACAAGAATAGCTTCCTAGTCACAAAATCACAGAAGCATCTTAATGATCTAGTTTGATGTTCTCATAAGGACCACAGCCCAGATCTGTGGCTGTATATTCGATAATTCAGGAGTTACCTATAAAAGGTTTTAAATCTTCCACCTTTACTACTGATAATCTTTTTAAAAATATGTATTTGTTTGGCTGCACCAGGTCTTAGCTGCAGCACACAGGATCTTCATGGTGACGTGTAAGATCTTTAGTTACAGTGTGTGGGATCTAGTTTCCTGACCAGGGATTAAACCCTGGCCCCCTGCATTGTGGACACAGAGTTTTTGCCACTGGACCATCAGGGAAGTCTCTGCCACTGATAATCTTGGAAAATTTGGTTCATCTCAATGAATACTTTATAATTAAGTGTTGCCAGGTATAGAATAACAACTGGTGCATGAGATGACCTATATTACAATGCTCTCTTTGCTAGCAGTTAAGTGTGTGATTTTTGGACAAGTTACTAACACCACTAAACTAGTTTCTTCTGAGTAAAATAAAGGTATTGGACTAGATCGGCAAATTTTCAAATTTGAGTTATGTACAAATTATGACTTATGCTCCAAACAGCTTAAAAATAAAAAACCCTCCTTTCCCTGTTTCTTATATTAGGTAGTCTCAGTGAGGATTTACCTATAAATAAGAAAAAAGCATAAGTCTTTTTATAATTTTTTCTCATATCAATGTTGAATATCTTTCATGTGATAGTTATTTAATACATGGCAGTTATAAGACTTCTCAGTGACATAATTTGAGAATTAAGCAGGAAATTAAAAAAACTGCATTAAACATTAATCAGTTTAAAAATTATTGTATTTGTGAAACTTATTAGCTAATCATTTAAAGGGAACACTCCTTTCATTGTGCTTTTAAAATCCATTTACTTCTGAAAGAAGCTTGTATTTGCTTAAAAACGGAAGAGCCTTAGATAAGTCTGTGATGATAGAAATTATTAGCCTTTAACAGTTAATTTTAAGTCTTGTTTTTGAGGAGACAATGCAAGCAATCATATTAGTAACACTGATGTGGTAATGTATAATAATAAGCTAGAGGATTATTTGTATGAATTTAAACTTTTCTGCTCTGATCTATTTCTCATTTCACTTTTAGAAAAGAAGAAAGGTGGCATTAGATAATTTCAGTGCAGTCTAACTGCTAGGATATAGTTCTATGAAGATGCCTAAAACTTAAAAAAAAAGTCAGTCAACTTGTTCCTGAAACAAAAATCAAAGAACTCAGGGACTACAAATATTTTCTTAGCATTAGACTACCTTTACCACACAGTTACGGTAAGTCGCTTCTCCCTTGTTTTATTAGTTTCCTATTGTCTCTGTAATAAATCACCATAAAATTAGTATTTTTAAGTAACACATACTTATTCTCCTACAGTTCTGGAGGTCAGAAATTTAAAATGAGTCTCACTGGGCTAAATAAACTCAAGGTTTTGGTCTTCTAGAAGCTCTGAGACAAGAATCCTTCCTTACACTGTTCCACTTCTAGACCTCTCCTCCATTCCTTGGCTCATGACCTTTCTCACATCACACTGGCCACTAACTTTCACTTCCTGCTCCCGTATTATAAGGACCCTTGTGGTTATAGCAAACCCACCTATATAATCCAAAATAATCTTCTCCCAAATTTAAGAGTAACAGGTTTAAAAGTAGCAAGGATTTGTGACTCAGGAGTGAGGTGTGCAACTATTATACACTGTATTCAAGTCTCTGGAACTAATGAAACTACATGTTTCACCTTCTGCTAGTTCATGCCTAAAGGCTTTTTCTACTTGATAACATGTAACCACAATAAAAGGCAACCTTCTGGTTTAATGCTATTATGAACCAATCACAGACACTGGATTCAAAAAATACTTCACTGCACTCCACATCCAATAAGGCCCAAGGACAAATGGTTACATATTTTCAGTATTTTCAGCTGTATAGGCATAATGAAAAACATTGAACAATATATCTGCTCAGTGTTTGCTGCATGTTCTATACTAGCCTGTAACATATATAACATATAAAAACCCTATTTTAAAAAATTATTGCAACTCGCCATTTTACGGTATCCTGGTATTACTACAGTTTTGTGTAAGTATTAGACAAAGAAATTACTGGATTAACATTATACAGACTATGAATAGGTATTGTTTTCTTAATTTGTAAATAATTTCTTAATTAGTAAGGAATTTTAGATACTATCAAGCCACAGTCGCAGTAGTGTTCAGCATGACAGAAAGATGAGAGCAATCAAGAATGTAGGGCTTCCTCTATTCCCAAATCCCAAGTGAGGATTATGCTATCTAATAGGCGGAGCAGCCCACCTGCATTTCTCCTACTTCCACTTCTGTGATGCAGAAGCTCTGTAAGAAGAAAGAGCAGCTGAGAGCTCTGGGCTTCACTTCTTCCAGCCAGCCCCAACTCCCATTCATAGGATGAAGTTCCACCACAGCAGGCAAGCCAAGAATGCTGGGATCCCAACTACCCTTGGTCCAGCTTGCTCACAGGTTTAACGTTTCCACAACAGAAGAAACCCAGAAGACCAAGTAATAGTATCATTACAAGAAAAGGGACCACTATCTTCACTCTCTGCTCCAGGTCAGTGGCAGAGGTTTAGCCTGGGGTAAAGGCAGGACTGAGCAACTTGAACTGAACTGAAAGGCAGGACACAGAAGACAGAAAGCTCCAAAGTGCTCCCCAAGGAAAATGACTTTATTTGGAACACAGTGTGGGAAAGTTAATAGTGAGGGAACTACAATAGAGATTTTGATAGTAAGCAATTAAGGCACTGGTAAACCTTTGAGAGTAACAAGCTAACCTATAGAACAGCTAGAATTTTACAAGGGAGAACGAGGGAGGAAAAGCAGCTAAGAAGAGTCCTGGATTTAGAAAGTAACCTCAAAGACTGCTACAAAATTACCCCTGGTGCTGCTGCTACTGCTGCTAAGTCGCTTCAGTTGTGTCCGACTCTGTGAGACCCCATAGACCACAGCCCACCAGGCTCCTCCGTCCCTGGGATTCTCCAGACAAGAACACTGGAGTGGGTTGCCATTTCCTTCTCCAATGCATGAAAGTGAAAAGTGAAAGTGAAGTCGCTCAGTCGTGTCTGACTCTTCGCAACCCCATGGACTGCAGCCTACCAGGCTCCTCCATCCATGGGATTTTCCAGGCAAGAGTACTGGAGTGGGGTGCCATTGCCTTCTCCAGGGAATCCTCTGACCCAGGGACTGAACCTGGGTTTCCTGCACTGCAGAAGATTCTTTACTGTTAAGCCACCACGGAAGCCCACAAGGAAAAAAGACTTCACTACAATGGTCTAATCAAGTCACTTGCAACCCCATGGACAGTAGCCTGCACTAGGCTCCTCTGTCCATGGGATTTTCTAGGCAAGAGTAGTGGAGTGGGTTGCCATTCCCTTCTCCAGGAAATCTTCCTGACCCAGGGATCAAACCCAGGTCTCCCGCATTGTAGACAGACGCTTTACCATCTGAGCCACCAGAGAAGTCCTAAACAAGCAAATAACAACAGCCAATTCAGTGAATGTGTCAGAACTAAGGGGTGGACTTATATCCTCAGTGCTACAATATGTTATCTAAAATGCCCAATTTTTACTACCTATAAAAATAGATAACTGACAAGGACTTGAGCACAGGGAGCTCTACTCAGTACTCTGTAATGATCTATATGGGAAAATCTAAAAACGAGTGAATATATGTATATGTAAAATTGATTCACTCTGCTATTCAGCAGAAACAACACTGTAAATCAACTATACTCCAAAAAAATTAATTTCAAAAATGTCCAGTTTTTGGCAAAAAATTATATAAGACACGCAAAGAAACAGAAAAGTATGCTCCCTACACAGGAAAAAAGAGAAAGCAACAGAAACTGCCTTTGAATGATGTTCAGATGTTGGACTTAACAGGTAAAGACTTTGAAACAACTATTATGTCTACAGAGTGAAAGGAAAAAATGTTTTAAAACGTAAAGGAAGCTGGGCTTCCCTGGTGGCTCAGTGGTAAAAATCCACCTGCCAGAGCAGGAGACATGGGTTCGATTCCTGATCGGGAAAGATCCCACATGGCACAGTGGAGCAACTAAGCCCATGCACTGTAATGACTGAGCCTATGCTTGAGAGCCTGGGAGCCGTAACTACTGAGCCCCAGCACCCAAGAGCCCATGTGCCACAACAAAGAGTAGCTCCTGGGTGCCACACCTAGCGAAAAGCCCATGAAGCAATGAAGACCAGGCTCGGCCACAAATAATTAATTTTTTTTAAGTAAACAATGAGAATATCCTGTCAAATATACAATATCAACAAAATATAAAAACTTATTTAAATAATGAAAATATAGGAGTTGAGAAGTATGATAACCAAGAAGAAAAATTCATCCCAGGGACTCAACAGTAAATATAATATAAATTAGCAGAAATATCAGAAACTTGGATATAGATGGATAGAGACTGTACAATCTGAAGAACATGGAGAAAAAATAATGAATACATATCAACAGTCTCAGAGAAAATGGAAAACCATAAAAAAACAGCCTCATGAGAAGAAAGAAGAAAACTTTTTTCACAGAAGTAGAGAAAGGAAGAGAAAATATAATCAAAGAAATAATGGCTAAAAACTCCCCAGATTGGGCTATAACAATCTACATTTCCAAGAAGCTCAACATATTCCATGCAGGAAAGCACTAAGAGATATCATACATATATAAGACATATCAGCAGTAAATATCTTGAAAACAGCAAGAGAAAAACAACTTCTCACTCACAAAGAAATCCCAAAAAGGTTAACAGCAGATTTTCATCAGAAATAACGAATACTAAAAGAAAGTGGAATGACATATTCAAAGTGCTGAAACCAAATAAATATGTGAACCAAGAATCTGACAGTCAGAGGACTTCCCTGGTAGTTCAATGGTTGAGACATTGAGCTTTCACTCTGGGGGCACAGGTTAATTTCTTGGTCAGGGAACTAAGATCCCACTTGCCATGTAGCACAGCCAAATAAAAAAGAATCTTATATTCAGTAAAATCATCTTTCAAAATGAAGGCAGATAAACACATTCCCAGATAAACAAAAATTGAAAGAATTCACTGCTGGCAGACCCGCCTTACATGAAATAAAAAAGGAAACTATTCAGGTTGAAAGTATATGACCCCAAAAGTAATTCAAATCCACATTAAAGAATCAAAGGACTTCAGTAAAGGTAATTATGTGGCTATCTAGCACAAATGCATACTTCTTCACTTAACTATTTTAAAAGCAGTTATATAATATGTACATAGTTGTATTACTGAACCTTTAACATTTAGGAAAGTAATATATTCAACAATAA
The DNA here is from genome assembly GCA_006410615.1 of Neotragus moschatus. Lineage (NCBI taxonomy): Eukaryota > Metazoa > Chordata > Mammalia > Artiodactyla > Bovidae > Neotragus > Neotragus moschatus. The sequence continues at coordinate 299,144 of SJYA01003121.1, forward strand.
CAGCATAAAATAAGTAAGTAGGAGCAAAGTTGCACTGGAGTAAGGAAATGATAAGAAAAATTACTTTAATTTAAAAAAAAGGAAGACAGCAAGTGATAAGTAAGAAGATTCAATATAAGAAATTTTATAAAAAATATACTTGCTTCCATTCTTCTCTCTGCATAAAATTACATAATCATTACCACACTAGGTTTTTAACATATATAGCTATAATACAAATAACAATAGCACAGAAGGGGAGGAGGAAATATAGCTAAATTTGAGAATACTTTGATGTTTCACTGAAATTTAGTATAAATCTTAACTACTTAACTACTTTTGGCAAGCATCCAATAAGAAAATAATTCCAAAAAAAATAGTGAAAATAATCATCAAAGGAATTGAAAGGTTACACTAGAAAATATTCACATAATGCAAAAGAAAGCAGTAAAGAGTAAACAGAAGAAAAGGAACATAAGACATCACAAACTAGGCCATAAAACTAGAATCAATAAATTTAGAAGGATTGAAACCACAGAAAATATATTCTCTGGACTTGTGGACAAGCAGGGGAAGGACAGGGTGAGGCAAATTGAGAAAGTAGCACCGACATTATACACTATCATGAGTAAAACAGATAGCTAGTGGGAAGCTGCTGTATAACACAAAGAGTTCAGCTTGGTGACGACCTAAAGGGGTGAGACTGGGGTGGGGTGGGGATATATGTACATTTATAGCTGATTCATGTTGCTGTACAGCAGAAACATAACATTGTAAAGCAATTATCCTTCAATTAAAAAAAATAAAGTGTGTTTTCTGACCGTAAGAAATAAAACTTGGAATAAGAAACAAAAGGATATCTGGGGATTCACAAATTTATGGAAATTAAATAAACTTCTAAATAATCAACGGAACAAAGAAGAAATCACAAGGGAAATAAGATACTTTGAGATGAATGAAAATGAAGATACCACATAACAAACTTACAGAATGTAGCTAAAGTGATACTTTGATGGAAACTCTTAAATGAATAACCTAACCTTCCCCCTTAAGGTTACACAGTATACGATTATATTAGAGAAATGTCCAGAGTTGGTAAATCCATTCAGGAAGTATAATATTGGTTACCTAGAACTGGAAGGATTGAGGGGGAAATGGGTATGGGGTTTGATGATTGTGGTGATGACTAGGGTGATGGCTGTACAACTCTATGGGTATACTAAAAAATAATTATACACTCTAAATGAGTGGACTGCATGTTTTTTTAATTATAACTCAATAAGCTGCTAAAAACACTCAAATAAATACAGATAGTACATTTCATCAATACTAAGACTTTTTTTCACATGCTAACACCTATGAAATAAAAATTGACCTAAAATTAATTATTAAAATGATTAAAATAAAATTAGTTATCATCTTGATAACTTAGTTCCTATAATGCATAGTGTTCAAGGTTGATTTGCCTAGCTCTAAAATTAATATTAAATCCTAGATTTACTAAAAGGTGTTTAAATCAAGAAATGAATTACCAAAATCCTTAGTAGGGAAATTCTTCAGAACCTATTATTACTGGCAATAAATCAAATTTTTTAAGTGGTCACGTCTATCCTGCAACCTAGACAAGAGGGGCAAATTTTTATAATATCAAAATGACTTCATTTAAAAGGATCGAGAGATTCTGTATGAAAAAGTCTTTTATTTTGTGCAGAAATAAATGTAATTTTAAAAAACAAATTATAAGTCATTTTTTTTCTTTGTTTTCTCAGGATCAAAGATTGATTACTCTTTATTTCAATCTTCTTTTTCCCCTTTGAAAATTTTCACTCTAATAGATAGTACATGTCATTTTTAGAGTCTTAACATTTTCTATGTTTCCTTAAGAGGTTTATTTAAAAGTTGACCTGATCATCTAGTGTGCGCTTCAATTAAAAGTTAAGAACCTGGCGAGATAAGACAAAACCACCACTGCAATCGCTCCCCAAATTAGACAGATTTCTGTTCATTCATAAGTTCTCTTAATTCCTATGACAACTCTCAATTTACATTTTCATTTTTCAGATAAGAAAGCTGAACTTCAGAAACCTTGTGACTAAATTAGTCACTTAAAAAGTATGTGTGAGGGAGACTCAGCACTCAAATCCTAAACCCTTATTTTCATTCTTCATAAATTTATCAACTTAATGTGCTAGATTTGCAACCCCATGGACTGCAGCCCACCAGGCTCCTCCCTCCATGGGATCTCCAGGCAAGAACACTGGAGTGGGTTGCCATTTCCTTCTCCAGGGGATCTTCCCGACCCAGGGATTGAACCTAGGTCTCCCGCATTCCAGGCAGACGCTTTAACCTCTGAGCCACCCGGGAAACCCACAAAAATGCACAGATACAGTCAAATCAAAGTAGATATTTTCATTCCCTTCATAAAATTCTCAACTGAGCTCCTTTTTCAATAAGCAGGAATCCACACTGTCCTATAGTCTCTCTGGGCCTCTGTATCTGTGTCTCAGTTTTCTTATCTGTAAATTTCTTAGGAAACCTCAAAGCTGACAGGACAACTATACATAGCAGAAGGAAAACTATTTTAATTTGGAAACCCCTGAAATCCTAGACCAAAGTAATCCACACAAATAGTTTTTAAAACCATAAAATATCAGAATTAAAAAATATACTTTTTAATACAGAATTTAAAACAAATCTGTAATGTCAGAAACAGATTAATGACAGTTTGGCTAGAAGGAGAAAAGAGCTTAACTGCAAACAGGCAAAAGGGTACTTTGGAAGCAATGAAAATATTCTATGTGATTGTGATGGTGATTACATAGATTTATATGCTTGTCAAAACTCAGTAATTGCACACTTAGGCTTAATTCATCACGTGGTAAATTTTATCTCAATAAAATTGATTTAAGAAGGAATGGAGAAGACAGAATCAAGGCCAGCTGCTTTAGAAGAGTTCTCCATAAAGGAATGATCTCTGACTACCACTCTAACATCTACTGGTTTTTGGAAAAGTGTTTGACAAGCATATTTAAATTACAAGAAATAACGAATTGTTAATTCATAGAAGTTCATTTGAAGAACTACAGAATGTAAGACAACTCTGTTTCAATCATAATTGATTAATAAGTATCAGAAATACAGGATGAGAAGGCCATGAAGTAGTGTCTTACCAATTTTACAGAGAGAATGGAAGTACTTGGAAATGGACTATAATCTTGAACATTCAGTTTTAATACCCTAGCTATAAGATTCTGCAATTTTCTTTTTTTTTTTTTTAGGTGGTAGTTTTCATTGTTCCTTATTTATTTATTTATTTTTCCATCTCAGGTGTACATGAGTTCCCAATCTTGAATCCACCCCCCCACCTCCCATCCCATATCAACTCTCCAGATCATCCCCATGCACCAGTCCCAAGCTCCCAAGCATCCTGTATCCTGTATCAAACATAGGCTGGCGATTCGTTTCTTCCATGATAGTATACATGTTCCAGTGCCATTCTCCCAAATCTTCCCACCCTCTCCCTCTCCCTCAAAGTCCANTGGTGATGGACAGGGAGGCCTGGCATGCTGCGATTCATGGGGTCGCAAAGAGTCGGACGTGACTGAGCGGCTGAACTGAACTGAACTGAACATCCTCTACTCCTGAATATTTTTTTTCTTTTTGCCATGACTCCAATTTCAAATCACCTGTCTCACTGTTCTTGTAGTTCAGGTGAAACTATAAAATCCCGTATTCCCACTTTTTGGTTAAGAAAATACTATGCAGTTACTGAAGCAGATGACTCTTGGCTGCGAATTATAGAAACCCCAAGTCAAATAGGTTTTATCATTAAAAAAAAAAAATGGAGTAGCCCAAGTAGTTGAAAAGTTCAGAGGTAGGATTCAGTTAAGGTTTGGTCTGGCTTCATTTGTTTGGTTCTGCTGTCCTTCATCATCAGGTTAGATTTTCCTTACGAGAACTGAAGTAGAGACTACTCGATTCTAGTAGAACTTTTAGCTGGGTCCATGATGACCCTGCCATAGCTACTTTTCCAAGTCCCCGGTAGCTGGATGTGCCTACATGAACAGACCAGGTCTGGCCAACAGGATATGAGCAGAAGTGATGTAAGTGATTTCAGTCTTACTTTTAGAAGCGGGGGTGGGGAAGTGGATAGATACTTCTTCATGAATTAATACAGAGGAAGGCAACACTTGTGAGGACAAAACTATCTTGAATTCTACAGATCATGACAGAATCAGAGGAAAAGATCTTGGGCCCTTGAAACTGGAACTTCCATGAAAGTTTTGACCTGCTTATGCTTTAACTAAAATATGGGGTATTTTGTTTATTCCAGTGGGCCCCAGTGTTTCTGGTACCAGAAACTGGTTTCATGGAAGATAGTTTTTCCACAAATGTGGGTGGGGTGGGGATGGTCTCGGGATTAATTCAAGTAAATTACATTTATTGTGTACTTTATTTCTATTATTACTACATCAGCCACCTCAGATCATCAGACATTAGATCCCAGAGGTTGCAGACCCATGGTTTATACCATTATTATTATTTTGAGCAGCCATCTAGAATCCCTGGGATCCCTGAGACCATTTTAGTGAATCTCTGAGGTCAAGTCTATTTTTGTAATAATGCTGTTGTAGGCTGAATAATGAGTCCCCCAAAGATGGTGATATTTTAATACTTAGAACCTGTGACTATGTTACTTTACATGACCAAAGGGATTTTGCAGCTTTTATTAAGTTAAAGCTATTAAGCTGAGGCAGTTACTTTGGATTACCCAGGTGGGATATATACATAGTCACTGAGGGCTATAAGAGAGCAGAGTCACAGGAGGAGCCATGATGATTCAGATTTGCTGGTTTTGGAGGGGGGAGGAAACAGCCACGAGCCAGGAAATGTGGGCAGCCTCTAGAAGCTGGTAAAGAAATGGAGTGTCCGCTAGAGCAGCAGTCCTCAACTTTTTTGGCACAAATTTTGTGGAAAATAATTTTTTTCATGGACGGAGGTGTAGAGCAGGGGAAGGTCCAGGCAATAATGCTAACAGTAGGGGGTATGGTGCAGGCAGCGATATGCTGGCGATGGTTCAGGTCGCTGCTTGCCTCTTGCTCTGCAGCTGGATTCCTAACCAGGAGCTGGGAAGCCCTGAGCCTCAAGAAGTTACCGTCCCCCTCCTCGTTGGAGGGCGATAAGTGTATTTCGCTGCAATGGGCTCTTTTTCGTCCGGCCTGGTGAAATCTAGGGCCATCGCGCTTCGAGGGTCGGCCAGAGAACACCAAGGGAGAGAGGCAGGACGAAAGTTGAGGCGAATCCAGAGGCATGCCGATGGGTCTCAAGTTATCTGACGCGGGGATCATGTCGGAGCTATTGGTAGAGTAGGTGTGTGGCCTCAGGATTTAATGAGAATTTAATGCCAAGATAAGTCGGTTTTTAATTCAACGAGCTCTTTGTTGCAAGATCCTTTGCCGCAATGGAAATCGCGAAGGAGATGAGCTGCAAGAAGGAGTCCGACATTTCCAAGCAAGGTTATTCTTTCTCCCTTGTTACTTAATCCAGATTTGGGCTGAAAAGATTCATCTCAAGGAATAAAACTGAAGGGTGTTTTTCCTCAGAGAACACCGTGTGTGAGATTTATCAAGAATTTGAAGATTTATTTAAGATACAGTTCCTTTGCACCATTTCAACATGCGTGAATCTTTTCACACGGTAAACAGCACCTGACCCACAACAACACAGCTAAAGTTTTAGTTGTCACAATATTAACTGTGCGTTGTCACATAAACTTGGCTATGGCTCTTTATTCCAGAATCATTATGCAAAGAAAAGGTGTGCATCAAGAATGGATTCAGTTACGTCACTTCTTTCAAAGTCTTGGTCATTGAACATCTATTAGTTACACAGATAGCAAGGCATGTAACTGTGTTGCCTCCTTGTCTCCCAGTGATAAGCCCGTGGAACATTTTACAAAAATGGATAATCAGAAGAGGGAATTGGTCAATAAATATGACTGAACTACAAAGAAATGAAAAATAGTTAACACTGCAGGTAAAATTAGTGTTAGAAGCTTTGAAAATGGCCACTGCAAAGCAAATATAGGATGATACCACGACCTACATTAAGCTACAGTACAAGCCACAATTTAAGAGTCTGATGAATATAAAAGCAAGGTAAAGTTGGTTCAACATCTTTTAGTGTAAAATTTCACCAAGAACAGAAAGCCACTTATGGTTGAAATGAAACATTTACTTCTTTGTAGTGTAATCAAGAACAAATACCAATGAGTTTGGCATTGAAGTTAGTTGCTACATTGAAGGAAATGGTAATTACATGGACATCTATTTACTGCCAGTAAAGGCTCAAAGTCAACACAAACTAATGTTAGACTACCTAGTGAAGCTACAAACTCAGATAAGGATGTAACTGTGGAATGTACACTCAGATTCCAAGAGTTACAGGCAGTCCTTGCAGTAGTGAGAGGCTGTACTGTGGAAAAACTGCAGTATTTGGATGGGATGTAAACAGAGTTAGAAGATAGAGATGACCTTGATAGTATTGACACTGCTGCCATTCAAGAAACAGTTCTAGGTATGTAGGAGGCAGAACTTAGTGAAGTTTTACGTAGGAAAGCAGTTGTAAACAATGAATTCGTCTCAAAAGAAGTGATGTTGTTGAACAACTTCACGTTGAAGGAACTTGCAGAACTGTATCATGACACTGACTGTTAAAAGAAAAAATTTTGGAAGCTGATTCAAACTTGGAAATGAGTATGACAGTTTGCCAAGGCATAGATAAGATGCCTTCGCCATCTCACTCCATATTATAAGTTTTATAATGAGAAAGTAAACACATTTCAAAACTACTTGATACATTTTTTTTAATAAAGAAATAAAACATAAAAAAAAGTTACCGTCCCTGATGACATTGTGTTTTTAGCTGAGCAAAGCTGATTTTGGACTTAGTAGAAGGTAAAATTTGTTGTTTTAAGCAACTAAGTTTATGTTGTTACAGTAACCACAGGAAACTGACACAAATGCTTGGACATTATTTGCCTTTATCCCAAACAAAGAGTGAAGTTTTCCAGAGGATAGACATCTTACCAGTCTGAGCGCATCAGCTATAAGAATCCAGCTGTCTTTCATTAAGCTGAATACTAAAGAGGTTTTAAAAATGCCACTCTTCTCACTGATTTTTTTTTGTTTTGGAAATTTCAATTTTTTTAAGTTAAAACTATGATCTTTACATTAATCCCAAAGAAATATTTTTATTATTTACATGAGTTAATAGTTCTCAAATTCTCAGTTTTAATTTCTTTTTCTTTATTTTCTGCCCCTATTATTTATTTATTTATTTATTATTTTTTTCATCTCAGGTGTACATGAGTTCCCAATCTTGAACGCCCCCCCCCTCACCTCCCACTCCACATCAACTCTCTGGATCATCCCCGTGCACTAGTCCCAAGCATCCTGTATCCTGAACCGAATATAGACCGACGATTCGTTTCCCACACGACAGCACACATGTTTCAGTGCCATTCTCCCAAATCATCCCACCCTCTCCCTCTCCCTCAAAGTCCAAAAGTCCATTCTATACATCTGTGTCTCTTTTGCTGTCTCGTATACAGGGTTATCATCACCATATTTCTAGATTCCATATATATGAGTTAGTATACTGTATTGGTGCTTTTCTTTCTGGCTTACTTCACTCTGTATAATTGGCTCCAGTTTCATCCATCTCATTAGAACTGATTCAAATGTATTCTTTTTAATGGCTGAGTAATACTCCATCGTGTATATGTACCACAGCTTTCTTATCCATTCATCTGTTGATGGACATCTAGGTTGTTTCCACGTCCTGGCTATTATAAACAGTGCTGCTATGAACATTGGGGTACATGTGTCTCTTTCAATTCTGGTTTCCTCGGTGTGTATGCCCAGCAGCGGGATTGCTGGGTCATATGGAAGTTCTATTTCCAGTTTTTTAAGGAATCTCCACACTGTTTTCCATAGGGGCTGTACTAGTTTGCATTCCCACCAACAGTGTAAGAGGGTTCCCTTTTCTCCACACCCTCTCCAGCATTTATTGCTTGCAGTCTTTTGGATTGCAGCCATTCTGACTGGTGTGAAATGGTACCTCATTGTGGTCTTGATTTGCATTTCCCTGATAATAAGTGAAGTTGAGCATCTTTTCATGTGTTTGTTAGCCATCCGTATGTCTTCTTTGGAGAAATGTCTATTTAATTCTTTGGCCCAACTTTTGATTGGGTCGTTTATTTTTCTGGAATTGAGCTGTGTAAGTTGCTTGTATATTTTTGAGATTAGTTGTTTGTCAGTTGTTTCATTTGCTATTATTTTCTCTCATTCAGAAGGCTGTCTTTTCACCTTGCTTAGAGTTTCCTTTGTTGTGCAGAAGCTTTTAATTTTAATTAGATCCCATTTGTTTATTTTTGCTTTTATTTCCAGTATTCTGGGAGGTGGATCATAGAGGATCCTGCTGTAATTTATATCGGAGAGTGTTTTGCCTATGTTCTCTAGGAGTTTTATAGTTTCTGTTCTTACGTTTAGGTCTTTAATCCATTTTGAGTTTATTTTTGTGGCTGGTGTTAGAAAGTGATCTAGTTTCATTCTTTTACAAGTGGTGGACCAGTTTTCCCAGCACCACTTGTTAAAGAGATTGTCTTTACTCCATTGTATATTCTTACCTCCTTTGTCAAAGATAAGGTGTCCATACGTGTGTGGATTTATCTCTGGGCTTTCTATTTTGTTCCATTGATCTATATTTCTGTCCTTGTGCCAGTACCAAACTGTTTTGATGACTATGGCTTTGTAGTAGCCACAGTAGTAGAAATATTTTTATTATTATTTACATGAGTTAATAGTTCTCAAATTCTCAGTTTTAATTTCTAATACAGTGTATACTGATAAATTAATCCACATACATAAAAACTCTCATAAAAAAGCTCTCTGTGGTTCTCAGTTTTTAAGGATGCAAAATGATCCTTAAACCAAAAAGTATTGAGACCCACTGCTGCTGCTGCTGCTGCAAGTCACTTCAGTCGTGTCCGACTCTGTGGGACCCCATGGACGGCAGCCCCCCAGCCTCCCCCATCCCCAATAGATCCTAAATAATATAGTACCAAAATTGGCTGGTGCAATTTTAAATCACAACTTCATTCACTATACTATACAAAGAGAAGAGAGAACTTTTCCCCAAAAATATCAGATAGAAGCCCTAACTTTTATTCTGGTTGAACCAATTTAGGATCTCTGCCTACTCTTAAACCAATCACTCTGAGAAGGGGCTGATTTACTCTGATGCATTCTGGGGTCACACACAGTCGGACACGACTGAAGCGACTTAGCAGCAGCAGCATTCAGTAATCAGGACCCATGCCTGGGGTTGGGCTTAATTCCACTTAAACTGTGTCGTTGTTACTCAGTGGGAGAAAGGGACATACAGATGCTAGGGAGTCAGCCAACAATATTTATCATAATTACCATAGAAAATAATAATGACAATGATAGCAAACATGTAGCACTTCCTGCCAGGCTCTGTTCTAAGCCTCAATTCTCATAGCTGCTCATTGAGAAAGGTATTATTATTTATTATATAAATAATATATAAACAGATTATATGCCCTCTGTCCCCACTGCAGCCAAGAAATATACTTGGAGAATGTTAAAACATTTCACTTTTCTAAGATTTTGACCAAACCTTTACAATTAACATATACTAGCAGTAAAATGTGATGGTTCAGAGCACAGGCTATGGGGTTGGACAAATTTACTCACACTATTGTTTGATGATGAAAAATAACCTACTTGAGATCCTTGATAATCCCTCACGATTAACCTATAATCTGTATGCTAGCCTTTATAACCTCCTATAGTATACACATTAGTGGGGAAAATTCTACTTTGCATTCAACAGAACTATTTTAGTCTCACTGTCCATCTAGTCAAGGCTATGGTTTTTCCAGTAGTCATATATGGATGTGAGAGTCGGACTGTAAAGAAGGCTGAGTGCCGAAGAATTGATGCTTTTGAACTGTGGTGTTGGAGAAGACTCTTGAGAGTCCCTTGGACTGCAAGAAGATCCAACCAGTCCATTCTAAAGGAGATCAGCCCTGGGATTTCTTTGGAAGGAATGATGCTGTAGCTGAAGCTCTGGTACTCTGGCCACCTCATGAGAAGAGCTGACTCATTGGAAAAGACTTTGATGCTGGAAGGGATTGGGGGCAGGAGGAGAAGGGATTGGGGGCAGGAGGAGAAGGGAACAACCGAGGATGAGATGGCTGGATGGCATCACTGACTCGATGGGCGTGAGTCTGAGTGAACTCCAGGAGTCGGTGATGGACAGGGAGGCCTGGCATGCTGCGATTCATGGGGTTGCAAAGTGTCGGACATGACTGAGCAGCTGAACTGAACTAAAGAGTGTCTTTAGAGTTCCACATCCAGTTTCTCTGGGAAAGGTGCTCAGTCTGTCAGACTTCTATCACCCTCTTCCAAATGGTGCTAAGTCTTTGGGTGACTGGGTGTGGAGTGTGAGGGAGTGTCTGTGATGGAGAAGGGGTCCTCAGAGCCACAGTCTAGACTGGCACCTACTAAGGGTGATGGACCAGCACCCCAGTACTCTGCCAGTGTCCGGAGCTGACGTGGGGGAGGAGTCTTCTCTCTTGGCTTGGTTAGGCCGCCCTTACAACAGCTAACACCTGGACCCTGCCTTGGTCTTCTCTGGGCCTGAGGGGCCTTTGCACACCAACACTTTTGGAAAATTCCTCAACCAGTCTCTAAACTCATATCCATAACACACATCCCTGTCCCCCAACCCCCAAAATATCGTATGTGAACTGACAACCTTGTGGAAAGTGGAGTGGGGCCTTCCTGCTGTCTAAATGCCCACCTCCTGACTTTATGTCAACATGGTGGCCTCCATGTGGCTGCAGGGCAGTTCATAGGCAGTTCCACCTCTCAGCGCTCTCAGCAGAAAGCAGAAACTCCTCAAATCCAGGCTTTCCCTTCACTTTACTACTACTCTTCTCATAGGGGCATTGGCCCAGAGAGGGAAGATTGTTGTTGTTCAGTCGCTAAGTTATGTCTGACTATTCGAAACCCCGTGGACTACAGCACGCCACGCTGCCTGTCATTCACTGTTTCCGGGGATTTATTCAAATTCATGTCCATTGAGTGGATGATGCTATCCAACCATCTCATCCGCTGCTGCCCACCTTCTCCTTTTGTCTTCAATCTTTCCCAGCTTCGGGATCTTTTGCAGCATCTCTCCCTGACTCTCTAACTCTGCTTTTCTCTCCACAGGCTACTGAGAGAAGAGACAGGAGGCTTTTCTGATTTACCTACACCTCTGTTAAAGTTGTGCTTAAGTCTTCCAGATACGGTTCTTGAAGAGGTAAGATAATTTAGAAAAATACTTTTTTCTTGGCAAAGTCTGCCCTTAAACCTGTTGTGCTAAGGAATTGAAAATCTGATTTTGGGGTATTGGAAGTTGAATATTAACTCTCTCTCTCTCTTTTTTTTTTTGGACTTCTTTCTGGTATAACAATCCCAAACTCACATTCTCACCTGCTCCCTGATTCATTCATGCCCTTGATACGCCCTAGGTACTGTAGGAGGAATGTCGTATACATATGAGAGAAAAGTATGCAACATGGAAGCACATATGCAGGGGGAGAAAGGACACAGTCATACAGTTAATAAGGTTATCCCAGGACATGGGCAAACCTAGCTTAGAATCCCGACTGTTACCTGTGAGTTATGTGCCCTTGGGTAGGTTGACATCTCTAGGTTTTTTCTCCTGTATTCGTTGTGCAGAGAAAACCACAGTATCTACCTTATAGATTTGTTGTGAGGGTAATACTAATTATTACTGTATTATTAGTGCATATGTTTATCACATTTATGGAACTCATAGTAGGTGTTCCATAAATGTTTATTAGTTTATTTAATGTTTATTATATTATTAGTGCATGTGCTTATCACTTGTTTGCCAATCCCATTTATGTACTTAACCTGTACTTGCCCTGTGAGCATACATGTTGGTGATTCTATACATATTGTTCTTGAATTAACCATGTAGTGTCTGCTCAGGATTAGGTTAAGTTGATACCATAAGAAAATATTACTCAGTGATTTGTTAAACCCCTTTTTCAAGCATTTTGCTCCCTAACAGTTCCTTACAGTTCTTAGAGACGGTGCATAATGACATCTCTGCATCTTTGGGGACATCTTTGTCAGGTGAAGGTGGTCGTACTCCTCTTGGAGCTGTGGAGAAGCTAGAATGGAAAGAAAAGGAGGAAAAAGGAAGAAATGGAGGGAGGTAGAAAGAGAAGGAGAAAAGGAGGCAGACACAAGCTGCATAATCTATTACAATCTTTGGTACTAGCTTGATTGACAAGTATGAAGACTGCTGTAATCCTTATGTAGAAACATCCTTCTACACATAATGTGAAGGCAGTGTGGTTACTGTGGGAATCTTTAATGGATAATTTAGATGTTTACATAATTTATTCAATTAACATTTTCCAAGTTTCTATAAAATAGGCATGAAATTATGATTCTGTGACTAACAAGACCTGCTTTGTGGCACTAAGAAAAGTGTTTTTGATGCACAACTGTATACCCATAAGGAGCTGATGTGGGCAACCACATATACCAGGGCTCAGCACACTTTTTGTAAAGGAGCAGATAATAAATATTTTAGGCTTTGTGGACCTAGGGTCTCCATTACAAACGCTCAGTTCTGCTGTGGGAACCGAAAGCAGCCATAGACAATATGCAAATAAACAAGCATAGCTGTATACCAATGAAACTATTGATGAGTACTAACATTTGAATGTCATGTAATTTTCACTTGTGAAAAAATATTCAGTTCAGTTCAGTTGCTCAGTCTTGTCCAACTCTTTGCAACCCCATGGACTGCAGCACGCCAGGCCTCCCTGTCCATCACCAACTCCTGGAGTTTACTCAAACTCACGTCCATTGAGTTGGTGATACCATCCAATCATCTCATCTTCCATCATCCCTTTCTACTCCTGCCTTCAAGCTTTTCCAGCATCAGGGTCTTTTCAAATGAGTCATTTCTTTGCACCAAAGTATTGGAGTTTCAGCTTCAATATTCATCAGTCCTTCGGATGAATATTCAGGACTGATCTCCTTTAGGATTGACTGGTTGGATCTCCTTGCAGTCCAAGGGACTCTCAAGAGTCTTCCCCAAAACCACAGTTCAAAAGCATCAGTTCTTCAGTTCTCAGCTTTATAGTCCAACTCTCACATCCATACATGACTACTGGAAAAACCATAGCTTTGACTAGATGAACGTTTGTTGGCAAAGTAACATCTCTGCTTTTTAATATGCTCTCTAGTTTGGCCATAGCTTTTCTTCCAAGGAGCAAGCGTCTTTTAATTTCATGGCTGCAATCACCACATGCAGTGATTTTGGAATCCAAAAAATAAAATCTCTCACTGTTTCCATTGTGTCCCCATCTATTTGCCATGAAGTGATGGGACCAGATGCCATGATCTTGGTTTTCTGAATGCTGAGTTTTAAGCCACCTTTTTCATACTCCTCTTTCACTTTCATCAAAAGGCTCTTCAGTTTGTCTTCACTTTCTGCCATAAGGAGTGTTTATTTCAATCTGTGATAGTTTATCTTTCATGACCTTGAGACTTTTAAAGCATGCTGGTCAGTTATTCAGAACATCCCTTGGTTTGGTTTGCCTGATATTGTTTGATGTTAGGCTTACATGGAGGTTACGCATCATTGGGGAGACTGCCATAGAAGTAATGTCTCTTCCTATATCATACTGGGGTACATGATACAGATACATCTTATTACTGATAACATTAACCTTGATCATGAGGTTAAGATGGTATCTGCCAGGTTTCTCCACTGTATAGTTAACATTTAGTTTCTATTTTTGCCTTCATAATGAATAACTTTTTGTTGGGATTGGGAAGGAGATAATTTGGGACTATGCAAATATCTTGTTTCTTCTTGACCTGCACATGCTAATTTAGTATCAGTTTGTGGATCTTGCCTATGGTATAAATAATAGTATTTATTACTCTGGCATTCTAATGATGATTTTCTATTTCCCTCATTTCTCCTACAATATTAGTTGAAATCTTCTGTAAGGAAGAGCTAGTCCTTCTCCTCTATTTCTTCAGTTATCCAAGTGTTTAGATCAGTATTGACTCACAAGCTTTTATTCTTTGGGTTATAAACTGATTATTTTAAACAATTTTCTATAGTAATTTTCAAATGGAGACTTTTCATGAATCTCTGAGAGAAAAGATATTTTCTCATTTGTTATTATATATATTAGTGTTCTTTAGAGAAGCTAAGTAAAATTTAAATCACTGAAAAGTAAAGAGTAGACCACACAGGGAAGTGGCTTTAAGAGCAATGCTCCGAAATCATACTTCCCAGGTTCCAATTTAGGCTGTGCTCTCTGACTTTCAACATGCTGTTTACTCACTGCTCTGCTTTAATCACTTGTAAATAAGCTTGTATAGAAAACAAACTTATGATTATCAAACGAAAAAGGGAGGGAGATAAATTAGGAGTTTAGGATTAACATATATACACTACTATATATAAAATAGATAACCAACAAGGACCTATTATATAGTACAGGGAACTATTGTCAATATCTTGTAATTTAATGTAATTTATCTTCTAATTTTGATGAAGTCCAGCTTACTTATAATGGAAAAGAGTCTTAAAAATGTGTGTGTATATATATATTTGAATCATTTGTATATCTGAAACTAACACAACATTGTAAATCAAATATATTTCAATAAAATTTTAAAAACAGGCAAATAAAACAAATAAAATAAAGCTTGCAAATATTATCTACCTAAAAGGATATTTGACAGGGTAAAAGAAGATATTGTATGGATAATATTTAATGTAATGCCTGAGTGTAGAATAAGTGCTTGACAAATGTTAGTTTTCACTAGTTGGAAAAAATAGCTGAAGGCATGATGAATCCTTTTTCATGACTGAACCAGAAATAATGAATGAAGGGGTTGCTGGAAATCTTTCTTAGATTGGCCCCATATCTTCCTTATGCTCTGCTGTCCTTCTTTATGTACTCAGTAAAAATCAGACTGAGCATTTATCTTAAGACAGAAATGGTATGGACCCAACAGAAGCAGAAGATATTAAGAAGAGGTGGCAACAATACACAGAAGAACTATACAAAAAAGATCTTCATGACCCAGATAACCACAACAGTGCGATCACTTACCTAGAGCCAGACATCCTGAAGTGTGAAGTCAAGTGGGCCTTAGGAAGCATCACTACAAACAAAGCTGGTAGAGATGATGAAGGAGAAGGAAATGGCAACCCACTCCAGTGTTCTTGCCTGGAGAATCCCAGGGACGGCGAAGCCTGATGGGATGCTGGCTATGGGGTTGCACAGAGTCGGACACGACTGAAGTGACTTAGCAGCACCAGCAGCAGAGGTGACGGAATTCCAGTTGAGCTATTTCAAATCCTGAAAGATGATGCTGTTAAAGTGATGCACTCAATATGCCAGCAAATTTGGAAAACTCAGCAGTGGCCACAGGACTGGAAAAGGTCTGTTTTCATTCCAATCCCAAAGAAAGGCAATGCCAAAGAATGCTCAAACTGCCACAGAATTGCACTCATCTCAGACCCTAGTAAAGTAATGCTCAAAATTCTCTTTGACTAGCCAAAGCCTTTGACTGTGCAGATCACAAAAAACTGCAGAATATTCTGAAAGAGATGGGAATACCAGACCACCTGACCTGCCTCCTAAGAAATCTGTATGCAGGTCAAAAAGCAACAGTTAGAACTGGACATGGAATAACAGACTGGTTCCAAATAGGAAAAGAAGTATGTCAAGGCTGTGTATTATCACCCTGCTTATTTAACTTATATGCAGAGTTCAGTTCAGTTCAGTCGCTCAGTCATGTCCAACTCTTTGCGACCCCATGAATCGCAGCACGCCAGGCCTCCCTGTCCATCACCATCTTCCGGAGTTCACTCAGACTCACATTCATCGAGTCCGTGATGCCATCCAGCCATCTCATCCTCTGTCATCCCCTCTCCTCCTGCCCCAATCCTTCCCAGCATCAGAGTCCTTTCCAATGAGTCAACTCTTCACATGAGGTGGCCAAAGTACTGGAGCTTCAGCTTCAGCATCATTCCTCCCAAAGAAATCCCAGGGCTGATCTCCTTCAGAATGGACTGGTTGGATTTCCTTGCAGTTCAAGGGACCCTCAAGAGTCTTCTCCAACACCACAGTTCAAANGTATTTGTCTAAGAATTTGTCCATTTCTTCCACGTTGTCCATTTTATTGGCATATAATTGCTGATAGTAAGACTCTGCAATTTTCTAAAAGCACATTTGAAAAGAAAATTATTTAAGGGTAAGATTGAAAAGTACTCAAGGGTTTTAGGAGTCCAAGCAGCTCTAAGCTACATACTGCTAGTTTATGACTTAAAATACCTAAGCATAATGATTAATGCAGATTTTCTGCTTCTTGCATATTTTGGACCTAGCAATACAGAGAGGTCATCAAAAAAAAAGAAAGAAAGAAAAAAAGCTCATATTTCAACTTCAGAGACTGTGGCAAGCCTTGATTTTACCATTAATTAGCAATGTCCAAAATCACTGCAAGTGGTGACTGCAGCNAATGATTAATGCAGATTTTCTGCTTCTTGCATATTTTGGACCTAGCAATACAGAGAGGTCATCAAAAAAAAAGAAAGAAAGAAAAAAAGCTCATATTTCAACTTCAGAGACTGTGGCAAGCCTTGATTTTACCATTAATTAGCAATGTCCAAAATCACTGCAAGTGGTGACTGCAGCCATGAAATTAAAAGACACTTGCTCCTTAGAAGAAAAGTTATGACCAACCTAGACAGCATAATAAAAAGCAGAGACATTACTTTGCCAACAAAGGTCCATCTAATCAAAGCTATGGTTTTCCAGTAGTCATGTATGGATGTGAAAACTGGACTATAAGAAAGCTGAGTGCTGAAGAACTGATGCTTTTGAACTGTGGTACTGGAGAAGATTCTTGAGAGTCCCTTGGATAGCAAGGAAATCCAACCAGTCAATCCTAAAGGATATCAGTCCTGGGTGTTCATTTGAAGGATTGATGCTAAAGCTAAAGTTCCAACACGTTGGCCATCTGACATGAAAAACTGACTCATTTGAAAAGACCCTGATGCTGAGAAAGATTGAAGGCAGGAGAAGGGGACGACAGAGGATGAGATGGTTGGATGGCATCACTGATTCAATGGACATGAGTTTGAATAAACTCCAGGAGTTGGTGATGGACAGGGAGGCCTAGCATGCTGCAGTCCATGGGGTTGCAAAGAATTGGGCACAACTGAGCGACTGAACTGAACTAAGACTATGTTTAATCTGGATGAAATGTAGAAAGTCTAGTCTTGTTGGACTTTTCCTATTAAATATCAATGTTTTTTAAAGGGAAAAGAGCTACTAAAAACAGGCACTTTTAATTTCAAACCCTCTCCTAATTTTATTCTAGTTGACATAAACGTCAAGAAATGAAAGACATCAGTCTGGACTGTTTCTATGCCGGGAAGTTTTAGAGCTTCTATAACTCACTGGTGAGAAAAAAGATGATTTATTTTTGATGAAGATATTTGCCTCTGATACCTGCAATAGGTTATTAAAGTAATAATCTTTGAAACATAAGACATGTTCCAGGAAATAACCTTCCAGAAGAAGCAGGCATAAAGCGGAACAAAAAGCTAATAAATTTCTCCTTTCCCTTTCCTCTTACTCATTACCCTGTTCCATTATCTCTCATCTTTTGTATAGCTCTAATGAAACCATTACTAGATTTTGCAACATTTTACAGACAAAACTTCTAACTAACATCTTTCTAAACTATGAGACAACTTAACTCACTAACTATAGTACACTATCAACAACAGAAATTTTTATAGACTGATTTTATTTGGGCAAAGTACAGTATTTTCATTAACACCTTTGTTCTCTGTGCCCTAATATTTAATTGTTCCTAAAGACAAAATCACACCTATATAACTCAGTTTTTATCCCATCCTACAACTTTGTGGTCATCAATGAATCTATAGTGTGACTACTAGTCAAAGTAAATATTTACAATGAACATGTGCTACACAAAAACTCAGACTACCCTGGCAAACATCATTCTCTCCATGTAGCCAAAAAGTAATATAAATCGACTTTGAACTTTATAGCAATTATGCTTCTTAGTTACTCTAAATAGACTGTGCTCCATTTTTTCAATTAAAAATATTAAAACTATAACTCAAAATCTATTTAAGGGAAGGCAAATTATTTACATTCTAATTACCATGATTCCCTACTGCATACTTCCTTCATGAAAAGATATAATTTACTGCTTAAACAGTTTACAGCTTAAGCAGTGCATGTAAGAACTATCAGTCCAGTTGGTGAACAGAAAATATTTGAACACATGTGCTATAGCACATGCTAGGCTACCTTTCAGCTACCAGACCAAGAATAAACTCAGCTTCCAAAATAACTAGAATTCCTAGCTATCTAAAACATTAAGTTGCTACATTATGACAAGGAAAAAAAAAAAACTACATCTATATGTAATTCTACTCTTAATCAGCAACCATCTCCCCTGAAGTTTTTTGATATCTTGAAGTAACCAGCTCCTTCCATGGTCACGATTATACACTGTCCATTAAAGTGAATAATGGAATACCTGGCAAGCCAGAAACTGGCTCAATTACCACAACATAACAAAGAAAAGAGAAAGTAAACTGGAACAGATTCCTACAATGCCCTGACTCCTTAAATCATTCAGTGGAAGAGAAAGCCACAGGGCAGGGAAAGGCCAAGTATATGGGAAGTCAACATTATGTATATGTGAGGAAGGTGCCAAGGGGAAATAAGATTGCTCTCAAGAACAGAAAAATCTACCAATTCAACCTCAACTGTTTTGCTTACTTACTGATGGTAAATGGCTAATTTCAGAGAAAGAAACTAAGGATTTACGTTCTCTACCAGGTTCTTCTTTTACTTTGTACTTGTTTATGAAGGGGTGCTTGTGCGCTTAGTTGCTCAGTTGTGTCTGACTCTTTGCAACCCCACAGTCTGTAGCCCATCAGGCTCCTCTGTCCATGGGATTTTCCAGGCAAGAATACTGTACTGGGTGGCCATTTCCTTCTCCAGGGGATCTTCCCAATCCAGGATCGAACCTGGCACTCCTGCAATTATTATCTTAGATCTCTCGAGCCTTTCTTTCTGTTTTCTTCTATCTCAGATGGTATGAAAGTGAAAGTGAAGTCACTCAGTTGTGTCCAAATCTTTGCGACCCCGTGGACTGTAGCCCACCAGGCTCCTCCGTCCATGGGATTCTCCAGGCAAGAATACTGGAGTGGGTTACCATTTCTTTCTTCAGGGGATCTTCCCGACCCAGGTATCGAACCCAGGGCTCCCGCATTGCAGGCAGATGCTTTAACCTTTGAGCCACCAGGGAAGCCCAGATGGTATGACTCAGTCATATAAGCCAAAAACTTAACTGAACTACATATAAAGATACCTGAACAAAAGTATCCTAAAGCTATAGTCATGTATGTGGTCATGTATGGATGTAAGAGTTGGACTGTGAAAAAGGCTGAGCGCCAAAGAATTGATGCTTTTGAACTGTGGTGTTGGAGAAGACTCTTGAGAGTCCCTTGGACTGCAAGGAGATCCAACCAGTCCATTCTGAAGGAGATCGGCCCTGGGATTTCTTTGGAAGGAATGATGCTACAGCTGAAACTCCAGTCCTTTGGCCACCTCATGCGAAGACTTGACTCATTGGAAAAGACTCTGATGCTGGGAGGGATTGGGGGCAAGAGAAGAAGGGCACAACAGAAGATGAGATGGCTGGATGGCATCACTAACTCGATGGACTTGAGTCTGAGTGAACTCCGGGAGTTGGTGATGGACAGGGACGCCTGGCATGCTGCGATTCATGGGGTCGCAAAGAGTCAGACACGACTGAGTGACTAAACTGAACTGAACAAAAGTAACAGCCTTTTGACTGTCTCTACCTCCAGTCTTATTCTCTCTCAAAACAGCTGAGAATGATCCATCTAAAGTTTAAATCTGGGTCATGTCACCCCCCAGTTTCAAATTCTTCAATGTCATGCCACTGCTTGTAAAATAAACCTAAGCTCCAAAGCATAATATGCAAAGTCCCACTGTAATCAAATCTCTCTCCCCATTCCACCATCACATACAACATCCTGAATGTGTGATTCCTTGAAAACAAATAGGGCATGATCTTTCACATTTCCATATACAGTATACGCATATATGCCTCTCCACCATTGAGAATGACCAGGCAACTACCTCTCTATAGGCCTCCTTCGTTTCTTCATTCAAGACTCAGCTGATCTGCCCTGAAAGGTTTTCCTGGACCCCTAAAATGGGTTAGGTGCCCAACTTTTATTCTTCCATGCACAGTTTCTTGGTATGGCAGGCAAAATAGTATTTCTAAAATATGTCCACATTTTAATTCTGAAAAATCCATGAATATGTTACCTTAAATGATAAAAGGGACTATATAGATGTGCCTAAGAAGGATGACACCACCCTTATAGCAGAAAGTGAAGAGAAACTAAAAAGCCTCTTGATGAAAGTGAAAGAGGAGAGTAAAAAAGTTGGCTTAAAGCTCAACATTCAGAAAACTAAGATCATGGCATCTGGTGCCATCACTTCATGGGAAATAGATGGGGAAACAGTGGAAACAGTGTCAGACTTTATTTTGGGGGGTTCCAAAATCACTGCAGATGGTGATTCCAGCCATGAAATTAAAAGACGCTTACTCCTTGGAAGAAAAGTTATGACCAACCTAGATAGCATATTCAAAAGCAGAGACATTACTTTGCCAACCAAGGTCTGTCTAGTCAAGGCTATGGTTTTTCCAGTGGTCATGTATGGATATGAGAGTTGGACTGTGAAGAAAGCTGAGTGCCAAAGAATTGATGCTTTTGAAGTGTGGTGTTGGAGAAGATTCTTGAGAGTCCCTTGGACTGCAAGGAGATCCAACCAGTCTATCCTAAAGGAGATCAGTCCTGTGTGTTCATTGGTGCTGAAGCTGAAACTCCAATACTTTGGCCACCTGATGCGAAGAACTGACTCATTGGAAAAGACTCTGATGCTAGGAGGGATTGGGGGCAGGGGGAAAAGGGGACGACAGAGGATGCAATGGCTGGATGGCATCACCGACTCAATGGACATGACTTTGAGTGAACTCCCGTAGTTGGTGATGGACAGGAAGGCCTGGCGTGCGTCGATTCATGGGGTCGCAAAGAGTCAGACACGACTGAGCAACTGAACTGAACTGAACTGAAGGACCTCTTAGTTAAGGATTTAAAATAACCTTCCAGGATTATTCAGGTAGGCCCAATCCAAACACATGAGTCCTTAAAATCAGAAAACTGTTCCCAGCTGTGGCGCCTCAGAGACGTTGGTGTGAAAAGAACTGGACCCCCATTGCTGCTGGCTTTGAAGATGGAGGAAAAGGATTATGAGCCAAGGGAATGTGGATGGCTTAAAAGGAACACAGTATTATTGACACCTTGATTTTAACCCAGTAAGATCANAAAAAGATCTTCATGACCAAGATAATCACAATGGTGTGATCACTCACCTAGAGCCAGACATCCTGGAATCTGGAGTCAACTGGGCCTTAGAAAGCATCACTATGAACCAAGCTAGTGGAGGTGATGAAATTCCAGTTGAGATATTTCAAACCCTAAAAGTCGATGCTGTGAAAGTGCTGCACTCAATATGCCAGCAAATTTGGAAAACATAGTGGTGGCCACAGGACTGGAAAAGGTCAGTTTTCATTCCAATCCCAAAGAAAGGCAATGCAAAAGAATACTCAAACTACCGCACAATTGCACTCATCTCACATGCNAAAGATGATGCTGTGAAAGTGCTGCACTCAATATGCCAGCAAATTTGGAAAACTCAGCAGTGGCCACAGGACTGGAAAAGGTCAGTTTTCATTCCAATCCCAAAGAAAGGCAATGCAAAAGAATACTCAAACTACCGCACAGTTGCACTCATCTCACATGCTAGTGAAGTAATGCTCAAAATTCTCCAAGCCAGGCTTCAGCAGTATGTGAACCGTGAACTTCCAGATGTTCAAGCTGGTTTTAGAAAAGGCAGAGGAACCAGAGATCAAATTGCCAACATTCACAGGATCATCAAAAAAGCAAGAGAGTTCCAGAAAAACATCTGTTTCTGCTTTATAGACTATGCCAAAACCTTTGACTGTGTAGATCACAATAAACTTTGGAAAATTCTGAAAGAGATGGGAATACCAGACCACCTGACCTGCCTCTTGAGAAACCTATATGCAGGTCAGGAAGAAACCATTAGAACTGGATGCAGAACAACAGGCTGGTTCCAAATAGCAAAAGAAGTACCTCAAAGCTGTATACTGTCACCCTGCTTATTTAATTGCTATGCAGAGTACATCATGAGAAACACTGGGCTGGAAGAAGCAAAAGCTAGAATCAAGATTGTTGGGAGAAATATCAATAACCTCATATATGCAGATGACACCACCCTTAAGTCAGAAATGAAGAGGAACTAAAAAGCCTCTTGATGAAAGTGAAAGAAGAGAGTGAAAAAGTTGGCTTAAAGCTCAACATTCAGAAAACTAAGATCATGGCATCTGGTGCCATCACTTCATGGGAAATAGATGGGGAAACAGTGGAAACAGTGTCAGACTTTATTTTGGGGGGTTCCAAAATCACTGCAGATGGTGATTCCAGCCATGAAATTAAAAGACGCTTACTCCTTGGAAGAAAAGTTATGACCAACCTAGATAGCATATTCAAAAGCAGAGACATTACTTTGCCAACCAAGGTCTGTCTAGTCAAGGCTATGGTTTTTCCAGTGGTCATGTATGGATATGAGAGTTGGACTGTGAAGAAAGCTGAGTGCCAAAGAATTGATGCTTTTGAAGTGTGGTGTTGGAGAAGATTCTTGAGAGTCCCTTGGACTGCAAGGAGATCCAACCAGTCTATCCTAAAGGAGATCAGTCCTGTGTGTTCATTGGTGCTGAAGCTGAAACTCCAATACTTTGGCCACCTGATGCGAAGAACTGACTCATTGGAAAAGACTCTGATGCTAGGAGGGATTGGGGGCAGGGGGAAAAGGGGACGACAGAGGATGCAATGGCTGGATGGCATCACCGACTCAATGGACATGACTTTGAGTGAACTCCCGTAGTTGGTGATGGACAGGAAGGCCTGGCGTGCGTCGATTCATGGGGTCGCAAAGAGTCAGACACGACTGAGCAACTGAACTGAACTGAACTGAAGGACCTCTTAGTTAAGGATTTAAAATAACCTTCCAGGATTATTCAGGTAGGCCCAATCCAAACACATGAGTCCTTAAAATCAGAAAACTGTTCCCAGCTGTGGCGCCTCAGAGACGTTGGTGTGAAAAGAACTGGACCCCCATTGCTGCTGGCTTTGAAGATGGAGGAAAAGGATTATGAGCCAAGGGAATGTGGATGGCTTAAAAGGAACACAGTATTATTGACACCTTGATTTTAACCCAGTAAGATCAATCAGATTTCTGACCTATAGAACTGCAGCTAATAAATGTATGCACTTTTAAGCCACTAAGTTTATGGAAACTTGTTACTACAGCAATAAAAAAATAGCATACTTAGGGGTTTTTTCTACTGTTGTCTGTGTCTGCTTGAGTGTAGGAACTCTATCTTACTTAAAATTGTATTCACAGTAACCTAGCACAATTCTATAGAGATGCTCAACAGTATTTTAGAACTGTACATGTTCATTATTTAATTCCAAAAATCCTACTACTGTAATTAAAACTTTTTTTTTTTTTCAATTCAGAATCTTAACTGGCAACATGAACTGCTTTCATTCCTCATTAGTCATTTCAGGCACAGAGATCTATTAATACTTATTTCTTCTGACTTGTCTCCTTTTATTAATAGGATAAGTACTCACTATGACACAGTCTTCTCATGGAACTTCATGCATGCAGCTTTTTAAATCCACATTACTGTATCATATCAGATACATCAATATTTTTAAAATCATATATACTGTCATTAGAAACATATTTTTAGTTCTATCAATCCCAATAACCATTAAGAACTACAACTGATGCTTAATTTGAACAACATGAGTTTGAACTGTACTTACACGTGGTTGTTTTAACAGTAAAGACTATAGTACAACACTATCCAAGGATTTAGAACTATGGATGCAGAGGAACTTCACACACAGAGGGCTGACTACTAGATTATAATGGGATTTTTCACCACATAGAGGATCAGTACCCCTAACCCCTGCATATTCAAGGGTCAACTGTATTTTATTTATCCACAGGGTTTTAAATTTAGGTATCCTAAGTATATGAAAAAATAAATTAGTACTAGAAGACCCATTTCTTGAGTCAAGGTTTTAGAAATATTCAGACGGTAAAAGTACCATTTTATAATCCTCTAAAATTGATGTTATTTTCCCTATATCAGAGGCATGGTGGCATTGTGAACCATAGTTCACGATGATATCAGCTAACATTTTTTAGGCCATTATATGTGCCTGTCTTTGTGATAATTAAGTGTTTCACAGGCATTCTTAATCTTTACAATGACCCTTTGAAGGTAATTCTATTACTCCCAATGGGATGGAGTGGGAGCTCAGAAGGATCAAGTACCTTGCCCAAGATTAGCTATGCAGCTCAAAGGTAAGGAGCTGCGAATTCAAATCCAAAGTCAATAAAAGAGAGGAGGAAAAAAAAGCAAACTTTTTAGATTAACACCTATATATATAAGTTTATTCTACTAATCAAAAATGGAATTTGGGAAAAGTCAACCTTCACACCTGACAAAGAGTTTTCAAAATGACAGGTACCCACGTAGGTATGGCAATGGCTATCATAAAATACCAAAAAGTACCATCATTTGACAGTGAGAAAAAGTAACTGGCCATAAGATAACTTCATTTTCTTTGTACCTTAGAATTTGTTTTCTGGAATGGATAGGTCAGTAAATCATATGTTCATCTTTCTTATCAGCTGTTACTTCCATTCTGTGAGAGACAAAAAGAGAGATTCTAAATATCAGGCTCATTTTGTGGCTTAAGGTTGGTTCCATATGAAACTCATTTCGTTCAACATCTGATGTTTCTCATTACTAATGGTTGGCCTTTGAAAAGTGAAAGTCACTCAGTCGTGTCAGACTCTTTGTGACCCCATAGACTGTAGCCTGCCAGGCTCCTCTGTCCATGGAATTCTCCAGGCAAGAATACTGGAGTGGATTGCCATGCCCTTCTCCAAGGGATCTTCCTAACCCAGGGATCAACCCAAGTCTCCCACATTGCAGCCGGATTCTTTACTGTCTGAGCTACCAGGGAAGCCAGTGGTTAGCGTTTACACAGGATTAAAAATGGACTGCAAAGTGTTAGCAATATTGATCTTCACTTCTCTAATTATTCAATAGCTCTACAATAAGTCACTTCACTAACTTTCTGGGAATTAGAGCATGATTTAAAAGCTTTAGAAGGACTATGATTGAATCTCATTCCCATTACTCTGCAAGTCTTAGCTGCCTTACCCACAGTTCTTGGGAGGATAAAATTATTGAATACATTTTTCAAAATGCACCCAAAACAATGCCTGATGCTAAGTAAGTACTCCTTTCTCTTTTTTAAAATATATTTTGTTGAACTATAGTGGATTTACAATGCTGCACTAATACCCTTCAAGTGACTCTCAAGTATTAAAACCAGGTTTTTTAGGGAGTCATTTCTTGAATTAAGATTTAAAAGTTTTGTAGGATTTAAAGATATCAGTGTCAGGGGTATCTTAATCTACATAGGCTGCCATAACAAAAATACCATAGATGGAGTACCTTAAACAAAAGACTTATTTTTCGATAGTTCCAGAGGCTAAACATCCCAGATAAAGGTCTGATGGGGCTGGTTTCAGGTGGGAATGTTCTTCCTGTAGACAGCCATCCTTGTGCTGTGCAGTGCTCTTCCCACTTCTTATAACAGTGCCAACTCTGGTGGATTGAGGCCTGACTCTTACAACTTCATCTTAATCGCCTCCCCACAGACCCTGACTCCAAACACAGCCACACCGAAGATTAGAGCTCAAACACACGAATTTTTGGAGGACACAAACATTCAGACCATAACAAAGAGTATTACTGTATTTGGGGGCTGAGAGGCTTTTAAGCTAAAGCAAATTTTACAGAACTCATTCAAACCTCACGCCAAGTTTCTTCAACAAATAGAAATATTACAATCCTACATGGAGACTGGAGGAACAGACATGGCAAGGTTAAGGAATATAACCTTAATGATACACATGACTAGAGGCAGAATTACAAATAGAATTTTAGCCTTTTAAGTTTGAAGCTCACCCTATTAAATAATATTGCATTTTTCAAACTTCTATTTCTAAATGTTTTATCACTGTCCTCTTTGACATTACTTCTTAAACCTGCCTTTAAATTCTTTCAACCGAAATTTTAAGTGATATTAAAGAAAGGGAAGAGTTTTTAAAAATGACTGAAGTTCTCAAAGTCAAGGAAATAAACAAGAGCCTTGATAATCAGTTTAACCTTATGGTTTTGTGATTTCTTCTTTTAGAAAAATCCAAATACTGGTAAGTTCAGCAAAGTCATTAGCTTGTTTCTTGACCAACACTCATTAATGAGGCTAATCCACCCACGGGCAAGTTGGAGTTAGATCATCACTTCCAGAAGCAGAAAGCTGCCTATTCATGCTTGCAGAAAAGAGGAATATTGCTTTAATAACTATATTTCACTTTCTCTGAGTGGCAGAGATTTTATACACCATCTCTTTGAGAATCAAATACTAGCCTATATCTTTGGGCAAGATATAGCATTAAAAAAAAGTGAAAATTGCTCAGTCGTGTCCAACTCTTTGCAATCCCATGGACTGTAGCCTGTCAGGCTTCTCTTTGGGCATGATATAGGACACAGGTTCCTTCAAAGAACATTCTCGTGGAGTGGGAGGTCAGAATTCTTCCGTAGGGAAAAACACTGGCTTATATTTAACTGGTATTACTCCTTAGACCACTTTGGCTACACCTTAAGTTCTCCTCTTTTTAGAGACCTAGAAAAATGTAAAACTAGGTGATGTTATTCCGGTTTTTATGGCTTTTTAAAAATACTTTTATCCTTTAGCACTGGCGTGCAGGCTGGCACCTCCAAGAAAACGTGAGAAGCTTCCTTTCAAAAATAGCAATTTTTACAGGGCTTTCTGCGCTTTTAAGAGGCGGGGAAGAAGAAAGAAGAAACCGAACTGAATCACATTGTACTTGCCTTTAACTAACCAAATGAAACACTCCCCAGTGCCCCCCAAAACAATGTTTGTAACTCTGTGCAATAATGTTGCACCTCCCTGTGTTTCTTCAGCTGCAAGGGGTGGTAGTAGTGACTTCCTGTTGTGAACCTTCTTATTATTTCACCATCTCTTATTCGGTTCTCTGCTCCTCCATTACCTGTGTTACAATTTTCCATATAAAATTCCTTCTGTTATAAACACCTGAGAACATGTGAAATGGTTTCTGTCTTCCTTGGGAGATTTTGACTGATAAAAGTTTATTGGCAATTTTTATCATTTATTGCTTTTTGAAATGCTCATTAGCTTTTTCATATACTCTGTGCTTTAATATAGTTCAAGTACAAATCTTAAGCTTAAACTTATGGATTCTGAGATTAAAACTCTGATCAGAACTTCTCAGGACACATGCTGAAATAAGGACGGAGAGTAGAGAGAGGAGAAAAGGCAGACAGGGAAGGTCAGGGAACAAAACATATGGCAAAAGCTATGCAGGTAATATGCTATTTGTGCCAAAGCAATGTCAACAAGGGAGTCTCTATGACTGAGCTATTCTTTTGAATACAGAAAAAGTCCCATTAAAAACAAGTATACTGACAACAAATACAACAGGCAATGATAATGCTATTATAATCTCTAAGAACTTCCACTGAATTACAAAGTTTCTTTAGAGAGGCTCCCAAATTGCCTAATGATCTATATGACTAATTGTTGATGGCTATAATCTAGAGCAATCTACTTAAAATGTAATTCTTAAATGGTAACAATCCAAACAGATTTCTACCACTGTAGTACAGGCATCATTTTTTTCAGGAAAAAAAAAAAAAAAAAGGGAGTATGCTGTATGGCTGTGCAAGCTTCTGTTAGGAACTGGGGTAGTAATCCTAAAGCAAGTACTTTGACAGAATCTTTGAAAACTCCTGTCTGGCAGGGAAAAGTCCCAAGAGACTATATTTATTTGAGGATATTTTTCTTCTTCTTTTTTTTTGGCTTCACTGAACAGCATGTGGGATCTTATCTCCCTGACCAGAGACTGAACCTGGGATCGACTCAGTGGAAGCACAGAGTCCTAACCACTGGACTGCCAGGGAATTTTCCCAAGAGACCATATTTAGATGATCACTGATGTTTCAGCAAGTCAAACTGCTTTGACTTACAGGCACAAACTCAGAATGATGTAATACTAATAACAACAACAAAATATAAGCTAGCACTTAAATAATACTTATACTTATGTGCCAGACACTGTTCTAAGTACAGTTCAGCTCAGTTCAGTTCAGTTGCTCAGTCATGTCCAACTCTTTGTGACCCCATGGACAGCATCACGCCAGGCCTCCCTGTGCATCACCAACTCCCAGAGTTTACTCAAACTCATGTCCATTGAGTTGGTGATGCCATCCAACCACCTCATCCTCTGTTATCCCCTTCTCCTCCCACCTTCAATCTTTCCCAGCATCAGGGTCTTTTCAAATGAGTCAGTTCTTTGCATCAGGTGGCCAAAGTATTGGAGCTTCAGCTTCAACATCAGTCCTTCCAGTGAACACCCAGGACTGATCTCCTTTTGGATGGACTGGCTGGATCTCCTTGTAGTCCAAGGGCCTTGCAAGAGTCTTCTCCAACACCACAGTTCAAAAGCATCAATTCTTTGGCGCTCACCTTTCTTTATAGTCCAACTCTCATATCCATACATGACTACTGGAAAAACCACAGCTTTGACTAGACGACCTTTGTTGGCAGAGTAATGTTTCTGCTTTTTTATATGGTGTCTAGGTTGCTGTCTAAGAACTTTATGTATTTAACTCATATAGTAATTCTCCCAACTGAACAGGATAGGAACTACTGTTTCCCACTCTACCTCTAAAATTACAGGCAAGGCCTAAAGACATAAACTAAATTTCCCAAGTTCACACAGTAAGTAACATCTAGAATCTGATCCCAGGGAGTTAGCCCAAACTCTATGCTCTTAACCATTCTATTACATTCTTTCCCTAACATGATCAAAATCATACAGCTAACTACGTGATGAAGTCAGGAATTTAACACAAGTCTTGAGCTACATTTAACCAAAAACATTTAAGAGACATATGAGTTATAACTCTTTAGCTCTCCCCCCTCGAGTCTTTCCCATCACCAACAAACAATGCCAGTGAAACTGGGCAACAGGCATAGCAGAGTATGAAAACTCCAGTGTCATTTGTAAGTCAGCCAACCTGCGTGGTACACAACAGAAAGAGTAAAGTGTTTGTGGTCAGGAAAAAAAAGGGCTGAAAGTAACTTTGCAATTAATTGGCAATGGGCTTCCCTGGTGGGTCCACCTGTGAGGTAGGAGACACCAAGTTTGATCCCTGGGTTGGGAAGATTCCCCTGGAGCAGGAAATGGCAACCCACTCCAGTATTCTTGCCTGGGGAATCCAACGGACAGAGTAGCCTGGTGGGCTACAGAGTTAGACATGAGTTAGCAACTAAAACAACAAAAAATGCTTCTAAGTAGACTACAGGCTCTGAGGTCAGACAGACATAGATGAATACCTGGCTTAGAGACCATTGTGTAGGGTGATAAAGTTTATGCATAGAATAAAGGCACCTTTTTCTCTTTGTCAAAAAAGCAAAATTGGAATGAACTTCTGCCCATGTTCAGCTCACCAAGACATCCACCCAGGGGCTCCATTTTCTGTAAGAAGTGGCACCTAACCCAGCCCCAAGCTACTGATTAGAGTGATGTGGCAACCAGGAAGAAGTTTCAGTTATCTAACTTTCTCCACAAGGGGGTGCCTTGTTATATTTCAAAGGTGTCCACACACTAGTGGCTACTTCCTACTCTAGTACTTATTACTGCTGCTGCAGCTAAGTTGCTTCAGTTGTGTCCGACTCTGTGCGACCCCGTTGACGGCAGCCCATCAGGCTCCTCTGTCCATGGGATTTTCCAGGCAAGAGTACTGGAGGGGGGTGCCACTGCCTTCTCCGGTACTTACTACCACTACTTATGTAATCTAAGGGCAAGTTACTTAAACACTCTAAACCTCAATGTCCTTGTATGGAAAAAGTATCTGAAATAGTACTTCCCTTACAGTGTGGTTTTGAGGGTTACACATAATAATGCAAGTAAAGTGTTTAATACTGTGCCAGGCACTAAGTACTCAATAAACTGCAACCAATAAATAAAAACAACCAGTGCAATATCACATTTCTGAGCCTCAGATTCTACCCCTGTTAAAATGAATAACATACAGTTCATAAGCCATTTCCAAGAATGTTGAATTTTGACAATATGAAAGCATTTCCATATTCATATTTGAAATATGAAAGCTATTTCATATTTATTTATAACTTTCATCTAAAGAATTAGGAACTAGAAAAAGTTCTTGGTGCTTAGCATTTAATAAATATACAATGAGTGTTAAACAGTATTGTTACAAGAATTAAGAATTTATTTAATATTTTTATACCAAACATTCATGTTCTGGGTATTACTTATTTTATGGAGGATAATTATACTCATGGATCATTTTAAATTTTGAGAGGAAAATTATCTCATTTGTTCAGTTCAGTTCAGTCACTCAGTCGTGTCCGACTCTTTGCAACCCCATGAATCGCAGCACGCCAGGCCTCCCTGTCCATCACCAACTCCCGGAGTTCACTCAGACTCACGTCCATCAAGTCAGTGATGCCATCCAGCCATCTCATCCTCTGTCATCCCCTTCTCCTCCTGCCCTCAATCCCTCCCAGATCAGAGTTTTTTCCAATGAGTCAACTCTTCACAGGAGGTGGCCAAAGTACTGGAGTTTCAGCTTCAGCATCATTCCTTCCAAAGAAATCCCAGGGCCGATCTCCTTCAGAATGGATTTGTTGGATCTCCTTGAAGTCCAAGGGACTCTCAAGAGTCTTCTCCAACAAAGATACAGCTCTAATTAGAGATATTTATCTAATTAATAGATAGCTAATTAATAGCTTTAATTAGATATCTATATTTATCTGTTAATTAGATAAATATCTCTAATTAGAGCTATCTCTCTCTAAATATCTCTAATTAAAGATATTTGTTATCTCTAAACAAAACAAATTTAAGGAGTCTAAGACTGAGGTATACAGTATCCAAAAAAAAAAAAATCTTACAATCCATCAGTTTTGAACTAACTTCAAAAAAAGGAAAATTCATCTCAGAGAATACTAAATTTTCTTGCTTAAGATCCGTTATTGTTGTTTAGTCACTAAGTCATGTCCACCTCTTTTGTGAACCCATGGACTGTAGCCCACATTTCTCTGTCCATAGAATTCTCCAGGCAGGAATATGGAAGTGAGTTGCCATTTCCTTCTCCAGGGGATCTTCCCAACACAGGGATCAAACTCGCATCTCCTATGCTGGCAGGTAGACTTCTTACCACTGAGCCACCAGGGAAGCCCTGCTTAAGATTAGAGCCTCTCAATAGGAAAGACTGTGTTTTATATCCATGTGACACACACAGATCACCAGATTTTCACATTGTGGCAAAGCTACAGTTTCTCAACTTGAAACAGCGTGCCACAAAAACGGCCTGTTGATTCAACTTCAAGATACATACTTGATCCTGCTCCCTTAAGAAAAGAGCTCCTTCCACCCATATTGCAATGTTTGGGATATTTAAAGCTTCACTTCCCATAAATTCCAAGCGTATAGCCTCATAGCAGCGATAATTGAGCTACAAGTGAAATACACCAGAGGTCTACAGACTAGAAAATTTAACAGGACTTCAAATCTGCAATGAATAATGTTTACTGTGATCCATACAGTTGGAAAGAATAAAAAATAAAACAAAGACCTAAGGCTGCCATCAGATCTTATCTTTCTTTCATGTCTCTCTATCTTCCAAATGTGCTTACAAGTTTTGCTGTCATTTTGTTGCTATTCGAGGTTAGTAATACCACCAGAATGCTAGCTACACATTTGCTGATATAGTACTAAAGGAAGAAAAGAATGTTTTCTCATCTTTATGCTTGTATCTTCTTGACACTCTAACAAAAAACACATCCAATATTTATTGTGGATTATTTTCTCCATCAAGAGACATTTTGATAGGATAGACACCAAAAAGCTCTGTATTCAAATCTGAATCTGTCACTGAATAGTGTTATGTCCTCAGTTTATCATTTAACCCCTGTGAGTTTCCTCCAAAATAATCCTATGAAAAATATTTTTTCTATCATAAACTGATATACATATGGAAATAATTATTTCTACCACCACTATGTCATACAAATAGATATAAAAATCCATTTTAGTTATTTCGATGTACAATAAAGGAAAAGTTGTGAAAGTGCTTTGCAAGAATAGAAGCATTCTATAAATGCAAGCCTTATAAATTACATAATCTTTTAATTATTTGGAATTTTATTGTAGTGCTTGCTAAAGTACTACGTACAAACAGCTCAATCAAAAGGAAATCATAATGGGAATTTCTGGAAGCGTTAAGTTTTGACAGTTGGGACAATCAGTTTCATCAGCAATACAATCTGTTTGCCAGTGCTTGCTGTATTCTTTTGGCTTGTTTAGTAGCATTTGACATAGCCCATGCTATCCCACAAGGGCAGTAAAAGCAGAGCTTCAAGTCTGCCTATCCTCACATCTCTCAGGGTTACTCAGAGCATGCGATATTGCCTCTATTTAAAAAATGTCCCATAAGACATTTCTGGGCAATCACCTAAACACATGAAATAAAAGATAAAGCCAGAAGTGGAGCAATAAATAGGCTAGATTCGCTGTTATTTTTCCTAGAATATACTGCCTTCCTTGGGGCAGGACAAACCTCCACACTGAAAACAACAAAAAATCTCCCTGTTCTTTCTCCCAGGCTTCTTTACTACCTGAGAACTATGCACAACACAGCAGAAGAAGCAAAAAAGTTTGTCCCATAAGACATTTCAAGGAATTAACTTCATGAAATCTTTGGTTGCCACTTGGGAGCTCTACAAACTATCAATATATATAAACTGATCTCCATTAAGATCAAGGCCAGACTCATATGACTCAAGCTTCTCTATTTGGGAAGGAAACACTGCGCATCTGGCAAAATAATCTGTCAAAGGACAAGTCTTGTATCATGAGCAAGCAGATGAACATGGCTATCAAACATCGAGTATAATACTAAACTGCTATTGCTAATGCACTTTACCACATTTTAAAAGGAATTATCTTTTTATTTAATGTGCATTAATTATTATTAAAGCACAATATCTCTAACCTCAACGTAAAACATGCCACTAAGAAATAACACAGAGAGATTCAGAGGGAGGGGACATATGTACACCTCTGGTTAATTCATGTTAATGTATGACAGAAATCAAACCAATATTGTACAGCAATCAAGCAATTTTTAAAAATAAATATAATTTTTATAAAATGAAAAGCAACTACTTCAAATGGCTTTAAAAGACAGTTTAGAAGCCAGACACATAAGAGTAGTTCGAAAACTATATTCCAAAATTAAACACTCGTTTGGTAAATAGTGTACAAACATGCTGTCAATTCAGTTCTTCCCTAGTAGCTCAGATGGTAAAGCATCTGCCTACAATGCAGGAGACCTGGGTTTGATCCCTGGGTAGAGAAGATTCCCTGGAGAAGGAAATGGCAACCCACTCCAGTATTCTTGCCTGGAAAATCCCATGGACTGAGGAGCCTGGTGGGCTACAGTCCATGGTGTCACAAAGAGTTGGACACGACTGCGCGACTTCACTTTCACTTTGGTAAATAGTGTACAAACATGCCGTCAGTTCAGTTGAGTTGCTCAGTCACGTCCAACTCTTTGCGATCCCATGGACTGCAGCACGCCAGGCCTCCCTGTCCATCACCAACTCCCAGAGTTTACTCAAAGTCATGTCCATTAAGTCGGTGAGGCCATCCAACCATCTCATTCTTTGTAGTCCCCTTCTCCTCCTGCCTTCAATCTTTCCCAGCAACATAGTTGTTTCAAATGAGTCACCTCTTTGCATCAGGTGCCCAAAATACTGGAGCTTCAGCTTCAGTATCAGTCCTTCCAATGAGCACCCAGGACTGATTTCCTTAAGGATGGACTGGTTGGATCTCCTTGTGGTCCAAGGGACTCTCAAGAGTCTTCTCCAACACCACAGTTTAAAAGCATCAATTCTTCAGCACTCAGCTTTCTTCACAGTCCAACTCTCACATTCATACATGACCAATGGAAAAACCATAGCCTTGACTAGATGGACCTCTGCTGGCAAAGTAATCTGCTTTTTAATATGTTGTCTAGGTTGGTCATAACTTTTCTTTCAAGGAGTGTCTTTTAATTTCATGGCTGCAGTCACCATCTGCAGTGATTTTGGAGCCCCCAAAAAATAAACTCTGTCACTGTTTGCACTGTTTCCCCATCTATTTGTCATGAAGTGATGGGACTGGATGCCATGATCTTAGTTTTCTGATTGTTGAGCTGTAAGACAACTTTTTCACTCTCCTCTTTCACTTTCATTAAGAGGCTCTTGAGTTCTTTGCTTTCTGCCTTAAGGGTGGTGTCATCTGCATATCTGAGGTTATTGATATTTCTCCCAGCAATCTTGATCCCAGCTTGTGCTTCATCCAGCTCAGCATTTCTCATGATGTACTCTGCATATAAGTTAAATAAGCAGGGTGACAATATACAGCCTTGACATACTTCTTTTCCTATTTGGAACCAGTCTGTCACTGGTACAATATTTCGCTAACAATGTATGGCAATATTGATTAGGTATACCACAAGTTTAAAACAGCTGCTCATCTAGACTTGAGGTCTATAGATGAAGTTAATGCTGATTTGGTTTTAACATACTAAATATGTTTCAGCTGCTGAAATATATTACCTATTTGAATTTATACAAAGAACACAGTCCATAAAATATAACAAAGCAGTATGCAAATTTTCAAAAGGCAGAAAATGAGCAATAATTCTTTTTCTTTAGATGTGTTTCAAGTTGATACACAGTGGTTTATTTTTAATAATTTATTTTTATTATTTATTTTAGGTTGCAATGAGATGTTGCTGAACATCAGTTTTCTCTAGTCATGGCAAGCAGGGGCTACTCTCGCTGCAGTGTGCGGGCTTCTCATCGTGATGGCTCCTCTTGTTGCAGAGCATAGGCTTCACACACATGGGCTTCAACAGCTGCAGCACACAGGCTTCAGTAGTTGTGGCTCACGGGCTCTAGAGGGTGGGCTCAGCAGCTGTGTCCCGCAGCATGCGGGATCTTCCCGGCCCAGGGATAGAACCCATGTATCCTGCACTGAAAGGCAGATTCTCATCCATCGCATCACCAGGGAAGTCCAAGATACAGTAGTTTTGACACAGAGGTTGTTACTGAAGATTTGCATCTGACAGAAGATCTGTGCTTCTGTGGCCATAATTTATATGAAATGTATTTAAAAGCAATTGAAAGTCAAATTTAAATTTTTAAATTTTCAAGGTGTAGTCTATTCACTTTAATTTTTCTCTTTCATGAAAACTGTGTTTGGGGTTCTGAGGTGCTGGCTGGCTGACTCTGATGGTTCACAGATAATCACTGCTCCAAATCTTATCTGGGATTGTTCTCCTGTGCCATCTTCCCTTTCCTAACACATAACAATTTGGGTCCTGTACTCAATTCAAACACGGAGAGTTTTCCAACACCATCAATAAGCAATTCTTGAACACCAGCAGGGTGTCCAAGAAGTCAACTTAATTCTGATCTGACACCATCCACCTGGACAGAGAGAGAGAAATTCAGGAACAATTAGATGGAAGAGAAGTATAGTAGGAGAACCATGAATAGCTAACAAATACTTTAAAGTACTCAACTTCACTCATAATCACAAAGACGATTTAAAAGACTTTGACATTCCATTTCATACCCATCGAATAGGTTAAAAATATACTAAAAAAAACCTGTCAAGTGTTGAAAAGGATATGAAACAATGTAAACTCATATACACTGCTGGCGGAAAAATAAATTGGTGTGAACACTTTGGGGAGCATCTGTAAAGGAAAGCATGTAAACCCTATATCCCAATAATCCTACTCACAGGCAAACCACAGAGAAAGCCTGGCACATGGACCCAAGGAGACCTGCACGACAATGTTCACAGCTATACTCTTATTAGGGAAAAAAATGGGATAGCTGCATGACTATCAGTAGGAGAATAGATAACAATGTTCAAAAACTTCTTGCTGAACGAATGACACTGAGGGATGAATAACAATTTTCTCAAAGGAGGTCAGAGCCTCAGGAATGTGTGGGGCAATACCAAAAAGCATAAAGAAACAGAGTATGGTACACAAAAACAGAAGACAAACTGTGGTACATTAAACAACGGAATACTATTCAGCAGTAAAAAAAAAAAAAGGAACAAACCATTGGAACAACGTGGAACATGTCATTGGAACCACTGGAGCAATATGGATGAATCTCAAAGGCATTATGCTGAGTACAAGAAGCTACTTTTCAAACATTACAAACTATTTGATTCCATTTATATGAAAATCTGCAAAAAGCAAAAGTATAGGAACAGAAAACAGATTAAAGGTTGCCAGCGGTTAGGGGTGAGAGGAGGGTTTGAGTACAACAGAAAGCACAAGAGAATTTTAGAGGTGATGAAACGGGTATTCTGATTACTGAGGTGGTTACACAAATCTACATGCATGTAAAATTCAAATAAATATACACTTCAAAAACTCAATTTTATTATAATCTTTAAACTTCTGATAAAAAAAATCAAGATCTCCTCCAGAGAGATGTATATCTGAGATTTATGATATCATTTACCATATATCTGTTATACATAAAAGGCCACCAGATCATGCAGTTAGATGGCCATCCACATAAACACTATGATGTCTTCCTCAAAAATCATTAACAAAAGCCTAAATTAGGGCACTGAAGAATAAAAATCAAATATGTAATCAATGTCTTATAACAAAATTTGCTTAGAAAGTACTCATTTTTTGAACTTGCTTTATGAAGTTAATTTATAGAATTTAAAGGCAATAACTTGCACAATTAAAAGAAATTTTTCCTGTCACAATGGTTTCATGCTTGCAAAACTTTCTTGCAGGGATAGGAGATATTGCCAGTCTATTAAAATTCTTTATCTTTTCCTTCTCATTCATCTTCTCAATTTCACTGTTCTCTGAATAAATAATTATCTAAATCCTGGGATGGAGACTCCACAAACAGATCAGGACATTAACAGTGAAAACTTCCATGAATTCACTTTCCACAGCCTACGAGGGCTGCCTAAAGAGCAAGCAGCAAGGCTGTAATACTGCCCTTTAACTCCGGCGACTGGGACAGCCCTGGGTTAACACCTGCTGTCCTGACATAAGTATTAACACCACCTACTTTCAGGTTAAAGATGCTGAGTTTAGACAATGAATTATATGGCCATTCTACCCTTAACCCATTTTCCTTTAGGAATATAATTCACAATTCCTACCTATTACCAAGAAATAGAAAGGAGACCTACAAAGAGAAGCCCTTATACCAGGTTGGGTTTTTTTTTTAAGACAGGAAAAATGAATTTAATTAATCTAATGTGTTGTAGTTACTTATTTGGTCAATTATAGCTAAAAAAATCCTCTTCTTAGGATTCTATAAATACCCTAAAACTCTAGTGAATCCATACCCTCAGATTTAATATCACAGGAAAAACTTCTAGTTATGCTGGAAAAAAAAAGTTACCTATTTAAAATCTCTACCCATGTCTCTATTCTCATTTTAAAGGCATTTAATAGTGCAGAGAGGCCAGTAGCTTTTTTTAAAAAAACTGAAGTATAGTTGACTCACACTTTTATGTTAGTTTCATGTGTACAATATAGTAATTTGATATTTTTATAGATAATATTCCCCAAAGTTATTATAAAATATTGGCCATATTCCTTGTTCTGTACATTACATCCTTGTAATTTACTCATTTTATTCTTAGCAGTTTCCAACCTCTTACTCCCCTTCACCTATTTTGGAAGTGAAAGTCACTCAGTCATATCTGACTCTTCACGACCCCATGGACTATACAGCCCATGGAATTCCCCAGGCCAGAACACTGGAGTGCGTAGCCTATCCCTTCTCCAGGGTATCTTCCCGACCCAGGGATTGAACCGGGGTTTCCTGCATTGCCTCCCTGGTGGCTCAGATGGTAAAGCATCTGTCTGCAATGCGGGAGACCCAGGTTCAATCCCTGGGTTGGAAAGATCCCCTGGAGAAGGCAATGGCAACCCACTCCAGGACTCTTACCTGGAAAATCCCATGGATGGAGGAGCCTGGACCTCCATGTGGTCACAAAGAGTTGGACACCAGCTGAGCAACTTCGCTTTCCCTTTTCTCCTGCACTGCAGGCAGATTCTTTACCAACTGAGCTATGAGGGAAGCACCTATTTACCCCTCCCCCATACCTCTTTCCTCTGGTAACCACTAGTTTGGTCTTTGTATCTATGAGTCTG
Organism: Neotragus moschatus; assembly: GCA_006410615.1. NCBI lineage: Eukaryota > Metazoa > Chordata > Mammalia > Artiodactyla > Bovidae > Neotragus > Neotragus moschatus. The sequence goes on from SJYA01003121.1 coordinate 337,948, forward strand.
TTTTGATTTGCTTAGTTTTTAGATACCACATGTAAGTGAAAACATACAATATTTGTTTTTATCTTATTTTCTAAGCATAATGCCCCCCAGGTCCATCCATGATGTCCCAAATGGCAAAATTTCATTCTTTTGTATGGTTGAGTAACATTCCATTGCATACATACGTAGTATGCATACATACTACAAATTCTTTATCAAAGGCCAGTTCTTTTTATTACAATTCAGGATACTATTTGCCAAACTCTAAGGAAGCTAAATGGCTCCAAAATGTTGTATCTCCAGATGGTAGTTTACCTCTGTTTCTTTGATGTGACATCATTCATTATCAAAGAAAAACCAGGTTTCAAATTACAATTATTTCTTGAGACTATAACAAACATGGACTAGTAAGTATATCTTTCTTTTAAAAACTACCTAAAGCAATGAAACTACTTCCTCAGGGAATGAACTACCCAGACTCCCTGTATCTCCTTGTCATCCACCCTTTGGACAGGTCACTAGATAGGAAAAGGTTAATATTTGCTATCATTCCTTGGTAACAAATCTGATGGGATAAAGAGAATAAGATAACAGACCTATACTGTGTTACAACAGCTATTAGTCACATGATTATTGAGCTGTGTGGTAAGATTTTGAGGACTGAGTACACCCAATAACTCAATTTTTTCAAGGGCTTCTTTTTACCTTTTCTAATGTGGCTACTAAAAAGTTTTAAATTACATACATGCTACATCATATTTCTATTGAATAGACCTATAATAGACTGTTTTGATGTGTTTCCATAATAGTTTTCATAATAACAATAGCAGGTATATTACTGAGATAGTTTTAAAGTCTTTGCAGTGGTACAGAAAGTTCCTAAGCAACAAAATTATCTGTAACAAGAACAATCCTTGTTACTCTACATTAACAAGCAGTACACTCTTCTTAAAAGATTTCTGAAAGAAAAAATGAAAACCAAAGCAAAACTTGTAATATTTCTTAATGTAATACTCTTCACTTTTTTTTTTCTTTTGGTTTTCCTTTCCTTCTTTTTAAAAACTGCCAGTTCAAGGAATATTCTTAACTATTTGTTGAGGCACTGTGCAATCTCGGAAATATATCAAAGTAATCAACCATAGATTTAAAACACTAACAGCTTGGGAAATCTACTTCCACAGCAGAGTGCAATGCCAGATGAGGAAGCAAAACCTGGGCCATGTACATAGACTAAATACAGCATATAGGAGGCAATCTGAGTTCAAACAAAAATAAGCTCAAACTATTACCCCGTAACACTTTGTCCTATCTGCTCCCCAACTTTCCTTTTTTTTTTTAGTTTATGCTGCTGCTAAGTTGCTTCAGTCATGTCCGACTCTGTGCGATCCCATGGACTGCACCCCACCAGGCTCCTCCGTCCCTGGGATTCTCCAGGCAAGAACACTGGAGTGGGTTGCCATTTCCTTCCCCAAAGCAGGAAAGTGAAAAGTGAAAGTGAAGTCGCTCAGTCATGCCCAATTCATAGCAACCCCATGGACCACAGCCTACCAGGCTCCTCCGTCCATGGGATTTTCCAGGCAAGAGTACTGAGTAGAGTGCCATTGCCTTCTCCTTTTAGTTTATATTTTTACCTAATTTTGGTCACATCTCCAGATGTAGGCTGAAAAGCCCTGAACAGTTTCATTGTTGGGTTCAGAATTCCCTTTATAGTTCCAAATTTCAAATAGTATAATTTCATGCTTCATAACCTACCATGAAGTGTTTACCAAATTTCTAAATAAATGATAAAAAAATCAGGCCCCGCCCAAGCCCCTATAAACTGATAAGTCTTGATATCTCAGAGTTGGTAAAAGAAGAACAAAATAAATTCTTTCTCCTGTATCCTGGTTTACCTTACATGGTAGCAATTATTACAAACTGGTATTAATTTCAGATGGCTCCTGAAATTACAATTATAAATATAGCATAAAAATCTCCAAAGTTACTAGTATAATCTCTGTCTGGAGGCAATTTCAGATACTTCAAACACTGAATCTTATTACATATCCTAGAATAAATAGGAGGCCTAAAAATAATGGACTTTAAACTTATAGGACAGAGCTTCAATAAATATAATTCAAAATGATACATCTCTCTAGAGAAAGATTTATCCAATTTAAAAAGGAAGTAATATTTATACAGATAACAGGACATTTATGCCTCTGACACTTAAATTTAACTAAAAATCTACTGTACAAAAGTTTTGGTTTTTTTTAAACAACCACATAAAATTGGATTCTCCAGATATGTGATGTAACTTGGAGCTTCTGCTCAAGTACTTTTTCCTGTCAAGTCTGGCCATATTCAAGCATTTTATGGAGACTTCTAATTTTTGAACAACTATAGCTATGCCAGTGTGTAGTTGGCATCAGCCCTGTATTTGACTATTATAGCCAACGGTTACACCACTAGGTTCCATGCCCTACTAGCACACAGAAGGAGCTCGATAAATATTTGCTCAATAAATCTTCTCCGAAAATAACTGAGAAGATGGAAATACAACAGCACACTAGCATCAGATGCAAAGAAAAACTGGATGCAAGGAAACAAAATACAGGTAGAACTAGGTGGGATGCCCTTCCACTAAAAACATTAAAAATAGCTATCAGCATGGGATGATGAAAGAGTTTTGTAGATAGACAGTGGTGATAGTGCACGACAGTGTCAATGTATTTAATGTCACTGAACTGTACACGTAAATAAAATGGTAAATTTTATATGTATATTGTGCATGTGTGCGTGCTTAGTCATGTTCAACTCTTTGCAACCTCCAAGGACGGCAGCCTGCCAGGCTCCTCTGTCCATGGAATTTTCCAGGCAAAAATACTAGAGAGGGTTGCCATTTCTTCTTCCAGGGGATCTCCTCCATGAGGAATGAGGGATGGGACCCGAGTCATGCAGCTCCTGTACTGGAGGGCAGATTCTTTGCCACTAGGTCACCTGGGAATTATGTACATTGTACCACAGCTTAAAAAAAAATCTAATAGCTACTCAGGCAAGGGTGACTACAGACTTTCACAGGAAAATACTGAGACTATGGTGAGAAATTCTGGGCATGTAAAATATTATGGTATATGTTACAGTTAAAAAAAATAAACTTTAAAATAAGAAAAAAAGACTCTCACTGTGAGGATACTATTTTACAAAATATCTGTGTTTGCTAAATTCTTGTGACAAAATGTAACATACTATGGTAATCGTTTATGTATAAAATACTAAATAACATTTGTTCTATGGGAAGAAAAACTAAGTATACCTCTGCTGCTGCTAAGCTGCTAAGTCACTTCAGTCGTGTCCGACTCTGTGCAACCCCATAGAGGGGAGCCCACCAGGCTCCCCCATCCCTAGGTAAATGGAATTTGAGCCTTTAGATATAAACCTGCTTGCTTAAAAAACTGAATTAAACTGTTTTAAGTTGTCCATAAGCTCAATTTCATATATTTTTAACTCATGTAGACTAACCACATAAATGGTTTTATAATATTAATATGAAATACTTATTTGCAGATCTTATTGTTTAGTGACTATGTCGTATCCAACTCTTTTGAGACCCCATAGACTACAGCTCACCAGGCTCTTCTGTCCATGGGATTACCTAGACAACGGTACTGGAGTGGGTTGCCATTTCCTTCTCCAGGGAATCATCTCCCCACCCAGCAACTGAGCCTGCATCTCCTGCTTGGCAGGTGGATTCTTTTCCATTGAGCCACCAGGGAAGCACGCAGATCTTACTACGCAAATCCAAAAGAAGGGCAAGTCACTTTAAGGAAAGAAAACTGATAAACCAATACCCAGTGGCTAAAAGACAACGTGAAATTTCAACTAGTGATCTGGGGACTATCTGCTGACCTAGAGGTCTGTCTGAACATTCTTCCAACACTCTTCCAATAAAACTCAGGAACAGGCCTTGCAGAAAGAAATCTGCCCTGTAGCTCAAAGAAATCTGGTATGAATGAGATGCTTTTAAGAAAAAGAGGGGGCCTGTGATTTCTGAACTACCACCTGCCTTGCAGTTTCATTTCACTTTCTGTTTCAAAGTTGTGACCAGTCAGTCAAAAATTCTAGTATCTTCTCCTCACCAGCCCTTCTAGATTTAAGGAACTAGCTGGCAAAATGAAATCAGTCCACTGATCAAGTCTGCACTTGGTCTGTCACTAAGTAGGAACATCATGTTAATGCTAACGTTAACCATACAAAAATAAAGACAAACAAAACAACAAACAGCAAAAAAAACGCTTCTTTAATTCTAGGATGGGAAGAATAAAGTCATCAGATAGTCATTACATAATACAAAGAAAAATTTAAATAGAAATAGTTTCTATATTAAGGATGGGTTTATTAATAAAAGAAACTGGGCTAAAACAAATTTCGAATGGGCTTCCCTGTTGACTCCGTGGTAAAGAATTCTCCTGCCAATGCAGGAGATGCAGGTTCGATTCCTGGATCAGTAAGATCCCTTGGAGAAGAAAATGGAAACCCACACGTTATTCTTGCCTGGAATATCCAATGGACATAGAAGCCTTGGCTACAAGCCATGGGGTCACAAAACAAACATGACTTGGTGCCTAAACAACAATTTTCAAATGACAAAACAATGAAAACAAACGAAAAATACATACATAAGACTGTCGAAGGAAAGATGAGAAAAAGGTGAGTTACAACATTACCAACAAAAAATAAATGACTGGAGAGAGCCACAGAGTTTAATTATACTACAGAACAGCACGCTGGCTTAGCTTCTCAGATTCAGCTTCCATCACGAACCAAGAGAATGTCAAGTATAGGTAAAGCTACTATATAGAACAAGGGTTGTTTTCAAGTATAATCAGTTGTCTCAGATTCTGTCACGGATATTTCAAATCTTTCATGGTTTCTTCACAGCTGCTCTTCCAATAAGAGCATCCTCCTTTCTAGGTGATAAGATGAAATCAATCTTTTTTAAGTTTCTTTCATTTGCTTCTAAATGCATAAACTTTTACTGCAAGCTTCTAGAAGCAGAATTATGACTTATATAGCACCTTAAAGGAACAAGTAAACCAAGAACTTCCAGATGTTCAAGCTGGATTTAGAAAAGGCAGAGGAACCAGAGATCAAATTGCCAACATCCGTTGGATCATCAAAAAAGCCAGAGAACTCCAGAAAAACATCTACTTCTGCTTCACTGACTATGCTAAAGCCTTTGACTGCGTGGATCACAACAAATTGTGGGAAGTTAAAGATACTGGAATACCAGACCACCTTACCTGCCTCCTGAGATAACTATATCCAGGTCAAAAAGCAACAGTTAGAACCAGATATAGAACAACAGACTGGTTCCAAATTGGGAAAGGAGTACATCAAGGCTGTACACTGATTTAACTTATATGGGGAGTACATCATGCAAAATGCTGGACTGGATAAAGCACAAACTAGAATCAAGATTGCTGGAAGGAAATACCAATAACTTCAGATATGCAGATGACACTACCTAAAGGCAGAAAGCAAAGAACTAAAGAGCCTCTTGATGAAAGTGAAAGAGGAGAGTGAAAAAGCTGGCTTAAACTCAACATTCAAAAAATGAAGCTCATGGCATCCGGTCCCATCACTTCATGGCAAATAGATGGTGAAACAACAGAAACAGTGACAGACTTTATTTTCTCTTGGGCTCCAAAATCACCGCAGATAGTGACTCCAGCCATGAAATTAACAGACGCTTGCTCCTTGGAAGAAAAGCTAGGGCAAACCTAGACAGCGTATTAAAAAGCAGAGGCATTACTTTGCTGACAAAGGTCTGTATAGTCAGAGCTATGGTTTTTCCAGTGGTCATGTATGAATATGAGAGTTGGACTATAAATAAGGCTGAGCACCGAAGAACTGATGCTTTTGAACTGTGGTGTAGGAGAAGACTCTTGAGGGCCCCTGGGACAGAAAGGAGATCAAACCAATCAATACAAAAGAAATCAATCCTGAATATTCAATGGAAGGACTGATGCTGAAGCTGAAACTCCAATACTTTGACCACCTGATGCAAAGAGCTAACTCATTAGAAAAGACCCTGATGCTGGGAAAGATTGAAGGCAGGAGGAGAAGGGGACGACAGAGGATGAGATGGTTGGATGGCATCACCAACTCAATGGACGTGAGTTTGAGCAAGCTCTGGCAGATGGTGAAGGACAGCAAAGCCTGGTGTGCTGCAGTCCATGGGGTCACAAAGAGTCGGAGATAACTGAGCAACTGAACGACAGCATCAAAGAAACAAGTACAGAAAAAGAAAAGCTTCCAATGATGAAACAGTACCTCATACACAGAAGGTACTAAGTATACATATTTTTGAGTGAATAAAGGAATGTACTGTAGCAAAGTTTACCATCTTCCCTTCATAAAGATGCTTATATTAAAGGGAATTAAGAAATGTTTCTCCAGACAGCTAATCTCCAGGCAAGACCATGAAACATAATGTGGTGACCAAGTGGCTCATTCTCACACTCACACTCTCTCCTACCACCCCGATTTCCCACCCTCAACACGCTCCAGCCACTCAAACACACTCATACATACATATACATCTAATATCAAAGCCAAATATAAAGAATGTGTTTCTTCCCTTTCTCTGACTTCCTGCCTTGAATAAAATCTCCAGTTATATTACCGTTTTGTATCCCTTACAAATCAGCTCAGGAATTGTCCAAATGAGCAAGCAGCCATTCTAACTCTGTCTTTAAGAGAACGACCTTTCCTAACCCAGGTTAGGGTTAGGGTTAGGGTTAGGGTTAGGCCTTCTATCTGCTCCAATAGGTAAAGTCACTCGCTAAAAGTTATTCATGGTCTTGGCATGGCCAACAGATTCTTTATAATTAATGGCTTTTTGTTATTAGGCATACCCATAGATGTGGAAGTTGTTGGGCAAGACATTTGTATGTCCTCTATGAACCCTGTGTCCATATGAACCATTGTGTCCTATATGAATCTTACTAGCTAGAGTTTTCAGAGAAGGCGATAGCACCTGACTCCAGTACTCTTGCCTGGAAAATCCCATGGATGGAGGAGCCTGGTAGGCTGCAGTCCATGAGGTTGCTAAGAGTTGGACACGACTGAGCGACTTCACTTTCACTTTTCACTTTCAAGCATTGGGGAAGGAAATGGCAACCCACTCCAGTGTTCTTGCCTGGAGAACCCCAGGGCGGGGGAGCCTGGTGGGCTGCCTTCTTTGGGGTCGCACAGAGTCGGACATGACTGAAGCAACTTAGCAGCAGCAGCAGCAGAGCAGTGACTTCAGTCGATGAATAGGCAAACACTCAATGTACACATGAAAATGATGGCTATTAATTTATAAATAAAACAGTGACCAGTGGTGACCAGTAGGTTGTGACTATAAGAGTTTCATTTCTTATAAAAGTGTTCATTTCTGAGTACTATTTACTTATTGAAAGGCCTAGAAGTCTAAAAGGTGGCTGAAATGTATAAAAAACATGCTGAAAACCTCTAAGGAAAAATGGTAAAGCAACAGAGTATAAATTAAATTGCAAGTCTGAGGAAACCCCTATGACAACAAAGATGGACAGAGTACACAGAAAAAAACAGAAACAAGTAGAAACAAGAAGATTAATCAAACAGAAGTCTTAGATACAAATAATCTACAAACCACAGTGAACTTGGAAGCATGACACAGGAAATGTCAACGGTGGTGACCACTGACCACAGGGAACATGGACAATCTTCTCGTGGTACAGATGCCTTTCATTCCATCTGGTACAAAAATACCTTCCACTTTCAAAAGACTATTTCTAGATGTTTATCTTTTGCAGTGAATGGCTATAAATTACAGGGACATTTTTTATGTAATTTGCTTATGCCTACTGAAACCTATAGGGCTTCCCCAGTGGCTCGCTCTCCACAGGTTCAATCCCTGGGTCGAGAAGATTACCTAGAGGAGGAAATGGCAACCCACTCCAGTTTTCTTGCCTGAGAAATCCCATGGACAGAGTCTGGGGTCACAAAAGAGTCAAATACAACTTAGCAGTTAATCAACAACACAACATTGAAACCTATATTCAGTTATGACCGGTTGCTTGATTGTTAGACTCATTAACNAGGAAATGGCAACCCACTCCAGTTTTCTTGCCTGAGAAATCCCATGGACAGAGTCTGGGGTCACAAAAGAGTCAAATACAACTTAGCAGTTAATCAACAACACAACATTGAAACCTATATTCAGTTATGACCGGTTGCTTGATTGTTAGACTCATTAACTGTTGTATTTGAGGTGGGGGGGAAAGGTAGTTAATTGTGTATATAATTAAACATATGAATACATGCATTAATATTTTATTAACAACTACTGAAATATGCTGGAACAGTCCACGTTATGCCAAACGTAACCAGAAACTATTTTACACACCTACTAAGTCTTTGCCTGATTTTAAAACTCCTCTCTCTCAGAACCATGCTCTCATCTCCCTACCACCACAACCAGATTAAAGTATCTTGTCCTGACAGATAGTTCATGAAGAGAGATGACCTCACCTAAGAGCAACACACTGGCTGTCCAGACAAAGGAGCAAATGACTCACGGGACCTGCTGGCTTGGACTCACCCTTGCACTACATCAGCTTTTATGACCTCGCTGCAATCAAAGTCAGAAATCAAGAAAACAAATAACACATAGGATATGCATGCAGAAAAGAGTGATGGGTCAGAAAAAAATGCAGAACTAAACAATCATAATTCTGGAGCTTGGTCGTTTCAGAAATTCTAAGACAACCAATGAGTAAAAAGTTTTATTTTGGGAAAATCCTTCCTAAAAGTTATTTCAATACATTTCACTCTTATGATTAGCCATGAGCTGTGGAATTTTCTATTTTGAGGTAACAGAAGAAAAAGCTTCACACCAGAAGGGAAGAAAGCATGAGAGAGAGCACACTTTTCCAGCTGGCTATAGAGTAGTAAGCAAGAAAGCTATTATTAATTAAAATACAACAAGGAGAAAAAAATACTGACAGATTCAAAGCAAAATAACAATAAAAAATTTTTTTCTACTTGGTTAACTTTGTATACTAAGCCTAGCCTACTAAGAAGAAAGAGGCTAAATAACCACATATTGCTGCCTCCCCCGTTCCACCCCCCACGAAGCACTACATTGCAAAACGTCAGACTACAGGAGCATAAGTCAGCTTTCTTTAAAATGGAAAATTCTCCTCTATTTCATAAACAGAGCAGCCTGAAGGAACTGCTGCAAGGAAGGCTATTAAGATGCTAAATTTGCCTACAACTGAAATTAACACTTTTTAGCTAGAATTCAAAGAAAACAGGCATATATATAGTCTGACTTTATCACCTTTCTAATTCCCAACACTACAGATTTTTAAAAACCTTACTTGGGGGAAAAAAAAAACCCTACTTGACACACAATAAATTTAACAAGATTCAAATCATGCTAACCATAATTTCAAGTGTTATTTTTAAAGTATATAAAACAGAATGGTTTATCTCAAATCTGAGTATGGACTTCAATGTATACTCATTCCACCCTTTTCTTTTACAGCGACAAGTCACTAGTAGTCAAAAAGATTTTAAGGAAAGTTTCTTCTAGACACGCCAATTCACAGTTCCAACTTCAGTAATTTAAAAAAAATTTCCTGTGCCTCAACTATGAGCAGCATATCACTGTGGCACGACATTCAAGCCTAAGTATTTACACTAAGAGCACATATTACCTGTCTTCCAACACATATCTCAAAATATTCGGCTCTAGCTGAACATAATAATGAGGGGGTATTCTATCTAACAACAGTATAAATTACTGGGGCCTTGAATAAAAAGCTGGAGCCTTGAAGAACGAACAGTATTACGACCAGTAGAAACATCCAGAAGGACAATCAACATAAAAAGAGGCCATGAACAAAGACAGAACAATGAGGCATGTCCCAGGAATCCAGCACAGCAAAGGTCTAAGTTCCTAAAGGGAGAGAAGACAAAAGGTGAACCTGGAAGATCAGACTTGGTTCAAACCACGAAAAGACTTTTAATACCAAAGTTCACAAATTTTAAGCTTTTTTTCTCCAGGAAACAGGCAAAAGAGTTTAAGCAGAAGGGTGACTATTAAAAACTGTGTACCAAATACAGAACTTCCACAGATAAGAAATTTCAAGTTTCATATAACATTTCCTTATGTTCTGTTATTTATAACCCTGAACTACTGAAATATGAAGCTAGGATGTCAACACTCTGGCTATCAGTACTCAACATTTCCTTTTTCAAGACAAATTAAAAATCCACATTTCCTTGCTTAGAATAAACTTTCTAGAAAGGCTTTGTCTTTTTGTCCCATTTCACCTAAAACAAACAGCACAAACCAGAGGAAAAAGTAGAGTCTTTTCTAAAGTCTGCTCAGTCTGAAAGCTAAATCTGCCACATAGGGTACACACTACTTTGTTACTATATATGACTGGTGCTATTTCCTACTCCATGAGGCTATTTTTGATTCGTTGTACATACAACTAAAGGAGGGATGAATGAGAAGAATTTCTCAGTGCCCCAGGGTACGTACTCATAAAACTTTACTCCTTTCCTCCCCTCTGTCTTCCTCAGAAAAACTTTTTGATTACTATAATTATAAGCTTTATTCCATTAACAGAGCCAGAAAGCTTTCCAGGCGTTTTATTTATAACAGACTATAACTCGGCCCCCGTTCTAGCCTAACGCTTTCTCATTCTTTTAAATTATTACAGGATTTCTCCAGCTGCACTAACTCCCAGAAGCCTACAAGTCCTCACAGTTACCAAAGCAGCAAGCAGTAGATTATAGGTACTACTGTACCTACAGATAACCCCCATCTATACCACTGCTTATCCCTACTCCCATGCCAACTTACAAGTAGGAGAACGATAAGGAATTGTTAGGGATATAATCAACAGCTTGCTGCACCTGGAGCCTATGTCCAGGGACTGCCCACTTTTAAAATTCAGGTAAAAAGATAAGAACCAGAAAAGGGAAAAACACCGACAACTTTCCTCCGTGGAACTCACAAAGGGTTGCTTCCCTTATCCTCTCCAGTTTTAAATTATAAAATCTTTTACAATTAGATCATGTGCTGTATGAGGTCTGGGGCCAAGGCTTAGCACTGTGGGTCTTTTACATGGAAGGTACAGAATAAGTTGGTTTTTTCTTAAGTAAGTATTTTTCTTGAATAAGTATTTCTTGCATTGAGGTTTCTACTCACCCGTTTTACCACTTTTGCTTCTATCCTGCTCTAACAGAAAGTTCCTACTGTTTCATTAGTGATCAGCCTTCTTTGTTTTCTTACTTCTAAGACAGTTACTCTTTAACGTCTCTGAGAATCAAATCATGACTGGAAAGTTGGACTTTTCACTACTGTGGGTAACAACGGAAGAATTCCTGAAGTTTGGAAAAAGTAAGTTATTTTCAAGAAAAATGTTTGTGGCCATTTAGAGTTTAAGCCACAAATCAAACATCCTGTATGCTTCAGTAACAAGACTAAGAAGCTTTACATAATACCACAGTGAATTATAAGCAAATTCTTATAGAAATTTTTCATAAACATTGAAAGCATAAACCCAGTCTGTGGAAGCACTATGATCAAATGCTAACAGAATCATTTTTTCCATACTATGGTTTCTAACACCAAACAACATGTTGACATCATTCAACAACGTCCAAGATAATCTACCACTTAATTATTAAATTCTTGGCCTAAAAATCATCAAAAGGGTACTGTTAGGCTAAGGCAAAGGAAGTATGGTAATAAATCTCTTTCCTGACAAATGTTACAGATTTTTCAAGTACTTGAGAGAACAGCAGCATTTATAACATTAAAAATCCAAAGCTAAAATTTATTAAGATAATAATGGGGGGGTGTAGCTCAGAGTTTTTGTTTACAACTTATTTATTAAGGCAGCTTAGCAACATTTCTCCCAAACATCTCCAGGAGGCAAATACTGGTCATAATCCTTCTCTCCCAACAAGCAAAAAGGGTTGGTCCTTGGTCTCCAGGGGATAAAACAGAATCATCTGAGGGAAAACAAAACACGTCTGGATTACAAGGAAATATTTTCCTAAGAGAATGCAACAATTTTTTCCTCTCATACTTCCTTTTAGAACTAACATTCTTTACAAGTACAGGGGTACTAGGCAGCAGAGTCGATGGGGGAGAAGATGAATCACAGAAATCAGTGAGAATCTTATTATTTAGTTATCTAATAATCCAGACCTGAAGCTGGAGGTAAATCTGAGCATGCACAATGTTCTGCCAAAGCCCAACCAACTTTCACTGACACCATACAGAGAACCACTGAAAGGAACAAAGACAAGCATTAAGCAAAGCACTCTCCCAAAGGTATAAAAAAGCATGTACCTAACCTCCGTGTATACACACACCTCTCAATACAAGCAAAGAATTTTAAACACTAAAAATGCTTATATTAATTTACTATATTTTTTATTTCAAAAATTAAAGTATTAAGTTGTGTTGATTTGCAAAACAAGAACATTTATGACTTTTCCTGCTTTTTAAAAAATGGAGTAATACATACTAATTGTAAAAACTAAAATTAAATACAGAAATACATAATACGGAAAGTGACAGTCCCCTGCAACTCATCCCCCACAGACAACAATTATTAAAAGTTTAAACTATAGGATCTTACAATGTTCTATAATTACAAAATCTCAAGGCTGAGGACTCCTAACTAGAGATACTAAAATATTTTACAATGTCCCTGGTCAGTATTCAGTCAGCCTCTGCTTGAACAAATCTTTTGACAAAGACCTGACTACCTCCCAAAGCATTTCATACTGGCTTTCATTCTAATTCTGAGTGACTACTACCTTTCTGTCAGATCATTCTGGCTTATTCCTTGAATACATCTCTGTTGTTAAAAGTGCATCCATAAAATAAGGTACCCAGAAATGAACACAATACTCTGGAACAATCATACTCCTTATTCTGGACTTTGCTTCTATTAACAGAGCTCGAATCACACTATGGACTCACACTGAACATTCTGTCAAATGAAACCCCCTCGGGTATTTTTCATGTTATCTGGTGTTAAACCACATCACATCTAGCTAAAATAACACTTATTTTTGGAATCACATGTGAATTTTACAGTTCAGCTCAGTTGCTCAGTCGTGTCCGACTCTTCGCGACCCTGTGAATCGCAGCACACCAGGCCTCCCTTTTACACTTACTCAGGTTTAGTGCATCTTGATCATTTAGTCTATCCTTTCAGTCTAATTTGAAGCCTGATCACACCCCGGCGTGAGAAACTCCACCCGTGGCGCTAATTATCTTCAATCCCTGTTTTGAAAAACAACACATTTTCTATACAACTTATTGCCAGCTATATGGATTTGCAATGCAAGTCATCAATAGTTCATCCATTTATTAATAAAAATGCTAAAGACTAAAATACTATTCAGCTATAAAAAAGGACTAAAATCCTGATACATGCTACAAGATGGATGGACCCTGAGAACATTAGGCTTAATGAAATAAACCAGATACAGAAAGAAAAACATTGTATGTTACATTTATATGAGGTACCTAGAATGGGCAAATTCATATAGACAGAAAGAAAAGTAGAGATTACTAGGGACCTAGGGGAAGGAAACGGAGAAGGCAATGGCCCCTGACTCCAGTACTCTTGCCTGGAAAATCCCATGGACAGAGGAGCCTGGTGGGCTGCAGTCCATGGGGCCGCTAAGAGTCGGACACGACTGGAGCGACTTCACTTTCACATTTCACTTTCATGCATTGGAGAAGGAAATGGCAACCCACTCCAGTGTTCTTGCCTGGAGAATCCTAGGGACGGGGGAGCCTGGTGGGCTGCCGTCTCTGGGGTCACACAGAGTCAGACACATCTGAAGCGACTTAGCAGCAGCAACAGCAGCAGCAGGGGAAGGGAAAATTATCATTTAATTGGTAGAGTATTTGGAGGGATGATGAAAAAGTTTTAGGTATAGTGATAATGTATTTGATGTTTCTGAGTTGTACACTTAGTGATTAAAATAAATACTATATTACATATATTTTACCAGATAAAGAAAAAAAGGAATGAACTACTGATAAGCGCTGAGTGGGGAAGGGGGGAACCCATTCAAAATGTTACATACTGCATGAGTCCACTTATATATCATTCCTGAAATGACCAACCTAGAGAAAAGGACTACAGAATAGTTGTTGCCAGGTGTTAGGGAATAGGGAGAGAAAGATGGGTAGGATTTTAGAAGGAGAGAAAGTTTCCCCATGGTGATGGAATTGTTTTGTATTTTGACTGTAATGGTGGATGCAGAAGCCTACACANTTATATATCATTCCTGAAATGACCAACCTAGAGAAAAGGACTACAGAATAGTTGTTGCCAGGTGTTAGGGAATAGGGAGAGAAAGATGGGTAGGATTTTAGAAGGAGAGAAAGTTTCCCCATGGTGATGGAATTGTTTTGTATTTTGACTGTAATGGTGGATGCAGAAGCCTACACATGTAATAAAATTCCATAGAACTAATGCACACACACACACACACACACACACACACACACAGGTGAGTAAAACTAAAACAGAAAATCTAATAAAATCTTAGGACTGTATTGATGTTACCATCCTGGTTAGAACACAGTACTATAGTTTTTGCAAATGTTATCATTGGGGGGAACTGGCTAAACAGCAAGCTGGCTCTCACTGCAATATTTCTTACCATTGCATGTGAACCTATTACCTCAAAACTAGAAGTTTAATTTGAAAAAATAAGTAAATTTTAAAATGCTGAACAGAAGATGACAAGGCATAGTGTCTGCCTCTACAACCATGTTCCCGCTATCTGCTGCTATCATGGTCAGTACCACTAGACCATACCACTACTAGAGATAAGCATTTATAATTTTTAAAATTCATTTTTAAATCATCTATTCTAGAATCCTGCCTGTGTCACTAACTTCTCTTTGGTCTGCAAATCTACTTTCTTCTCTTTTTCAGAAGACCCATCTTCAATTTTCCAGTATTTCTCTCATTTTCTAAGATATCTGAAAGACCACAGATACTTTCATGCATAAGTTCTGACTACCATGTGGCTATTCCCCACCCCCACCCCTGGGATAACTCTATGCTCTCCTTATACGATCTTCACTATTCCCAGACTTGGGCTCTCCTTGATTAGTGTCATTTTCATCCTTCAAGTCAAAAGAGGTTCTTTATCTGAAATGTAAATAAGGGATAAGAAATCGTCTTTCACTGTCATTTGTTTAACATTATTAAATATGAACAGCAATTCTATTTTTACTTTTTCCTATTATTCCACAGTTTAAAAAACGCTTTTGTTGTTTTTATTTCTTTAGAAGTATCATCTTATTTGAGCTCATTCTGTAATACTCTAAAGTCACTCTTGATTGTATATCCTCCCCACTGGTCTTTTGTAAAGGTCTGTTTTAATCTGAGTCAAGCAAGCAATTTTTCTCTTGTCGTATGCATGAATCTTTAAAGAATCCTCTTCTAGTTCTACTTATAATTTCCAATTAGCATTGCTGCTACTTACTTTTTCGAGATTTTTCTTTCCTTCAACCATATTCCCATTTTTAAGCCTCTGTTCAGATTCCTATTTTTGAGTTTTGTAAATGTAACTTTCAAAATGATTTTCCAAGTTTTCTTCAACAAGCATATTGTACCATTAAAAAGTTAATTTTAAAAATTAATTAATTTTAATTGGAGGTTAATTACTTTATAATATTGTGGTCGTTTTTGCCATAAACTTGACATGAATCAACCACAGGTGTACATGTGTCCCCCATTCCGAACCCCCTCCCACCTCCCTCCCAATCCCATCCCTCTGGGTTGTCCCAGTGCACCAGCTCTGAGTGCCCTGTTTCATGCATCGAACTTGGAGTGGTCATCTATTTCACATATGGTAATAATATACATGTTTCAATACTATTCTCTCAAATTCTACCCTTGCCTTCTCTCACAGAGTCCAAAAGTCTGTTCTTTATATCTGTGTCTCTTTTGCTATCTCGCATATAGGGTCGTCATTACCATCTTTCTAAATTCCATATATATGTGTTAATATACTGTATTGGTGTTTTTCTTTCTGACTTACTTCACTCTGTATAATAGGCTCCAGTTTCACCCACTTCATTAGAATTGATTCAAATGTATTCTTTTTAATGGCTGCATAATATTCCATTGTGTATATGTACCACAGCTTTCTTATCCATTCATCTCATAATGGACATCTAGGTTGCTTCCATGTCCTAGCTACTGTACACAGTGCTGCAATGAACACTAGAGTACACATTTCTCTTTCAATTCTGTTGTCTTCAGTGTGTATGCCCAGCAGTGGGATTGCTGGGTCGTACGGCAGTTCTACTGCCAGTTTTTTTAAGGAATCTCCACACTGTTCTCCACAGTGGCTGTACTAGTCTGCATCCCCACCAACAGTATAAGAGGGTTCCCTTTTCTCCACACCCTCTCCAGCATTTATTGTTTGTAGACTTTTTGATAGCAGCCATTCTGACCGGCATGAAATGGTACCTCATTGTGGTTTTGATTTGCATTTCTCTGATAATGAGTGATGGTGAACATCTAAAAAGTTAATTTTTTAAAAATAAGAGTACATCCAGATTTGCTTTGTCTACCTTCTGTGAAATTAAATCATCAGAAAGTCTTGTCAAGACTGAGCTAAGACTAAGACTATCTAAATCGAAACATAAAATACAGCAGGCGCCATCAATTGAGCACTAGCTTTTACACTTGCACATGTGTTGTCTCGCTTTATCTTACAACAGTCTTACCAGGTAGACTTTATCCATCACATTTTATAGATGAGACCACCAGTGTTTAGAGAGATTAATGTGGCTTGTCCAAAGTCAACCAAGGAGAAAATGGTAGATTTTTGAAACCTAGTCTGGCACCAAAGCCTGTGTGAGCTCTCTCCACCTTTCTCTCAGCAGTCCTTAATAATATTCTATTTGTTTATTTTTTCTCTTTTAAGATTAATCAGGCATAAGAGCTCTTACTGAAAGATTACACTCATTAAACCCACTAAATGCAGAGGAAAAAGAAAATCAAAAGTGCTGTTTTGTTTTCATGGATGTTCTCTCCTGTAATTTAATCAAGCTAAGAATATACTTAATAAGCCTCCATTTGCCACTACAAAAGATGACACATATGATAGCTATGTAAATCATTCTCATGGTCCAGTTAAACCAGTTATGAATTCTTTGAATACTCAAATTCTTTTGGGGGGAGAGTTAAAAAAACTAAATATAAAATCTAAATGTTACATACAAACCTTTCAATACCAGGTACAAGTGTTTCTTATATTCCTGATGAGTGAATGTGCTGGAGGAGTATGCCAGAAACCCAACAGCATTTGTTTGACAAATGTAGCAGTCATGACTTCCTTGCTCAATGAGATTCCCAAAGGGATTAATCAGATTTAATTCAGTTCACCACATCCTATCACATTTGATCAAAATTAATAGTGCTTTTATAAATTCTTCCATTCATCTATCTGTACATCAGCAATCTCCGATTCACTTTTTTAAAAACATGACTTACTCTCTTTACAACCAACACTTTAAAAAACTGAAAGATATTGAAAAGGACACATGACTGCCTTCTTTGAAAAAAGATCCTCTGAGTTGTCAGTTTGAAAAATGAATGGATGATAGATTCATAATGAAATAAAGTTTTAAAAATGCATCCCTACTCTAAAGCTCAACAAAAGAAAGACAAATAACCCAATGTAAAATTGTGCTAAGGACTGAATAGGCATTTCTCCAAAGAAGATATACAAACGGTTAAGCACATGAAAGTACATTCATCATCAGTTATTAGGGAAATGCAGATCAAAGCCACAAAGAGATACCACTTCACATCCACTGGGCACAGTTAAAATAAAAAAGACAATAACGAGTGTCTGCAAAGATGCAGAGAAACTGGAGCATTCATAAACTGCTGATGGGATTGTATAATGGTGCAGCCTCTTTAGAAAACAGTTTGGCAGTTCCTCAAAAAGTTAAACATAAAATTATCCTATGACCCTGCAATTTTACCACTAGATATATACCGAAGGGAAATGAAAACATACATCCACAAGAAACCTGTATAAGAATGGTCATAGCAGCATTATTCATACTAGTAAAAAATGGAAACCACTCAAATATCATTCAACTGATGAATGGATAAATAAAATATGTATTTATATATAAATATACCCACACAATGAAACATTATGAATTATAATATGCAATAAAAAGTACTGAAGTATGCTTTAACATGGATGAATTTTAAAAACATTGTGTTGGGGTAGTTCAGTGGTAAGGAATTCACCTGCCAATGCAGGAGTCATGGGTTTGACCCCTAGCCTGGGAAGATCCCATATGCCCTGGAGCAAGTAAGCCCATAAGCCACAACTACTGAGCCTGTGCTCCAGAGCCGGAGCTGCAACTACTGAGCTCACATGCCACGACTACTGAAGCTGGAGCGCCCTAGAGCCCGTGCCCAACAGGAGAAGCCACCACAAATAGAAGCCCCTGAACTGCAACTAGAGTAGACCTTGCTTGCTGTAACTAGAGAAAAGCCTGCACCGCAATGAAGACTCAGCATAGCCAACAATTAATTTTTTTAAAAACTGTGTTTAGTGAAATAAATCAGTTACAAAAGCTCATGCATTGTAGGACTTCATTTAAGGGAAATGTTCAAACTAGGAAAATCCACAGAAATGATAAAAGTAAATTAGTGATTACCAGGGGATGGATATAGAAGGGAATGGTGAGTGACTGCAAATGAGTACAGGATTTCTTTCTGTGGTGATGAACATGTTCTGGATTGGATAGTGCAGAACTCTGAATCTGCTTAAAACCATGGAGCTGTATACTTTAAAAGGGTGAATGCTATGGTATGTAAGTTATATCTCAATAAAGCTGTTTTTCAAAAAACAGAGATACTCCTATCATTCGACACTGAAGTTGAAGACAGCCATGGCCTTCCAACATCCATCCATTGGTGCTCACTGACAAGATCACCTAGAATAAAAGACTCAAAGTCTGAATGAGGCAGTAATTTTTATTTTCTCACAGGTTTGTTCTCTGCAAATCTTTAATTATTAACATTATGGGCCATTTAAAAATGATTTGTTTCCCCCTTTGAAAAATGCTGAGGAAAAATAAATATAACCAAACATACTAGTTAGTGAAAATCAGAGCTGTTTTTTGAGCTCAGAAAAAATGTCTTTAGACATTGCCAAATATCACCCCTGGCTGAAAACCACTGTTCTAACCATACCTTTTTCACTTGTTTTAAAAAAAAACTCATTCTTCTAATGGTCATTTCTAAAAATATCTGCTGGTCATATCCTGTAGGTGCTTTCCAGAGAATGCATGTTTCTGAATACGATCTCCTTATCTTAAACACACAGAAGGTTTTAACACAGTTTCAGTATGAGATGACGGAATCTCTTTTCCTTGTATGTATATCTCTTGGATTTCTCCAATATTATTTTTGTGAGATCATACAAGATAAGGCATGTGGAAGTGCACTGTGGGCAATGATAACTGATGTAACAGCTGATGTCGCAATTGGGGGCTACCTAGGTGGCTCACTGGTAAAGAATCCACCTGCCAATGCAGGAGACGTGGGTTCCATCCCTGGGTTGGGAAGATCCCTTGGAGAAGGGAATGGCAACCCACTGCAGTAATCTTGCCTGGGAAATTCCATGGGCACAAAAGTCTGGCAGGCTACAGTCCATGGGGTCACAAAGAGTCAAACACAACTGAGCTACTGAGCATGCCCACATGCTAAATACTAAATATTTCACCTTTTCCTCACTGTGCAGTAGTAGAAGTGAAGTGAAGTTGCTCAGTCATGTCCAACTCTTTGCTATCCCATGGACTGTAGCCTACCAGGTTTCTCTGTCCATGGGATTTTTCAGGCAAGAGTACTGGAGTGGGGTGCCATTTCCTTCTCCAGGCAATCTTCCTGACCCAGGGATCAAACTCAAGTCTTCGGCACTGTAGGCAGATGCTTTACCCTCTGACCCACCAGGGCAGTAGTAGAACACTTTCTGAATATGACCCTTGTCTCACTTCTGAGCTTTGATTAGCCTAAGCTAATAGTTTTGAAACTTCCAGACATGACCTACCAAACTGTCATAAAGTCAGTTTAGTAGACGGCCAACAAGTTTACACATGTGTAATACAAAAGAAACAGTGCATTGTGTGTAGCAAGGATAAATATTATTTCACAGAATGATTGTTAACTTGTCTGTGTATATGTGCGTGTACTGAATCTTGACAGAAAACATTTCTTATTGTGGCTTGCAGTTGATTTCTCTTTAAAAAGGAATTTAAACAGCAATTTTCTCTCACTTCATTACATAATGCAATTCTTTAACAGGAAAGATCTATCAGTGTTATCTGGGGCTGGGGACTTCTGCTATTCTGAAGCAGTTACGAGAGCTAGCGCATTATCAGAATAACTGTAGCCACGAAGCACCATTCCCACGCATCAACATAAAAGGGATAAAGAAGCAATTTTTTCAAGGCCCACTAGGCCGTGGCACTGGGATGAAAACAGGTTTAATTCCAATACTCACTGGCACATAGTCTTTCTAGTATTTATCTTTGCTAGAAACATCATGTTGTTCTTCTCCTAAACAATATGTAAATAATTTCAGTCACTCTATGATATCCAACAGCTCATGGGGTTTAACAACACAGAAATATCTTTCTTTTCTCCACATCTATAATTACATCCCTACTCTCAACGGGACATCTCGGGGGAAGAAAAGGGAAGTAAGATGAGCATCTTCAAACTTCCATTAAAACAAAACCAAACAAGACCATCTTTTGTAATTTCACACTATACTCCCTCTCACTCAACACACTCCAGCAATATTAGCCATCCTTGTTCCTCTAGTTGGCTAAGTGCATCCACCATCTTGTGCCCAACCCCTCAACCTGATCCCAAACCACTGCCTTTTCACTGTTCCCTCTACTGAAATATTCTTCACCTTATCATTACATGGATTTCTTCTTGTCATTATGTCTCAGCTTAAGTACCTTGACCCTAGAAAGCCTTTCACTTTCAAATCTAAATTAACTCTGCAGCCACTCTCCACCATGTCAGAGTCTCCATGGTTTTTAACTACCCAACACCTTTAAACAGCCTTTAATGTTTAGAGAGTTCCTCTTAAGTCCTGCCTATCCATGTCAGAAGTCAGAAATTCACTTTCTCAGCATTTCCTGCAAATATGAAGCAGGTTTGTGACCTATCTAGTATTCAGAATAGTGCTGCAGATACAAGAGTTATTCAATTAAAAAGAAAAAGAATACCAGTCAGAATGGCTCCAATCCAAAAGATTGCAAGCAATAAATGCTGGAGAGGGTGTGGAGAAAAGGGAACCCTCTTAAACTGTTGGTGGGAATGCAAACTAGTACAGCCACTATGGAAAACAGTGTGGAGATTCCTTAAAAAATTGCACATAGAACTGCCATATGACCCAGCAATCCCGCTGCTGGGCATACACACCGAGGAAACCAGAATTGAAAGAGACACATGTACCCCAATGTTCATAGCAGCACTGTTTATAATAGCCAGGACGTGGAAACAACCTAGATGTCCATCAACAGATGAATGGATAAGAAAGCTGTGGTACATATACACAATGGAGTATTACTCAGCCATTAAAAAGAATACATTTGAATCAGTTCTAATGAGATGGATGAAACTGGAACCAATTATACAGAGTGAAGTAAGCCAGAAAGAAAAGCACCAATACAGTATACTAACTCATATTTATGGAATCTAGAAACATGGTGATGATAACCCTGTATACAAGACAGCAAAAGAGACACAGATGCATGGAATGGACTTTTGGACTTTGAGGGAGAGGGAGGGGGGGGAAGGTTTGGGAGAATGGCACTGAAACATATGTGCTGTCATGTGGGAAACGAAGCATCGGTCTATGTTTGGTTCAGGATGCAGGAAGCTTGGGACTGGTGCACGGGGATGATCCGGAGAGTTGATGTGGAGTGGGAGGTGGGGAGGCGGTTTCAAGATTGGGAACTCATGTACACCTGAGATGAAAAAATAAAAATTAAAAATTAAAAAAAAATCTCTTTGCTGCTACATAAATGCATAGTACTTGGAAACCAGTTTGAAGAAATTCAAAGTATCAGTGCTATAGAAGTTAAAAGCTAAAAAGGATCAATGTGGATCAGAGAGGTCAGAGGCTTCATAAAAGAGATGGCATTTGAGTACTGAAAAGATGGACTGTAATCCATCTATCTACAGGATACAGAAGGGGAGATACATGACTTCTAAAGGATGCAAACTAATGAATAGCACTGGGAATGTGTGGCAAACCCAAAATACAGAATTAAGGAGACGTGTGCTGAGCTGGGTAGAGAATATCTTAGGTATGCAAGACATGCAATATTATGAATGGCTCTGAATGCCAGGCTTGGGGATGGTGTATTTGATGTTTCAAGGACACTAATCCTCAATGAGCATTTTCATCTATTCTTTATTCTAGATGTTATCTGCTATGTAAACCTACAACAGCTACCCACACATTTTCTGCAGCACTCCCTCTCTGAACATTGGTGCTCTATATTTATCTGTTCAAGCTGAGAGACTACTAGAGAAAGAGATTCTTTAATTACTCCTCCTGTTACCAAGTGAATACCCAATTTAAAGATAAAAAATCTATTACCAAAAAGGGCTTTATTTCCCAACCTCATCCTCAAAGTCAGATTCTAAAATTTGTCACAATTTCCTTTATTCTCTGATATATTAGATTACGTTGGTACTGCTGCTGCTGCTGCTAAGTCGCTTCAGTCGTGTCCGACTCTGTGTGACCCCAGAGACGGCAGCCCACCAGGCTCCGCTGCCCCTGGGATTCTCCAGGCAAGAATACTGGAGTGAGTTGCCATTTCCTTCTNCAAAGTCAGATTCTAAAATTTGTCACAATTTCCTTTATTCTCTGATATATTAGATTACGTTGGTACTGCTGCTGCTGCTGCTAAGTCGCTTCAGTCGTGTCCGACTCTGTGTGACCCCAGAGACGGCAGCCCACCAGGCTCCGCTGCCCCTGGGATTCTCCAGGCAAGAATACTGGAGTGAGTTGCCATTTCCTTCTCCAATGCATGAAAGTGAAAAGTCAAAGTGAAGTCACTGAGGCATGTCCAACTCTCAGCAACCCCATGGACTGCAGCCTACCAGGCCCTTCTGTCCATGGGATTTTCCAGGCAAGAGTACTGGAGTGGGGTGCCGGTACTAGGTACATGAATTGAAGGTTTTCTTGGTTGCTGTTTGTTTGGCTGCACCACGTAGCGTGCGGGATCTTCGCTCCCAGACTGGGATCAAACCTACACCCTACGTAATGGAAGCAGGGAGTCTTAACCACTCGACTGCCAGGGAAGTCCCTCAACTAGGGCTTCGAGGAGAGAATTTTGTTTTATTTTGTATTAAAGTAACGCGGTCACCTAGAACACAGAAAGAAAAGCAATTTTATAAAGATAACTCTTCAAATAAAGTCTTATTAAGAATCCAGCAAATCCTGTAAATATTAAAAAGCTACATAATTATATTTTATGGTCTTCCATGAATCAGAGGGACCTTAGAAGACCCTCTTATGTTGTTGGTTCTGGAAAACAATCTGACAGTAATCATCGAATATTACTAAGTATAGGGCTTCCCTAGTGGCTCAGTGGTTAAGAATGTGCCTTGCAATGCAGAGGACACCAGTTTGATCCCTGATCCAGGAAGATCCCACATGCCTTGAGGCAACTATGTCCATGCGCCACAACGACCGAAGCCCCCATGTGTCTAGAGCCATGCTCCACAGCAAAGAAGTCACTGCAACAAGAAGTCCACATGTTGTAACTAGAGTAGACACTGCGTGCCACAACTAGAGAAATGCCCATGCACAGCAATGAAGATCCGAAGCAGCCAAAAAGAAAATAAATAAAAAATTTTAAATATTACTAAATATATATATATATATATATGTATACATCATGTGAATCACTCCTGATTCTTTATCTCATAGAATAAATGTGCTACAAAAGATTACTATCAATACAATGTTCATATCAACAAAAATGGGGATCAAAGTAAATGCTTATCAACAAGGTATTAACTAAATAAACAATGGTATCAGCTGCACCAGGGAATAATCTCATATATAACGCCATATTTTATATAACCATTAAATGAATGACTTAAACCTATACTAGTTGACTTAAAATAAGTTTTATTAATTATTACTGATTGAGAAAAACAAGATACAGAAAAGGATACTATGATCTAATTTTATAAAACAATGTAAAATTTTAAAACACTGCATATATGCACATAGGAGTGTGGGTTATATTGATATGGAGACAAATAAGGAAGGATAAATACTGAAGGTTACCTTGGAGCACAATGGGACAAAAGAAAGAAAAGAAATTAGGCAAGAAAGGAAGAAAGAAAGAAACTCACAATTATATAAAAACACACACAGTTGTTTAGTTGCTAAGTTGTGGTCGACTCTGTGACTCCCTAGACTGCAATATGCCAGACTTCCCTGACCTTCACTGTCTCTCAGAATTTGCTCAAATTCATGTTCACCGAGTTGGTGATGCCCTCCAACCATCTCATCCTCTGTGCACCCTTCTTCTCCCACCCTCAATCCTTCCCAGCATCAGGGTCTTTTCCAAAGAGTCTAGTCTTCGTATCAGGTGGCCAAAGTATTGGAGAGCCATCATCAGTCCTTCTAATGAATATTCAGGGTTGATTTCCTTTAGGACTCACTGGTTTTATCTCCTTGCAGTTCAATGGGCTTTCAAGAGTCTTCTCCAGTACCACAATTCAAAAGAATCAAGTCTTTGGTGCTCAGCCATCTTTATGGTCCAACTCTCACACCCATACATAACTACTGGAAAAACCATAGCTTTGACTATAAGGACTTTGGTTCAAAAAGTGATGTCTCCGCTTTTTAATATGCAATCTAGGTTTGTCACAGCTTTCCTTCCAAGGAGCAAATGTCTTTTAATTTCACGGCTGTGGTCACAGTCAACAGTGATTTTGGAGCCCACGAAAATAAACTCTATCACTCTTTTCATTTTTCATACACGTGTCTCACGAGACAGGTAAGGTGGTCTGGTATTCCCATCTCTTTAAGAATTTTCCACAGTTGGTTGTGATATGGAAATTTAAAAAAAGGGTTTTTACTAATCTAACCTTCCTAATCATCCAAAGATTAATTTATTCAGTACCAATTGCCTACTTTGTGCATTCAACAGGGACAGGGTTGGTGTCTCCTTTCTAATAACAGATCTAGTAACAAAGAATTCATCTAGTCCCAAAGATGCCCAGTGCATATTAAAGCTGATATCATCAAAGAAAATGTCTTCCATGTGTTTAGCTGAAATTTGCTTCTCTGTAAGGAGAAGGAATTAATCTATTCTAACTTCCATGTACATAACTGTCTTCACATATTTTCAGGACTGATATTTTATTCACTCAGCAACTACAGATAGCTCTCTACCTTCATATATAATACAGCCCTTAAAATTTGCCTAAAAGTTGAAGGTACAGACTCAAAACCTAAGGGATTTAAATATTAACAAAAAAACAACAAACTGGGGGGAAAAAATGCAACTCAGATTACAAAGAGTTAAGCTTCCTAACATATAAAGAGCTCCTATTAAATCACAAAGAAAAAGACCAATATCTTTACAAGAGTTAAGAAAAGGAGATCTGGTGCACAGAAAAAAAAAAAAAGGATAAAAACAATTCTTTAAAAAGATGTTCAACTTCACTCACTGAATACAAATTAAATATGCATTGAGTACCATTTGCTCACCACGATTTGGTGTTACTATTGAAAGTTGGTAACACCTTTTGATAGCAAAGACGTAAGCAGCCAGTAATTCTTGTACCTTCTGCTTTTAGGGACTCATTTTACAAACTCACACAGGAGCAATGATGAATGCACAAAGTCATTTACTATAGCAATGCAATTATTTTGAATGTGGTACCAAAGAAGACTTTTGAGAGTCCCTTAGACAGCAAGGAAACCAAACCGGTCAATCCTAAAGGAAATCAACCCTGAATATTCACTAGAAGAACTGATGCTGAAGCTCCAATGCTTTGGCCACTTGATGCAGAGAGCCAACTCATTGAAAAAGATCTCGATGCTGGAAAAGATTGAGGACAGGAGGAGAAGGGGGCGACAGAAGATGAGACATGAGTTTAAATAAACTCCAGGGGACAGTGAAGGACTGGGAAGCCTGGCATGCTCCTGTCCATGGGG
This sequence comes from Neotragus moschatus, assembly GCA_006410615.1. Taxonomy (NCBI): domain Eukaryota; kingdom Metazoa; phylum Chordata; class Mammalia; order Artiodactyla; family Bovidae; genus Neotragus; species Neotragus moschatus. The sequence continues at coordinate 364,258 of SJYA01003121.1, forward strand.
TTACAAGGAGTCAGACACAACTTAGCGAATAACAACAATGCAAATAATAGGGGAAAAAAAAAAACAACCTCTAAACATGTAACAGAGGGAATTAACATTCCGTAAAAGTATACACCTATAAGAAAGAGTTTCATGCTATAAAAATACCAGATAGCAAATCTTTTTTTACTTTTTTAAACTTTTTCTTTGGTACTGGGGTATAGCTGATTAATAATGTTGTGATAGTTTCAGGTGAACAGTGAAGTGATTCAGCCACACATATACAAGTATCCATTCTTCCCCAAACTCCCCTCCCATACAGGCTGCCACATAATACTGAGCAGAGTTCCATGTGCTCCAGACAGCAATTCCAAAAGAAAAGTTTATAGGACAATTGCCTCTTAATATTCTTTTTTTTTTAATATAGTTGATTTACAACATCGTGTCAGTTTCAAATGTACAGGAGAGTGACTTTTTGTGGTTTTTATTCCATTATAGGTTATTACAAGATATTGAGTATAACTCCCTGTGCAATATAGTAAATCCTCATTGCTTATCTATCTTATGTAAGGTAGTTAATATCTGTGAATCTCATACTCCTAACTTGTCCCTTCCTGCCCCTTCCATTTGGTAATCATAAATTTGTTTTCTGTCTGTGGGTCTATTTTTGTAAATAAGTTCCTTTGTATCGTATTTTTAGGTTTCTCATCTAAATGGCATCGTATGATATTTGTCTGTCTGACTTACTTCCTCAGTATGACAATCTCTAGGTCCATCCATGTTGCTGCAAATGGCATTATTTCATTCTTTTTATGGTAGAGTAATATTCCATCTTGTGTGTGTATCATATCCTAAACATCTGAATGTCACTGGACACTTAGGTTGTTTCTGTGTCTTAGCTATTGTAAACAGTGCTGCTATGAACACTGGGCTACATATACCTCTTCAAGAGTTTTCATTTCTTCCAGATATATACTGAAATGTGGAATTACTGGACCATATGGTAGTTCTAGTTTCAGTTTAAGGCGCCTCCCTACTGTTTTTCGTACTGGCCGCACCAGTTTACATTCCTACCAACGGTGTTATGAGGGTTTCCCTTTCTCCACATCTTCTCCAACATTTATTATCTGCAGCCTTTGTGATAACAGCCATCCTGACCAGTGTGAGGTGATACCTCATTGTAGTTTTGGTTCACATTTTTCTAAGGTTGCATTTCTTGAATTAGCACTGTTGAGCATCTTTCCATGTGGGCCATCTGTATGTCTTCTTTGGAAAATGTCTATTCTGGGCTTCTTTTTCCATTTGTGTCATGATGGCAAGTTGTATGAGTTGCCTGTATATTTTAGATATTAATCTCTTGCTGGTTGCATCATTTGCAAACATTTTCTCCCATCCCATAGGGCGTCTTTCCCTTTTGTCAATGGTCTCCTTTGCTGTGCAAAAGCTTTTAAATTTAATTAGGTTCCATTTGTTTATTTTTGCTTTTATTTCTTTTACCTTGGAGTCTGATCTAAGAAAACACTGCTACGATTTATGTTAAAGACTGTTTTGCCTAAGCTCTCTTCCAAGAGTTTTATGATGTCATGTCTTACATTTAGGTCTTTAAACAACTTTCAGTTTATTTTTATATGTGGTGTTAAGAGAATGTTCTTATTTCATTGTTTTACATGTAACTATCCAGCTTTCCCAGCATCACTTGTTGAAGACACTGTCTTTTCTCCGTTACTCTTGCGTCCTCTGTGTCATGGATTAACTGACCATAGGTGTGTGCATTTATTTCTGGAATGTGTATTCTATTCCACTGATCAATATGCCTGCCTTTGTGCCTGTTTTTTGCATCCATATCAATTGTTTTGATTATTATAGCTTTGTAGTATAGCCTGCAAGGGTATTTAGGTTCTTCAAGTTTGGCAGTTCTGGGTCTTTTGTAGTTCCAGATTAAATTTCAGGATTATTTGTTTTAGTTCTGTGAAAAATGTCATGGGAATTTTGATAGTGATTGCATTAAAACTGTAGATTGCTTTGGATGCTGCTGCTGCTGCTGCTAAGTCGCTTCAGTCGTGTCTGACTCTGTGCGACCCCATAGACGGCAGCCCACCAGGCTCCCGTCCCTGAGATTCTCCAGGCAAGAACACTGGAGTGGGTTGCCATTTCCTTCTCCAATGCAAGAAAGTGAAAAGTGAAAGTGAAGTTGCTCAGTCGTGTCTGACTTGTAGCGACCCGATGGACTGCAGCCCCCCAGGCTCCTCCATCCATGGGATTTTCCAGGCAAGAGTACTGGAGTGGGGTGCCATTGCCTTCTCCATGCTTTGGATGGTAAGGCCATTTTAACAGTATTAATTATTCTAACCCAAGAGCACTGGATATCTTTCCATTTCTTTGAATCATCTTCAATTCCCTTTATCAGTGTTTTATAGTTTTCAGTATAAAGGTTCTTCACTTTCTTGGTTAAGTTTATCCCTAAGTTTTTTTGTTCTGTTTTTGGCTGTGCTGGGTCTTCACTGTTATCTGTGGGCTTTCTTTCTCTAGTTGTGAGTTGCATGTGGAATCTTCCTGAACCAGGGATTGAACCCATGTCCCCTACACTGGACCACCAGGGAAATCCCTAAGTATTTTTTTTAATGCAGTTTTAAATGGGATTGTTTTATCATGTTCTCCTTCTGATATTTCATTATTAGTATATAGAAATGCAGATGATTTCTTTATATTAATCTTGTATCCTGCTACCATGCTGAAATCATTTACTAATTCTAATAGTTTTTCTGTAGAGACTTGATATTGAGTGTCATGTCATCTGCAAACAGTGACAGCTTTACCTCTTCTCTCTCAATTTGGACACATTTTCTTTCTTCTTCTTGTCTAACTATTGAGGCTAGGACTTCCGATACTATGTTAAATACAAGCAGTGAGAGTGGCCGTCCTTGTTTTGCTTCTGAATTCAGTTGGAAGGCTTTCAGCTTTCTACCATTGAGCATGATAAATTGCTTGTGGGTTTTTCAAAAATGGCCTTTATTATGCTGAGATATATTCTCTCTATACCCATCTTGAGTTTACTTCTTAATGTTCTTCATTACCAAATCTACAGACAGAAGAATGAGCTTTCCAACAGCCAAAGAGAAACCTAACAGTCTTCACTAAAATAGTAAAAGGTTTTTAGAAGACAGCATCTCAAACAGATGGACTTTTAAAGATGCTTTAAATAACTTTATTGTAATTTATGCCTGTTACTTTTGAGTGTATAAGAATGTGATCAGGGCAGTAACCAATTCTGCTTATACAGTAAAACACAACAGAAGGATCCTCTCAGGGGGGTTTTGTTGTTATTTTCCATTTTTCCTTAAAACTTGTTTCAAGGGGAAAGAATGTTTATTCTTTAAAATTCTCAAATATGCCACCAACAAAATCTATTTTGAAAATTATACCATAAACACAAGCAATGATACAGTCACTCTTTGGAGTATTATGCTGTCATCAAATGTTCATGACACAGTTGTTAAATATTTGGCAAAATGCCAAGCAAAAGAAGCAAAATATAGTTATATACTTTTATGTTGTACATAAAGATCAATGATTCTTTTATCAGAGGAAAGATGAACTCCATAAAAATGTCTGGAAGGGAACACATCAAAACATTAACAGTGGTTGTCTGTCAGAAGTCTTTTCTTCTTCCTTCCATTTTTCTGTGTATCTCAGTTTCTCTATGATAATATTTATTACCTTTATAATAGAAGCAAGCTTTTTAAAAGGATAATAATTCTGACTGTGTTAGAAAAAATAAGAATCACAGCATCAGACATGTGAACAGAAAACTAAGGTTATCTCTGTTCTCTGAAAAGTTTAGTAATCATTAAAAAGGTTGGCATCACGGACTCGATGGATATGAGTCTGAGTGAACTCCGGGAGATGGAGACGGACAGGGAAGCCTGGCGTGCTGCAATTCATGGGGTCGCAAAGAGTCGGACACAACTGAGCGACTGAACTGAACTGAAAAATGTTGTTATAAAAAAATCTGTACCTTCATTCCAATTTTGCTCTGAATCTTAAACTGCTCTAAAAAGTCTTAATTTAAAAAACAAAACAAAACTCCAGAGGATAAACATTTTCTGAAACCAAAAGTGACACAAGAAAGGAAGTTAAGCTTTTATAAAAGAAAAAGGGCTTTTCCTTCAATGTTCAAGTCTGTAGGAGAAAAATATTGTAAATTTTAGTTAGTGTCACTCAATAAAATAACATATACACTCATAAAGAAAATAAGAATTTTTCTCCGTTTCTTATCTGCCAAGAAGTGACAGCTTTTAGTTCAAATTATCCTTTTCTCTCACCTCTGTGAATCAAACCCCAAAATAAAAATGTGTTAATATGGTTATACTCAAAAGATTAATTTGAAAAAAAGTAACTCTGGCTATCATGTTTACAATTCTTATTGTGCTATAATTTTACTTGCAAAAATACTTAAGTGTAGAAGAAAGAAAACTGTTGGTTAGTAAGTACAGCTCAATCTTGCCACCTCAGTGTAATGTCTGTCTATGTACAAACTTAACATTCAAGGAACAAAGATCATGGTGTCTGGTCCCATCACTCCATGGCAAACAGATGGGGAAACAATGGAAACAGTGACAGACTATTTTCTTGGGCTCCAAAATCACTGCAGCCACGAAATTAAATTAAAAGACACTCGTTCCTTGCAAGAAAAGCTATGACAAACCTAGACAGTATATTAAAAAGCAGAGACATTACTTTGCTGACAAAGGTCCATATAGTCAAAACTACGGTTTTTCCAGTTGTCATGTATGGATGTGAGAGCAGGAAAATACAAAAGGCTGAGTGCCAAAGAACTTTCAAAGCATGGTGCTGGAGGAGATTCTTCAGAGTCCCTTGGATTGCAAGGAGATCCAACAGTCAATCCGAAAAGAAGTCAACCCTGAATAATCATGGGAAAGACTGATGTTGAAGCTCCAGTACTTTGACCAGCTCATGTGAAGAGCTGACCTATTGGAAAAGATGCTGATGTTGGGAAAGACTGAAGGCAGGAGGAGAAGGGGACAATAACAGTATGAGCCGGATGGATGACATCATCAACTCAATGGACCTAAGTTTGAGCCAGGGAAGCCTGGCATGCTGCAGTCCATGGGGTCACAAAAAGTTGGGACACGACTGAGCAACTGAACAACAGCAAGACTAAATGAAGCGGAGGAGTGAATTCCACTTCAGGGGGAAAAAAGGCAGCAACTGAGATCAAGAGGAAAAGGTAGAATCCAGTTCATAAAAAGTCATACACTTTAAAAATTCTAATAAACCAGTATGTTAAACTCGTCTATAAGTTTTAATATTTATACATAAAAAAGCCCCTAAAAACCTATTTTAATCTTCAAATAAAGTATACAAATTACATTTTATCATTAATTATCACAGATATTCAAACTCACAATGATGTTATTATGAGATTAACACACTACCAAACATATATTTTACCATAAACACTGTTGAATTCCTCATAAAGAACTGAAGTAAACAATAATATCAAGTTTCAAGTACCAGTGATAGGCCCAAACTGATTTGTTTGTATGTATTTCAGATATTTTCCTTTCACCCAAAATGAAATGCTACTTTTTCGATCTCAACAGCAAATATAACCATTATCCCCACCTCCAGAAAACACTGTCTAGAAAGAGCAGTAATATATCACTACAGTTTGGCATCAGACAGGTATAGAAACGCTACAGTATATTTTGGAAATCATCTCAGGGACAACCAAAAAAATAAAAATTAAAATTTCCTTCCATACAAAGGATGTTCCCAGATGGGAAATACACACACTCAATTTATATCTTTAGAAAAAGTACATATAAATTTATTCAACAACTTTTGAGTGCCTGTGTGTTAGGCTTTGGGTGCTAAGGATTCTGTCGTGAAGAAAATGCTTCTGTTAAAATTAAAGATATAGGAAGGGAAGGCAAGTAAAATTGACACATAAACACATTATATGTTGGAAGTACTAGGAAAAAATAAAGCAGAGTAATGAAGAAAGAGTGGGGTGAGAAAATGCTGGGGAAAGACTACAACTTTATATAGTGAAATCACAGAAGATATTTGAGCACTTTTGAGAGACGTAAGAAATCATCAAACTTGCATGTATTCAGAAGAGCATTCTAACTATGCATGCAAGCTCAGCCATGTCCAACTCTTTGTGATCCCAGTGATCAAACCCACAGCTCCTGTGTCTTCTGCACTGCAGGCAGACTCCTTACCTCTGAGCTACCAGAGCAGCTCAACTCTAACTATACAAAGCTACGAAGGCAAAGACCCTGTGAGGTGAGTGCATGTCACCCACCAGGGAACAGCGAGGACAGAATCATAAGAATAGAGTGGCCAAGGGGGAAAGTAGCAATTGGGTATGAGTCGGGGAGCTAAATGGTCAGCAGTGGTAAGACAGAACTGGCTGGAACCATCTTAAGGGCAGACTATTTATTATACTTTCTAGAACTTTGAATCCCACGGCAGAATAATAATAGCACAAAAATAGGCATATGCTATAAATCAGAAGCTTTTCCTTTTCCAGAGATCCATTTTATCAGCACATTGCTGGTTGGAGGCCACTTAACATATTTTGTCTTCTACTCTAAGTGAGACCTGAAGCTGTTGGAATGGTTGTCTTCTTGCCTGACATCATCACTTCCATTGCCTGAGTTCTCACCATAAAAAAAAATGCAAAGGCAAGGAGGCTACTTTGGAGGCTGTTATTATATTCTAGGTGAGATACGTTGGTGGTCTAAAACAAAGTGCCAGTGGTGAGAAAATGAGAAGTTAAGTGTCCACCAACAAATGAATGGATAAAGAAAATATGGTATATACATACAATGGAAATTGGTGGTGTTTAGGCACTAAGTCATGTCTGACTCTTTTGTGACCCCATGGACTGTAGCCCACCAGGCCCCCTTGTCCATCCAGTTTCCCAGGCAAGAATAACTGCAGTGGGTTGCCATTTTCTTCTCCAAGAGATCTCCCCAACCCAGGGACCAAACTCATATCTCCTACATTGCAGGCATATTCTTTAAAGATGAGCCACCAGGGAAGCCCACAATGGAGTATTATTCAGTCACAAAAATTTTAACAAATCAAATGTTGCCATTTCTAACAACATGGATAGACCTAGAGGCTATTATGCTTAGTCAAATGAGTCAGTTCAGTTCAGTCACTCAGTTGTGTCTGACTCCTTGCCGCCCCATGGACTGCAGCGTGCCAGACTTCCTTGTTTATCACCAGCTCCTGGAGCTTGCTCAAACTCATGTCCATCGAGTTGGTGATGCCATCCAACCGTCTCATCCTCTATTGTCCCCTTCTCCTCCTGCCTTCAATCTTTCCCAGTATCAGGGTCTTTTCAGATGAGTCAGTTATTTGCATCAGGTGGCCAAAGTATTGGAGTTTCAGTTCAGCATCAGCCCTTCCAATGAATATTCAGGACCGGTTACCTGAAGGATTGACTGGTTTGATCTCCTTGCAGTCCAAGGGACTCTCAAGAGTCTTCCCCAACACCACAGTTCAAAAGCAGAAATGAGTCAGATAAAAAAAGTGAAATGAGTCAGACAAAAACAAATACTGTCTGTTTTCACTTTTATATGGAATCCCAAAAATAAAACAAATGAACAATTATAGAAAAACAGAAATGAACTAACAGAGAACAAACTTGTGGTTACCCATGAAAAGTGCCTTGGGAGGAGGGGCAGAATAGAGGTAAGGGGTTAAGATGTACAAATTACTAAGAATAAAATAAATAAGATAGAAGGATGTATAATGTACAAGACAGGGAATATAGCCCATATTTCAAAATAACTTGAAACGGAGTTTAATATAGAAAAATACTGAATCACTATGTTGTACACCTTAAACTAATATCATAAGTCAACCACACTTCAATTAAAAATAGAACTCAAACTCTTGATATAAAGAGCTATTCTGATGTGAATCAGTACATGATAACAGTTATCAAGCTTCTTGCTTACAAATCAATGATATGTAGTTCTAAGCTAAATATATCATTCCTGGTTCTGAATTAAGAAGCAAAAAGAACTAAGAGTCTTATATGCATATATCTTCAGCTATTAACAGTTCTATTATCATTTCAAATGATCAACACTTACACTTATTGTTATATACATATAAGGCACTGCAAGGGATATAAAAAATCCTATAATGTAAGCCCTCAACCTCAAGGAGGTTAAAATTCTAAAGACTAAACTAAATCAAGCATGTATTAAAAACTACAGACTCAAGGCAATAAAAGTATAAAATATATGGTCAGACAAGTAAGTATTCTATCAACTGCCAGGAAGAAGGAAGAGGAAAAAAAATGTATCACTGAACAGATGGAACTTGAGGTAGGCCTTAAAGGATAAATACAATGAGACTGTGAGACAGGGATGAAAGGAACAAGCAAGGGCCTTCCAGGCTGTGGATCTGCAAAGTGAAAGAGCCAGGATAAAGGTGAGAGTGTACTTGGTGGTTAGGGATGGGTCTACTCAAGGCAGGCAGGAGACAGAAAGCTACAACTATAACTTGTACTAGCTCGGGCACATTATTTAGAACCCTCCAGCCTCTATTTCCTCAACAGTGGTAATAACAGTATGTACTTTACAGGAATAAATTACATAAAACCAGGCATGTATGGTGCTTCACACACCTGGAAGTTAATATGCAATCAATGGCTATCAAAACAACATTATCATTAACGGTGGAAAGATAGACTGGAATTCAATTTTAGATGGTCCTGCATATCAGACAGTGGCCATAGGACTGGAAAAGGTCAGTTTTCATTCCAATCCCAAAAAAACGCAATGCCAAAGAATGCTCAAACTACTGTACAATTGCACTCATCTCACATGCTAGTAAAGTAATGCTTAAAATTCTCCCAAGCCAAGCTTCAATAGTACGTGAACCATGAACTTCCAGATGTCCAAGCTGGTTTTAGAAAAGGCAGAGGAACCAGAATCAAATTGCCAACATCCTTTGGATTATCGAAAAAGCAAGAGAGTTCCAGAAAAATGTCTATTTCTCCTTTATTGACTATGGCAAAGCCTTTGACTGTGTGGATCACAATAAACTGTGGAAAATTCTGAGAAACAGGAATACCAGACCACCTGACCTGCCTCCTGAGAAATCTGTATGCAGGTCAAGAAGCAACAGTTAGAACCGTACATGGAACAACAGTCTGGTTCCAAATAAGGAAAGGAGTATGTCAAAGCTGTATATTGTCACCCTGCTTATTTAACTTACATGCAGAGTACATCATGCAAAATGCTGGGCTGATGAAGAACAAGCTAGAATCAACATCAATTGAAACATCAATAATATCAGATATGCAGATGACACCACCCCTATGGCAGAAAGTGAAAAACTAAAGAGCCTCTTGATGAAAGTGAAAGAAGAGAGTGAAAGTTGGCTTAAAGCTCAACATTCAGAAAACAAAGATCATGGCATCCGGCCTCATCACTTCATGGGAAATAGATGGGGAAACAGTGTCAGACTTTATTTTGGGGGGCTCCAAAATCACTGCAGATGGTGACTGCAGCCATGAAATTAAAAGATGCTTACTCCTTGGAAGAAAAGTTATGACCAGCCTAGATGGCATATTAAAAAGTAGAGACATTACTTTGCCAACAAAGGTCCATCTAGTCATTCAGTAGAAATGAAAACCACACTAATTAGGAAATATTAAGTCTCACAAAACTAGATATCACTTTACATAAGATTAGGTAGCCTGACATCTAATGGGACAAGAAAGCTTAACAGCTTGATAGCAGGGCAAAGGACTGGGAATATACAACACAGAATAGAATTGTGATTCAACAGAGGGAAGTATGTACGGAGTAAAGGAGGGGCAGAGACTATGTGGGATCACCCCTGGAGCCCAACTGTGGTCCCACTGATTATGGGATCCTAGTCAAATCACCAAGTGTCTGATGCTTAGTTCCTGACTTCTTAAGTGGGTCTACCATTTATGCCACGTGCCTCAGAGGAAAGCTGAGGGCTAAAGGAGATAGTGCTATGCTGCTGCTGCTGCTCCTGCTGCTAAGTCGCTTCAGTCAAGTCCGACTCTGTGCGACCCCATAGATGGCAGCCCACCAGGCTCCCCCATCTCTGGGATTCTCCAGGCAAGAACACCGGAGTGGGTTGCCATTTCGTTCTCCAATGCGTGAAAGTGAAGTTACTCAGTAATGTCCGACTCTTAGCGACCTCATGGACTGCAGCCTACCAGGCTCCTCCGTCCATGGGATTTTCCAGGCAAGAGTACTGGAGTGGGGTGCCATTGCCTTCTCCAAGTGCTATACAAATATGAAATATTTTTAAAAGGCAAGCTATACTGAGCTATCCTTAGAAATTTGGGAAGCATATATACTTCCTTCAGTGGGTTTTCATTTCCTGTCCTTAACACAGCCCCCCCCCCAAAAAAAGCTATGGTTTTTCCAGGAGTCGTGTATGGATGTGAGAGTTGGACTATAAGGAAAGCTGAGCGCCGAAGAATTGATGGCTTTTGAACTGTGGTGTTGAGAGAAGAGTCTTCAGAGTCCCTTGGACTGCAAGGAGATCCAACCAGTCAATCCTAAAGGAAATCAGTCCCGAATATTCACTGGAAGGACTAATGTTGAAGCTGAAACTCCTATATTTCAGCCACCTGATGTGAAGAGCTGACTCATTAGAAAACACCCTGATGCTGGGAAAGATTGAAGGCGGGAGAAGGAGGGGATGACAGAGGATGAGACGGTGGGATGGCATCACTGACTCAATGAACATGAATTTGAGTAAACTCCGGGAGTTAGTGATGGACAGGAGGGCTGGCATGCTGCAGTCCATGGGGTCACAAAGAGTCAGACATGACTCAGCCGAACTGAACTGAATATCAGACTAAAGTATTTATATTAAATACTAAAGGTAGTGGCATGTAAAAGTTTTTTGAGAGGACATGCTTTGGTGAGATTTTTTAAAGATAAATCTGGCAAGAAGATACAGAATGGACTGATTGCAGAGGAAACACTGAAAACTTGAGATGCTATTTAGACAAATGTCCAGACACATGGTAAGAGTTCTAATATAAGTAAGGATGGTGATAAAGGGAACATAAAGTATAAGATAAGTGAGATGAGAAAGGTAGGCTCCAACTAGGATTTAGTTACTAGATAAAAGGATGGGATATAGGTATATCTCACTGATTATTACAGGTTTGGTTCTAGATCAACACAATAAAGCAAATATTGCAATAAAGTGAGTCACGTGAATTTTCTGGTTCCCTAGTGCATCTGAAAGTTCTGTTTACTGTAGTGTTAAGTGTGCAATAGCATTATGTCTGAGAAAAAAGTACACACCTGTGAAAATGCTTTATTGCTAAAAACGCTAACCATCTTCTTAGCCTTCAGCCAGTCATAGTAGTAACATCAAAGATCACTGATCGCACATCACCATAACAAATAATGAAAAAGTTTGAAATATTGCTAGAACTGACAAAATGTGACACAGAGACACATGAAGTGAGCAAATGCTGTCAGAAAAACAGTGCTGATAGCCTTGCTCAACACAGGGTTGCCACGAACCTTCAATTTGTAAAAAATGCAATACCTGTGAAACACAATAAAGAATCAAAGGCATCAATTAAAAAATAAAAAAGTGAAGTCACAAAAAGGGGTGCCATTTGGGAAAAAAAACTCTACATTCTGGTTACATTTGAAAGCTCACTCACTGATTTAATGACAATCAAAGGGAAGGTAAAAATCCAGAATGTATAAATACACCAGTATATCCAAGTGGCAACTACTTGGCTTGTCTTTTCCATAATAAAGAATGGATGAAGTATTTTCTGAGGCATTCCCCAAACCTGGTTACAATAAAGAGCAGTCATTAACACCTACTTTAGTCATCTCATTCAGCTCCAGTAACACAATGGCACTTTGATGATTCTATAATTCAGTTCAGTTCAGTTCAGTCGCTTAGTCATGTCCGACTCTTTGCGATCCCATGAATTGCAGCACGCCAGGCCTCCCTGTTCATCAACATCTCCAGGAGTTCACTCAGACTCACGCCCATCGAGTCCATGATGCCATCCAGCCATCTCATCCTCTGTCGTTCCCTTCTCCTCCTGCCCCTAATCCCTCCCAGCATGAGGTGAGCCAAAATACTGGAGTTTCAGCTTTAGCATCGTTCCTTCCAAAGAAATCCCAGGGTTGATCTTCTTCAGAATGGACTGGTTGGATCTCCTTGCAGTCCAAGGGACTCTCAAGAGGCTTCTCCAACACCACAGTTCAAAAGCATCAATTCTTCGGTGCTCAGCCTTCTTCACAGTCCAACTCTCACATTCATACATGAACACAGGAAAAACCATAGCTTTGACTAGAAGGACCTTAGTCAGCAAAGTAATGTCTCTGCTTTCGAATATGCTATCTAGGTTGGTCATAACTTTTCTAAGATATGAAGTTAATTTGTTCAGTTTTTTCTTCCACATAAACTTCAAATGTTGACAATGAATTTTCTGTGTTTTTCAGAGCTGCTAATACTTTTGTATACTTTTTTCTTTGAAGAATAACATAAATAGAAATATATAAGCTTGGTGAATTTTCACAAACTGAACACATCAATGTAACCAGTACTCAAAAGAAGAAACAGAACATTACCAGCACCTCAGGAAACTCCTTCACATCCCAATCCAAAGACTTTCCCCATCCCCAACAAAGATCATCAAGCTCCTGACACACAGAAAGTTTCATCTGTTTTTGAGATATATGTAAGTGAATACTGTTTAGTGCCTGGCTTCTTTTGCCAGACACTATTGTATTTGTGAAATTTACATATTATTATAAATAGCTATTCTCTCTACACTGTGATCAATGTTTAACATTCACTGTGTGATCATGCCAGAAAACTATCTGCCCACTCTACTGTTGATAGGCATTAGGAAAATTTCAGTTTGCACTATTACAAGTAGTCCTGTTATGAACGTCTTTGTTCATGTCTTCTGGTGACTACACGCACACAGTTCTGTTGTATATAAATCTAGGAGTGGAACTGATGAGTCACAGAGCATGTATGTGTTTAACTTTAGTAAATAACATACACTTTTAAGGGAGAAATAGTTTAAGGTCTTTTTGAGGAAATTTGAATGATTAATGATTCATCAGAAGGTGCTGACTTAAAAAACTACTTTTAGGAGGGTAAACATATTGAAGTAGGATGGCTGATCTGCACTGCTTCCAAAGAAAGCAATTTATTTTAGAATATTTTCACCAGCAATTTTGCATATGACAATAACAGAAGTAACCAAGTCTGTCTTGTCCTTTCTGGAATTGATGATACTAAAAATTTAGGAACAAACTGAAGAGCCATTGCTATTAAAAGTAACTACTTTCTTGACAAGTTACAGAATATAAATGTTACAAGTCAGAACTCTGCAGTAGTTAAGCCTGTACTCATTTAATCATACTTCTGGAAATTAAAAGACTTCAAAACTAGTTTAATACTCAGGTGGTCATATAAATGCCTGCTACGTCAGTGAACATGCTAATAAAATTCATTTAATCCTAGAATAGGAAAAGAATATTATGCAAAGACTATGGGAATCTGAATAAAGCACGGATTAGTTAATAATAATGTATCAATATTGGCTCATTACTATATATATATATGTTCATTAATTACAACAAATGTACCATACTAATGTAAGATGTTAATAATAGGGAAAATGGGGGAGGGGTATCTATGAGAATTCTATATACAATCTTAGTCATTTTCCTGTAAATCCAAAACTGTTTTAAAATAAAATTTATCTTTAAAACTCCATTTAAAACTCATAACATAATCTGCAGATTATAGTACACCTCCTAAACTCTTCTTAGGATACAATCCAAATGCACTTTGAGCTGTTAGACACTCATACACACATACATACACATACAATCCTGCTGTGAGCTTAAACACACAAATACACGAAGGAAGCTTCCTATCTGTGTCAGTTTTGGTTTTGCTCCTAGCTATAAAATTATTATCAAGGCTTAGACTTCTTTTCATTCCAACTAACCTAACCTTTTTTGAGTGTACACTACAAGCACTTGGTGATTCATTAAGAAGCAATTCCCTAGCTACCTTTAAATGATAAAAGCATCCAAACTCCAAGTAAGGTCAATTCTCCAATAAATCATATCTTTGTGGTTTAAATCATTGAGTTTTTGCTTTTACTTCACAGAAGACAAAGGAAACAAAATTGTGCCTTACAGCTAGTCGGGAAAACAAGTAGCTCTAATGTGGTGTAAGACCTGGTAGAAGGAACCCTGAGCAATGAGGCAGGAGACCCAGTTTCTGGCTTCAATTTTATCACTTTTCAGCTAACCTAATGAATGCAACTGGTCACACCATGTCTATCTCTAAGCACAACTTGAAGTTTGGTTCTTTTGTAGGAGAAATCAGCAAACTTTTTCTCAACAAGCCAATTATTTCAGGCTTTGTGGGTCATGTGGGTTCTGTCACAACTCAATTCTGTTATTAATACAAAAGTAGTCATAGACAACATGTAAATGACAAATGTGCCTGTGTTTCAATAAAACTTTATTTATAAAAAACAAGCAATGGTCTTGGTTATAGTTTGCCAGTTCCTATTCTATAATTTCAGGGGCAAGAAAATCAACTGACAAGTTTGATTTTATAAAACTACTCCACTGAAATAAACTGTGTTTTGTTTGCAGGGAGAAAATGCTTATGAATCAAGATCTTCACATACCTGAGAATGTTCAAGTTTCCCCTGCGTGAACAGGTCACGTCACCAATACCTAAGACAGAGCAGGAAAACACTCTCCCTTACATGGTTGTTATGACATAACAGGGGGTGTGTTAATTTATATAGGCAAAATTTACAAGGTGACCTGCAAAAGTAAAATACCAAGTTTTAGCAACTTTAGCAATAAATACAGAAACCCAAATCTCATTAACACCAATAATCACTTCTTCCCTATAGTAAGCTAAATAATTCAGAAAACTGCCAAGGTCACTGGCCTTTGCTGGGACAGCTGTTTTGTTTCCACGTAATTCAGCTGGTTTAGAACAACAGACCCTTGGTCATCCATAACCTATTAAATTTCCAGGAGGCCAGAGTAACTAACTGTTTGAACTAATTTAGAAGTTTGATTCATTCTGGGATGGGACAGGGGTTGTTCATCAATATAAACGGTCTAATCAAGCCAAGCTTGTATCTATCATCCTTACAGGGTCTATCCTAGTAAAAATGTTCCTTTCTGTGTTAGTCACCTTGCTAAATTCAGCTTCATGTTAGCTACCAGATATTCAACAGCAGGCTGGAGCAAAGAGCCGGCCCACAAGGATCAAGCAAGTGCCTTTTTAAAAACTAATCTTACGGAGTTCCTCTCCATGGCTTTGCAAAGTAAGCAAAAACCATGCCAAATAGTAAAAAAGGCACTTACTTGACTCCCACAGACCAGCTCCACACTCTAGCAGCTGTCACTGGCATGGTACATGGAGAGTGAGGTGGAAACGATTATCTTGCCAACCACTGTAGGAATGGTAGCGAAAGACCTAAAAGAATAGAAAAATGTAAAGTCAATGTCAAAGGTAGAGGCCCTCCTGAGCCTGCTGACCTGGGTACCTCAGCTTTTAATGCCGAAAAAGAAAAGGAAGTCTGAAAAGTTCAAGATTCTTAGCTGCTGGTTATTACAAGCAACCCTTTAGGACAAGAGAGCATTTTTAAAAGAAAATGAGTTATAACCTAGAATAAATCTGAACTGGTTATGAGAAACTCTGAAACACACTTTTTTTTTCCAGAGAAAGTATTGAATCATACAGAAATAAAATTGAATCATAGAGAAATAATAATAAAATAAAAACAGAATCATAAGAGAAAAATAGCGAGAATCTGAAGCAACAATTCTTAAATTAATACTTTTAGAAATAGTATTAAGGGGAAATTTTTTTCACATACCTCTACCATTCCAGCATTTGAAAAACAGACAGAGAACCCTGATAAACTATACAGAAATAAGAAATATTTGTAAAAACTTAGGAGTTTCCCAGAAATAGAGGTGTCAGCCTATCAAAGTTCACGCAGGAACTTTCGCCAGTTTCAGAAACAAGTTTATAAAACTTAAGAAATTTTGTCATAGTTAAAAAAAAAAAAAAAAAATTCAACTCATTTGCATACCCATACAACTCTCTGGTTTAGAAAGTATGTTTTAAAATGCTTGACTCTTGGCCATTTAATTAGAGGTCATCCAAAAACAAGAAGAGTAATTTTTATTTTTATTTATTTTAAATATAAACTTATCTTATTTTTTGGCCATGCTGTGTGGCATCCTAGTTCCCCATCAGGGGTCAAACCCACGCCCTTTGTGATGGACATGCATAGTCTTAACCACTGGGCCACCAGGTAAGTTCCAAGAACAATTTTTAAAAGCCTGTTTACATACCTATCTCCTCTCTCCATCCTACACTATTTATGGATGAAATAATTTGTGGGGGAAAAAAAAAGTGTGACGTGCAAGAAAAACAGCAACAGTGAAAAAACAATCATTCTCGATTTGCAATACCCTCTTCTCCCATCTAATCATTCCTACCAAAACAAAACCAGCAAAAAATTAAAAAACCTCTTTTACTTGCAGGCTCATTCAGCACGCTTTCCTCAGAACCAAAATCCAAAGAAAGAGGCAGTTGAGTTTACTCATTCTTGAGGCATCAGAATTCACTCAATAAAAACAAGCAAATAATTTAAGCTTTCAATCTAAATAAATTATAGCCAAAAGACTATTCTTGCACTAGCCCTTAATTCTAATATGTTTAAATTTGGGTCACTTTTTTAATGGACAGTCTGGTGACTCAAACTACCCAAGCCTCAATTAATTTAATTAGAATGGAATATTCACTGTGAATAGCAACTCTGGCCAGATTGCATCTTGGGTGCGTAACTAATGTTTTCTTCTTAATTTTGGCTTGTGTTCCCTTTGCCTTAGCTGCAGCCCCTGGACAGCACCCCGTTTATTGGTGTTTCCCTCACTGCGTCAGCATTTCTGGTTAATGCGCTCTAGCAAATCGTTTGGAGGGGCAGCCTGAATAAAGCTCTGTACTGTGTTCTGCAAAATTGTTCAGCTCTCCATATGAAAGATGTTGCAAATGAAAGACAACATGAGACTGGGAATACAAAATATTTCTCAGAGATTTTTTAAATTAACGACTACAAAGAAAGAATATACAGTGACATACATACATAACACATATGTTACATGTTATATATGTTAATAATATATGTATACATATATATTACTAATACAAATATTTATTTCACACCAACTACCTGCCTCAGAAAGAAGTACCTCCCCTCAGTCCCATATTTTGTTTTTCCTTTACTGCATCAAAACCATGACACAATCCAAGAATAGTTTTCTGGTTTATTTTTTACCACATAACAGACATTATCTTTTCACAAAACAAAGGAGATAGCTTTAAAACACAAATTACTCCAAACACACAGAAAAGAAATGACTAAATACCAACAAGTTTCTATCCACAGCTTGCCTGCACTTGAAAAATCTGAGAATTTTAATGGAATTAACCAAGCTTTTGCTGCCTCTCAGTGCCTATGAGTTCACTGTATACAGCAGATGCTGCTCTGCATTTTGCGTAAGACATGCTCATCTGTGTAATGAAACATTCCTCGTCTCTGCCTTCTCTTGGGAAGCATAAAGGGCTTTCCCAGAAGAATGATCAATGGGGACATTCCACACCAAAAAAGGAATTGGCCTTTTTGAAAGACAAAACAACCTTCCCAATCTAACTCTTACAATGACCTATTTCTCTTTCCTATCCCCCTAAAATATTCAGCTAAAAAGGTTTTCCGTCAACAGGAAAATGGATAAATATGTGCAATAGAGAATGAAACATCACCCAGCTAAAAATAAATGAGTCAGAACCAAAGGTATCGACTGCATAATTTAAGTATTAAGCAAAAAAGAACAAATTATGTAAGGATATATACAGTGTAGTATCTTCTAAATAAGACTTAAAACATGTTTACAATGTTACATGAGATATATGGCATAAACATATACAAGGGAAACATCAAATTGCAGAGTGTTTGGCAAAGAGGAGAGGAAATAGGCCTGAGGAAGGAAACCTGGGGTAGCAATTATAATTGTATTGCTTCTTAAGCTAAAAGAAATACATTATTCTACTTGTTTTTATAGACATTACATACTTCATAATTTAAAAAAAAAATGACTTTTCCCTTTATATGTTTGACAAACAACAAAATTCCTATGAAGGATGTCCACCTCTCCACCCCCACCACCAAACAACCAGCACCACCACCACCACCCCCACCCCGGCGTCGGTATGGCCTTTCCAAGGGGGCTTCTTTGAGAGCCTGATCCTCAGCAGTTATCTTTTTTCTTTTACTAGTGCTGCTACTTTCTGATGCTGGCTGTGATGTAACCTTCCAGATCCATATCTCAGAGCCTCAGCCTGTCTCTACTTTTAATCTTAACAAGAGTATTCGTTTTAGGCAAGAAATCTATTACACATAGTTCCCTTTCATTTCCCTCCTTTTGCTGCTAAAAGCTCTAGTAATCATTAAAAAGAGAGCCATTATGTATCTAAAGCTCACTCGACTTTGTGGCAGTTGGCCAAGCTCTGAACTCTATTTCCTTCTGAATCAACTACTAACACAGGATGAGATATTAAAATTAAAGAAAGTACTGACTGGAGTTCAAGTCTCCATTTAATAAATGAACATTCCAAAATTTTGCAACATGGTATATACTACAATTCTGTTCTACCATCTCAATTGTGCTTGGATAACATTTTGTTTTGATGCTTAAGTCAGAGCTAGAAATGGAAGAAATAAATTTCATATTTTGGGGGGTTAAAATGAGAACAAAATAAGAAAACAAAACCCAATTACTAACATGCATATAGATGAGACATTCAGACAGAGTATACCCTTGGGATCCCCTCAAAAACAAAAACAACAAAATCACTGCTACCTCTTTGTGATCAGAAAACTCGCTTTTCCCTGTCTACTCAGCAGCTTCTATCCGTAGCATTCAAAGATCAGGGAAAGAGAGGTAGTGAGAAAGAGAAAGTGACAAAGACAGACATAAGCTGGTATTCTTCTGTTTATGAAAGAAATGCAATTCCATCAAAACCAAACCCAAAACTTTCCATTTTCTCACTTGCTTTTTACTACTTCTTCCGCGTCATTCCATCTTTAAATACTTCTTTAAAGTATTCTGACAGCTCTAATCTGTTTTAAAGTGAAAAATAGGTTTTTATCACACTTGGCCACTTGCCACAGCCCTGCTTCATGGCAGCTAACAGAATTCTGGCAGTACAAGATACAGGATATAGTGGGGGTAGATGGAAATACAGAAGATTTGTTCCAAAATAAACACCTCCAAAAACCTGTCATCCTTGGAAATATGTATCAGTAGGGAATCTAGAGTTGGCAGCACTTCGTTCAAATAATTCCTTTCTCTTCTCAGCAGTGCCCAGCCCTTCACTCTTCTCTATTGTCCTTCACTTGCTCCAAATACCTGCCAGGTAGATGTCACTGTGTCAACTTCTTAAATTATCTATAGCGTAACAACCCGACAGTCTTTTTCCATTACTGTTTTTACTTAACACTGTACATAGCCATGCTTGTTTCAGCACAACCTGTGAAGTCTTTTAAGATTATCAGCTGCTGTCTGAAGCAAAGTCATTCCTTCTTGATAGCTCTATGATTTCCATCACTGTAGAATCAAGGCACAGAGAACAAGATGATATACCAGGTTGAAGGAGTCAGACAATGGTCCCTAGGACTTTTTAACTCACTGACTCATTGGTCCAACACTGACTGAATGTCTACATTCACGACACTGCCGTAGACTCAGTTCACAGGGTTTGGAAGACCAGACTACCATGGACAACTAACCACTTGTTAAGATTTTCACACTGAGGATTCCTGTAGTATAAAAGCAAAGAAACATTTTCTGTTCAAGGCTGGCAGGTCATAGCTCAGAATTAATGAATGATTAGCAGAGGCCTGTCTCACAGCACACCACCATTAACTGCTTTCTTCCGCCTCCCCTCTCCAACTCTGAATTTCCCACCGTATCTTTACCTCTTTTCCAACTCCCTCAGCAGTTTGAATTGGAAAAAGAAGAAAGAAAGATGGGAATAAAGGCTTAATGAATTAAGAGGAACACAGGGTAAACTGTTCATCAAGATGTCAGAAGTAATTATGCAAACTGTCCTGAAAAGGAACTGGAAGGCTCTTTTTTGTCACTTCAAGCCCTTTGCTCTTGTGAAAATAAGTAAACATATAACCGTCAGTTAATGATTTTATACAAGCTACCCAATGAAACAACATAAAGATTACTTGTCGTGTTACATAAAAATGATAAATTAGAATTAAAGAACTTTAGGTTCACCTGACCAAGCATCCTTATTGAACTGACAAAAATAATAGGATCAAAGAAGTTATGTCACTTACTCAAAGTCAAATAGCAAATTAATGGCAGAGAAAGGAGCAGAGCCCAGACTCCTAATTCTATTATACCACATGGCACATAATTCTCTTCAATTACTTACTTCTTATTTTGGTGACTGGGAAACACACACACACATATACATACACACTCTTAGCACTTCCATCTTTCCATTTGTTTAACCATCTCAGAGAACTATCAATAATAAATTCTGTGATGGTACAACTATTATTTGCTCCCATAAGATTTCAAAAGGTTCATCAACTACACTGCAAATACAATCTTTTCTGGAAGAGCAGATACACTAATGCCTCTAAAAAATTGTTATAATTGTAAAGTAAATACTTACCTTTGTATAATAAAACCTAGAAGACCAAAAAATATGTGCTCTCCAGCAAGAGAGCCAGTAAGGTCCTAGTCAATTAAAATGTTAAGAGAATCACTTCAAATAACTTGTTCTCAACCCTATATAAAGGCTCAGCGCCAAAGAATTGATGCTTTCGAACTGTGGAAACCATCTCTGGAGAAGAATCTTCAAAGTCCCTTGGACAGCAAGAAGATCAAATGAATCAATCCTAAAGGAAATCAACTCTGAATATTCATTGGAAGGACTGATGTTGAAGCTCCAATATTTTGGCCATCTAATGTGAAGAGCTGTCTCATTCGAAAAGACCCTGATGCTGGGAAAGATAGAAGGCAGAAGGAGAAGGGACAACAGAGGAGGAGATGGTTGGATGGCATCTCCGACTCAGTGGACATGGGTTTGAGCAAACTCCGGGAGATGGTGAAGGACGGGAAAGTCTGGCGTGCTACAGTTCATGGGGTCACAAAGAGTCAGACACGATTTAGCAACTGAACAACAACAACAACATATATGTGTGTGTGTGAATGTGTGTATATATATCACTACACTTGCAACACTGCAGGATAATACAAATATATTCCTACTGCTTCTGCCACTCCAATTTCTCTGCCACTCCAATTTCTCATATTATGAATTTCTATATGAGAAAGAAGACTACATTCATAATATGAGAAAGAAGGCTGCTAAAATTTCACTAGGAAAAGATTTCATGCTTAGGAAGAGCTAGTTTTGTTTGCTTATTTGTTTTTTTAAAAGATAAGATCCTCATACTTAAAATTTGTACTTAACACTTAATCATACTTAATGCTTAAAATTTCCTACAGGAAATCAAATATTACAGAAATGGAAAGTTAAAGGGAACAAAGCCCAATAAAATAACCAAAAGTATTCATCTAGTTAATGAACATGTTAAGAGTTTCTGCTTTTATAGAGTAGAATACACAGAACATATTCTTTCAACAAAGATTTGCTGAATGCTTATCATGCTGTGTGAACTTTTTCATACTGCTATGCAAATCTTCCAGATTCTGATATTATGTGGTACAGGTGGGGAGGCAGGAATAAAGATAATGTGAATATCTGATTTTATATACAAATCATTTTTATAATCATTTAAAACCATTTAAAAATAATTAAACCAGTTTTTTTAATGCAAAAACAGAGGTGTAGAAAAAACAACAAAGAAACATACTCCACATGACAATAAAAAGAAACTCACAGAAAAGGTCAAAAAATAAAATTTCTGTACCTGAGTAATACAGTCAGAAAGGCCTCAAACTGAACTGCCTTTCTACCTAGTACTTACTAGCTGAGTAACAGTCCACAGCCAGCTGTCAAGTTCTATCAACTCTACTTTGTAAATCTCCCTTCTCTCTGTTCTCTTTTTCTCTATCCTCAATACTACTGTCCCAGTTCAGACACCTTTTGCCTGGTCAATTAAGATGTTCTCCTGGTGTCTCTTTCCAGCCCCAGCCTCTCCAATGAAGTCCTCACACTGATGCCAGTGTGACCTACCTAAAAGCAGAACCTAACCATGATTCAACTTCTTGAAATTCTTCCCTTGCTCATCTATTCGACAAGCAGCATTTCTGCAAACTGTAGCTTAAACTGCAGAATCAGTTTAAATGGGTCCCAACCGGAATTTCCTTAAGAAAACAGAATAGAAACTGTACATGCCTCATACACAGTAAAAATATTGTTGCATGAGACCTTTCCCAGTTTTATGCACACATGCATATACTCAATCAAAATACAAAAGGTATTTCTACTGTGGGTTGAGTTTTTTAAAAAAAACGCTGACTTAACATAATAAAATTTCAGCTCCTTCACAGGTTCCTTCACAATCTGATCCTTTATCATAGCAAGTGGTTAAGAGACAGGCTCTGGAGCCAGACTAAATGAGTTTACACACTAGGTATGCCACTCACTAGCTGTGTTATCCTGGGCGAGTCATTTACTGGCTGTGTGTCACTGACTGACTGATTCTGGGCGAATCACTCAATCAGCCTGATGCAATCCAGTTTCACTATCTGTAAAACAAGGATAATAACAGTACCTACTCACAGGGTGTCACAGAATTGAGTGAGACTGTATAGAGCTTGGGACATGGTGCAGTTGATAAATATTATTATTGGTATCACTACTACTGTCCAACTTAATCTCCAGCCATTACCCAAACTCCAATTATAACAAATTACTGGCTGTTTCTCAAGTACTCTGTACCCCCTCATACTGGCATGTTAGATACTACTGCTGCCTTAAATATGAATCAACATTTTCAGTCCCCCACACATTATATTTCCTCATATTTCAGCTCAAGCAAGGTTTCCCCACTTAAAGCCTTTCCCAACATCCTTTGGTAGTTCTCAGGGTTCCCACTGAGTCTCTACAGGGGCAAAAAGAAAGAGCATAGCCAGTTGCCGTCTGGTTTGTGAAGGTCTCCTGGCCAGGCTGTGAACCCTTAGAACCACAACAGAAACATGTCTCTGCGAGCAGTGTCTCACAAAGAGCAGGAGTTCCGCAGGTATTCTCTGAATGATTCTAGGTCTTTATTTTCTCATTTGTACAGTGGGGATGGTATTTTGCCTGAAGGGTCGTTATGGAGTACACTACACAATGCTGTAAAAGTGTTTGATATGGAAGCAATGCTCAGCTATTATCAGGTTTACTGGGTGGGACTTTTTAGAATCTCAAACTAAATTTCAAAGATCTCGGGG
>SJYA01003121.1:387998-400337 GCA_006410615.1 Neotragus moschatus
TGGGGCGTGTATTGGAAGGGGAGCAATACCTTAGACCCTTATCAGCTAACATCTGGTGGGGAGAGTAAAAAAAAAGATTTAAGAAAGGTAGCCAATGGGAAGGATGATTAAGATCTCTTACAAGAAACTGCAGTAGATTCTTGAGAAACAAACACAACTGAAGGAGCAGACCCTGAAAAGGAAGACCCACACTGACAACCAGCATGCTACAGCTTTAATTTTAGCCAGGCTCAGGCTTACATCTCAGCTCCAAAACATTTGTTCATCATTGCATCCCTATCATTGAAACAGTTTATGAAATGAAAAGAAGAAATGAATCTATTTCATCCTCAATTTCCTTATCTATAAAACTAGCACAATAAAATGCTTTCTTCTATATCTACCCCTCCATCTTTAGAGGCCAGGTGGTTCAGCTAACCTATTTGCTCTCCTGTTATTTTATAAACTATCAGTTGCATTAATACTCTTAAACATCCTATAACATCATTTACTATAGGTAAGAAGTACAAAGTGGGCCAGTCTTAGAAGGCAAAAAAGAAATTTAAAAAATTTTGCAACCTGTAAGATAGTAAGCTCAGGACTGAACATTTGAGACTACCCTCTGGATAGCATCATACACCCAACGGGCTCTGCTCAGCAGTTTTCTGGTGATTATTACAAGTGCTCTCACCAAAATAAAGTGGACAATAATAAGAAAAAATATGTAAAAACTGAAAACTTTAGTAACAAAGCATAAAAGGTAAACATTTCACCCTTTTGGATTAATAAGTATTATTAACATCATTAAAGGACTTGTTGAAAGACTCTTATTTTTAACAGATGTCAAAATGCAATGTCATATTATTCCTGAACTGAATTACAAAAAGTTCAGCTTTAGTATGCTAGTAGAGCCAGTTGGTGATGTAATTTACCAAGTTACACTTTTACCAATAAAAAAAATCCGAGCCTGTACATGGTTTATGGGTCAAGAATTCACTAAGCTTATTAAAATTACTTTGCTTGAAGTCAACTTTGATTTTTACACAGGCTGTCTCACTGCAAGCATTTAACAAAGTGCAGTGAAATAAATGGATTATTTCCCATTTGTGTTCAGCTGCAGAGGACAGGTTTTTAAACCAGATGTCATCAAGCTTAATCTAAGTCAGAGAGTAACCAAGATTCAGTTTGACTTCAGGGTCCTGCTGGAAGAATTTGACCCCAATTCACTTTTAAAAACCAGTCTCAGCTTACTCATTTCTAGAATGAAACAGAGAATTATATAATTTCAAGGGGAAAAAACTGAATGGGAAAATCGGCATATGTGTGAGCCATTATCAGCTCTGTAGTAACTTGTTAGGTATCAAGGAAATAAAAGTTCCTTTCCTTTACCCACAGTCTTGCCAAGCTCTAAATTCTAGGACTCTTTTAAGTACATGTCTTCCACAGTAACATCTTCCTGTAACATGTTGTTCCTGTACTGTATCAATCAGTCAAATAAAGATTAGAGGATTCCTCTATGCTGAGTGGTTATCTTGAGATCTTAAAAGGTAATCATCTCCTTAATTACAGGAAAACAAACAGTAATTTTTCAAGAAAACCCACAAAGCACAAAGCCAGAATATAAAAAGAAATAAAAACCTACATCTCAATAGTTACTGAGAAAATGGTATCAATGAAGTGCTACTATGGAAGACCATGAGCACTCCTTGATTTCACTTTCAAAACAGGAGGAAGCCCCAAAACCAAACCGATTCACAGTCAAGTTGTCGTTTTTGTCAAACGCCATTCTTGACGCTGCATTTCTATTTAGATTCCCTCTCTGAGCAGAGTTCCATAAAGCATAAAATAGAACCCCTTGAGACTTAGAAAAGTTCAAATAATCAGAGTTTGTTGACTAAATCCAAATTTACTCATCCAACTATCTTTGGGGCTCAAAATAACCAGGATTTTAAAATAAAGTTTCTTTAATAAGTCTGCTCTAAGCATATTTATCCAGAACCCTCAAAATCTTAATATCTTAGTCGACTAAAACAACAATAAATCTAGACCCTGATTCAAGCATACAGTCCTAATAATCTGGGTATTTCTTTTACTTTGGATAGAAAGTTTGTACCCCCCCACCCCCGACTCCCCAGTAGACCTAATACAATGTTACCAACTCTCCTTTACTAGTCCACCATAANATCTTAGTCGACTAAAACAACAATAAATCTAGACCCTGATTCAAGCATACAGTCCTAATAATCTGGGTATTTCTTTTACTTTGGATAGAAAGTTTGTACCCCACCCCCACCCCCGACTCCCCAGTAGACCTAATACAATGTTACCAATTCTCCTTTACTAGTCCACCATAAACAAGTATAATATACAACCAAGGACAGCATTGGCAATAGCAAACTTAAAGCAATTACTCAAATTAACCAAAAATGGTTACCTAAGCAACAAGTCATTAAACAAGTCAAGGTTGGGGGAGGGGGCGTGGCAGAGCACACCTTTTCACTGGCAAGCAGACAAAAGGGTGTGTATTCAATTAACCCTTGTCTGAGTGTTATCTATGTATCTAGCACTGCTCTGGAGTCCATGAGGGACAAAAAGGTAACAAGATACACAATCTTTGCCCAGTAAGATAAGACATCCACAAAGGAAACATTTAGAGAACAAGCCAGAGTTGATCTGTATCCTGAAAATACTAAATCCTATCAGCATTCAGAGAAGACAGAACAGAACAATGGGAAGGGGTTAAAAGCTAGGAAACACACAAGATTCAGACTAGGATGGCTCCTTGAATCCACCTCCATTTAAAAGCATTTCTATCCCATGGACATGTATGCTGCTGCTGCTGCTGCTAAGTCGCTTCAGTCGTGTCCGACTCTGTGCGACCCCATAGACGGCAGCCCACCAGGCTCCCCCGTCCCTGGGATTCTCTAGGCAAGAACACTGGGGTGGGTTGCCATTTCCTTTTCCAATTCATGAAAGTGAAGAGTGAAAGTGAAGTCGCTCAGTCATGTCTGACTCTTAGCTACCCCATGGACTACAGCCCACCAGGCTCCTCCATCCATGGGATTTTCCAGGCAAGAGTACTGGAGTGGGGTGCCATTGCCTTCTTCATGGACATGTATGTATACACTCCTACATCCAAAATAGATAACCTACAGGGACCTACTATATAGCACACGGAACTCTGCTCAATGTTATGTGACAGGCTGGATAGGAGGGGAGTTTGGGGGAGAAGGGATGCATGTACAGGTATGGCTGAGTCTCTCCACCATTCACCTGAAGATATTACAACACTGTTTGTTAATCGATTATACCCCAATGCAAAATAAAAACTTCAAACAAAATGTTTTTAAAGAATTTTTATCCCAGATGTCATTAACCACAAACGGAACAAGTCACTTCCCTCGGTTCCCATTAGGTCTGTTTTCTTATCTGTAAAGTGAGGAAGTTAGGTTCAAAAAGGAGTCACAGGTCCCAGTCTCTCACCTAAAACGGACCTTAGAAGATAGAGGAGTGATTAAGACTAAAATTCCACTACAAAAACTGCATAAACATTTAGTATGAATATATGAGACGCTGGTTTAAGTACAGTGGAGTATTTGTGCTGAATGGATCTGGCAAGGTAAGATTCAGCCAGTTCATGAGGAACCCAGTTAAAGAACTGAGACTTGTCTCTGTGGCAGGCAATGTAACCTCTCTGAAAACTTCTAGGTTAAGAGAAAACAAAATAAAAACCTTTCTCAGGCTAAGATGAAGTGATATCACTGCCAAAGAACTATAATGTATAAAGTAGAAAGGGACAGCCATGATCCGTAACAGTATAATGACAGAAGTAAGGTATTTAGTAATTCAGCACAGCCGCTGACCACTAGGAAATGCCAGCATTCAGGCTATCATAATCAGAGATGAGACCGACTGAGCAAAGAAATTACACAACCCACAATGAAAGGCAGTTCCCTTCAAAGAATCATCCTTGAAAACAGCCACCTTCACTAACTGCACGAAAAGATAGGCAACAAATATTTAACATCAGTCTTCGTTACAGCCACAGGCTGGAAAGCAGTAACAGGCTCTTCACACAGAAAAGGAAAAAATTACACTAGATGGTGCTACAACTACTGAATAAGCCCCTGCAGCTTTTCTCCTATTTACTCAGTTGAACAATGTTTTAAGGGGTGGGCGGCTGCGGGGGGAGGAGGCCAAGTTCTGTTTCATAACTTCACAACCACTTTTACCTATATTAGCTGAACTGTATTGCCCGGGGCTTGTTCTTCAAATCTGGAAAAGATTCAACAACATGCCTCTCAAGCAAAAAATTAACCAGTACTAGAACTGGGTATTTATACTGATTAATTAAATTGACTCTAATTTACCATACTTACTACAGCAGAACAAAAGTGGCACAAGCAGGACCTGTGATCTTGCCCAATGCAGGGTGCCATCTGCTGCACACACACAGGATATCACCTATACAAGATTCAACCTTAGTGTCTTCTCAGGGACCTTTATAAGAGCAAGTCGTTTGTTTTATATTGCCTAATACATGTGCCTCAAACCAACAGAGGAGAATTCTCATTCATGCGGTTTTGAAATACCAGTACTTTCATAACAAGCAATAGTAAGTTTTAAAGGGAAGGAGAAAGATGGGAAGGAGCAACTGCACTTTATAATCAAAAGAACACAATAAGAGGGACAGAAATATTTGGAGTGGATCAGAGTCCTAAAACTGTTGTATATTCCTCACATAATCTTGGCCAGGTCTCTCCCCTTTCTGGATCTCAATTTCAGGCATAAAATGTCAAGAATTAAATAGGTCTCTAAGAGATATCTTTCAAATTTTGAGCCTTGTGAGGAATCAAAAAATAACAGATGGAGACAGCGGTACACATGATAGCTTTGGAGCAATCAAAGAAAAAGAAAAAAAAAAAAACTTCACATATTTTAAATAATCAGGCACAACTTTTTTCAAAATCTTACAATTCTAAGTTCATTTTCAAGTCACCTTTCTTACAACACTTCTGCCCTTCAGAAAGAACACTTCATTTAGTTGTGCTTTCAGCTCAAATTTGGCACATCACTTTTACCCTCCCCAGAACAGCACTGAAAAACACTTTGATGAAGTACCTGCACAAGGAAGGCACTCACAGCCTGACAGACTCGTATACACAAGGCACAAAGCACAAATTTCAAAACGCTAAATGAGCACCACACCCAAATAGTCTTAAAAACAACTGCAAAGTCGAATATATTCTCAAAATACAGAGATAAAGACAACTTGGTGAGTCTTTAAATGGTTTGAGGGGGAGGGGAATGCAATCAGATTTTTGGATGGCCTTATGTTTTTAAAAGAACAAAACATATAACTGGAGGCTATGCAACATGCAAATCTAAATTGAACTGTGGAAAGCTCGGCTCTCACCCAAAAGCTTCAGCAAAGCAATATGTCAGTATGCCAAAATGAAGTACAATTTTCTCACAAGAAGGAGGACAAGGTCCGTATCTGTGACTAATAATAACAATACCATCTTGCATTTAAAGAGCATTAGTTCTTTTCACTGCTCTTTCAGACACCTAAT
Organism: Neotragus moschatus; assembly: GCA_006410615.1. Classification (NCBI taxonomy): domain Eukaryota; kingdom Metazoa; phylum Chordata; class Mammalia; order Artiodactyla; family Bovidae; genus Neotragus; species Neotragus moschatus. Next base: position 393,551 of record SJYA01003121.1, read on the forward strand.
TTTATGCTGTCAACAGTCTTAGGGTATCCTCTAAAAAGCGCCAGTTCAGTTTCCTCTCAAGAGCCATGTGATCAGAACAAGAAGACAGGTGGGTGTATTTGTTGAGGGCTGAAGGTACTAGTTTCTGCTATCAGGCTGTCTGCAGTGATTCTCATTACCACACTACACAACTTAGCCCTAGGAAATAAAATCTACACTCTTTCCTTTGGAGTTGGCCAGAGATCAAAAGTATGGATCTAGAAAGTCCAAAGAAAGATAACCTGCTGTCTTGTTAGATCAAGAATTCCAAGTCAACTTGATCTCTTGCAACTTAAAAAGAAATACACACACACCCCCAAAGCTGTTCTAATAGAAACTCCTGTGCGTNCTCCAAATTAGTAATCATTAGCTGGGTACGCTGGAACTCTCAACGACACGCCCAGAGTTATCATTCATAACTGATGGTATTTGGATATGCTGAAATTATCCCCACATCCTGAGGTTATCTAATAACTATAATATGCAGCGTAGTACAGGAGGGGTAGAATGGTTATGATATCAAAGTCCCAGAATGAGTACATGTTATCAGTGAATTAACAGACCTGTATACACTTCAAATACTCAGTTCACTTTTACAGCACCTTTATACATAAGCAACACTCTTATTTTCTTAGCACTTTTGACCTTATGTGTGCTTATTAAACTATAGAAACAGAACATGCCCATAATGTAATAAAAAAAAATCACTTGAAGCTTACCTTAATGAATTTTCATAATTTAGCTAAGTTAGCCACTAGAATACACTTTGGAATAACTCTTTCTCTTGAAACACACTTCTTTCCATAGAAATAAGCTCATAATAGTTCATTTAAGACTATGAAAGATTTGAGGTTTCTTAATCTTCTCAGAAGACAATTTCCTTGCTGTCTGTTTATTATGAGCTAGTTAATTCTAACTCCTTTTGAAAACTGGAACAGGAGAACAGTTTGGTAAGCAAATAAAAGTATTATCCTAATTTTAGGGTGATAAAGTTAAAGCTAAACAACACAATGCAGGCACATAATTTTATTCTATCACTTATTCTAATAATATTTTTTAAAGCTTGACTGAAATGGTACTTTTTTGATCAAGAATAGCTAAATAATAAAGGGAGTTTTTGGTTTGTTTAATCCTTCCACCCCACCCCATGACTATAAGATGATTGGCTTTTCCAGGTGAGACACTCATACTACTCACCCAAAAGGCATTTGTTGCTCAACAGTGGAACATGAGAGCTCAGGAATGAGACAAGCCCCCCATTCAACAGCTGCATACACTAATCCCCCTAGTTGGAAATCTGTGACATTCCTGGGGCAACTTCACTTACAATCATTTTCCACTCATCTATATTTATCCCATCTGCACTTTATGTATTTCCCCATGCTCTCTTTATGTATTTCCCCCTCTCTCTTGTCACTTCACAACTTCTTACTAGGATTACCATGGATTTTAGTTTTATTTTCTGTGTATTTGCAAATCTGGCTACTAATCAGTATTATGCCTTCCACTCCATGTTTTACTTTGAAAAGTTCTACTGGGATTGCCTCTCCTCTGTTTTTCTAACTATGAAAATAAAACATGGATCCTGCATTACTGAGATTTAGTCCTGTGGATTTGCAAAAGAACCACAAATAAATAGTTTTTCAACTGCATAAACCTGAAACTGAAGGGATTATCAAAAGCTTTCTCTTTATCTATTAATATTTACCAAACTGTGTCATCTTTCATCTACCAAGATGATACCATTGATGAACCAAATGTAGCTTGCGTATTTTGAGGATCCACTGACTAAACTGAGTTTTAATAATCCCCGGCTAGAAATTAATCTAAACAAATGTCAATTATCTCTTCACAGAGAAAAACTTTCCACAGCTGCAAAGGACATATCTCACACCAGCTGATTGGCGAGCCAAATAATAAGAAAGTGTAGACAGTTCAATAGAAAGTTGTTCTCTAAACAAATGGTAATTTCTGGAAGAATAAACAAAAACGCATGTTACTTCTGGGAAATTTTAAGGGGGTAGTTATCCATTTGAATGGTTTAACTTTTTCCCATCTGCATGTTATTTTTATAATTACAAAAATATGGTCACTGAAACCTACATGGCTACAGAATTGTTTTCTGTGCCAATCCTCAAAACAGGTTGGTCTTTTTTTTTTAGCTAAAACTAATCAGAACAGATTTCCTGGAGCATGAAACCCTAACTAGGCTCTCTACTAAAATGTACACTAAAGTCAGCTCCAAAGTATGACTCAACTCAGTGGAGTATTTGCCTAAGCATTCCAGAATAGCCAGGGTAGGTGATGCACACAGTTTGTTGACGCGAGCAAGGAAACATGAAAGGGATCTGCTTAGAAATCTGGGAACTATGTTTCATGGTTTGCTAATATGAGTTATTATTAGCAATCGGCAGTTCCTAAAGATTAGAAAAAAGTATACAAAGGAGAGAGAGAGGAAAGTGTGTTTAGCTTTTAAATATGTATCATAAACCACAGCTTAGATCTGTTTTCTGGTGATTTGGCTCCATTATTTTTCCAGATGTCATTATTCCTATTTTTTAAAGTCTACCCATCTGCAGAAGGCCTCAAATATTCAAACCCCACCACATAGATTTTCCTGTCTATATATCTGGTCTGACTTCGTCAAACACACACACATTTTTCTTCCTTCCTTTTGTTTTTCTCCTTTTCCTCCCCCTTACTTTAATGGAGACTGCAATTTCATATTGGATCATTTACATGCTTTATATACATAATTTACATACATATAGTTACATATCTCCTCTAAAAATGTTTGTTTGACAAGAGTTTCATGCCCCGGCCTCCAAAGGATGACTGACTCCATATTCATTCTATAATTTAGTGACACTAATCTAACATTCTTTCAGGTCAGAAACATCCAGTTTGCAAGTTTGGGGGTTCTTTGTTGTTCTTTTTTGTTTTTCTGTCAAGTACCTAACACCAGGGAAACACTGAGTTCAGAAGGGCAGGGCTTATTCAGCTAGGACTGTCTTTGTACATGCTTCTCAGGACCTAAGAGATTGGCAGCTAACTTGCACGCTGTCTTTATTGTATTGGATTGGCTTGTGGCTGCCTACAGCCTTTGCTCTTTGGTAGACCTTTGGACTCAGGAAGTCTTTTGTCTCATCTGAAGTGATTGATAGAGGCAAGACACTAATTCTACACTCAAACCACTATTCCTTAGACAATGCATAGGAATTCAGCACACATTTTAGAGGGACCCAACACTATCCACTCCAAAGTATTCAAAAGTGCCACTTCACCCAATCCTTTTCTGACAAGGCTGAATTATAACAAAATTCCAAATCAGTAAAGGGCTCTCCTCCCTCAGCATTATCCAAGTATTTATTACCCATACCCTGAACATGCCCTAACATTCCAACCTCTAACTCTTTGCTCCTACTGTACCTGTTCTACCATGTTGAAGACCAGCTTGGCTTCCTCTGAGAGGAAATGCCCAGGTAAAATTAAACTCTCGGATTTGTTGGTACTTGATATGAGCTGGTCTCATATCAGCTGGTCTCATATCAAGTATGACAGTGAGGTCTGCCATACCCTTGAGTATCTGACCTATTTGATTAGACTAATTTGCCTGGCTAGGCCACAGTATCCTTTTCCCCTCACTTTTATATGTATTTTATATCAGCAATGGCAACCCACTCCAGTACTCTTGCCTGGAAAATCCCATGGATGGAGGAGCCTGGTAGGCTGCAGTCCATGGGGTCGCTAAGAGTTGGGCATGACTGAGCAGCTTCACTTTCACTTTTCACTTTCATGCATTGGAGAAGGAAATGGCAACCCACTCCAGTGTTCTTGCCCGGAGAATCCCAGGGACGGGGGAGCCTGGTGGGCTACTGTCTATGGGGTCGCACAGAGTCGGACACAACTGAAGCAACTTAGCAACAGCAGCAGCAGCAGCAGTATATCAGAATGATTTATGTTAATATCTTTCTCCTACACAGCTCTTCCAGTTTAGAGTTGACAATCTGGTAAATTAAGCTGACTTTAGATGATAACAAGTTCTTCTTGGATTGCCTCTTTTGCACAACATTTACACTTAGGGGACTCAAAGTATGGCAGGTCTAACAAATTTTTTTCAGGTGAGATAGTCCATTAATAGTCTTCAAATTTTCATCAAATACCTAGTCACTTCCCTCTGCTTATTTCAAGGTCAAATACATCTTTATATTATGCTGGTGGTTACCCTAATTTCAGCTTCTCTGAAACTGAGCTAATTTAGTGTCGAATGCTGTATTCATTTCCCATTTCAGTGTAATATATATAATCTTCACCAGTACTTTTAAATGTGAACACGAAGTCTGGACTGTGGGATGCATTTTAAATGGGAGGCAAAGGGTGGAGGAAACTGGGTATGACACTGGTCATTGCCAGTTAACAACAGGTGCGAATACTGCTCTTTAAATTTAGCCACTGTACTTGGCATCTTGTCTCTTGGCCGTCACTTATAGCAACCACTGATGATTTGGAAAGGATCAAGGAAATGATGATAGAAAGGGTCACGTTTATTAAAAAGCAGAGAGAAACGGTTTTATTCTTTTTTAATAAAAACTAGCCTAAGGAATAAAAAGCAGCATCAGACTTGCAAAGTGTAAAGTCAGCTTAGAGTGAAAAAGGAGAGATAATAATCAATAACAAATTGTCCTTAATTAGGCAATTTAAAAGTCACTGCAGCACCAAAAACTTGGGATACAGAGTATCTAAAATTTGGATGGAGACTCAGAAGATTGTTACTATTAATTGAGAGTAGGCCCTCACCAAACCCCCAGGGCCAGGGGCCAAACAAGGGGATCACCCTCAAACCTCTTCTTTCCCTTAACCCCAGTTCATCATTCACATATTTAACTTGTCTCCCTCTCCTTCTCCATTGTTGCTTCCTTGGTCGAGTTTTTTCTTCTTTTTCTTTTTTAATAGACTCTATTTTTTAGAGAAATTTTAGGTTCATAGCAAAACTGAAACACCCAGGCAGGGGTATCCAGCATGCATTTAAGTTTATAGCTCTGAATACAACAAGGTCCTACTGCATAGCAAAGAGAACTATATTCAGTATCCTATGATAAACCATAATGGAAAAGAATATTTTTTTAGAAAAAATGATATCTATATAAAACTGAATCACCTGTTGTATAGCAGAAAGTAACACAATGTTGTAAATAAACTTGAATTTTAAAAAATTTTTTTAAAGAAGACACTGCATTCCTATCTTCATGCCTTGCTTTGCTAATATGTATATATTAGGTTGAAATAGGGCCTTCTGGCTTATCCAGCATCAGAGAGAATAACTCATTTAATAGACTTGTTAAGTTTTAAGAAAGGTTTATAGCATCTATAGATGCTACAACTTTAAAGCCCTGAAGCAATTGGACCTATTACCTATTCAATCAAAATCATGATTATTATTAAGAAGAGGAAAATTTCACAGATACCTCTAGATTATAAACCCAGCAGAACACGTGAAAGAATCCTAACTCAGAATCCCAAGTTAATTGGGAAATGCCATTTTTATTAATTCCCATGATGAACTCACTTATGAGGATTTGGGAAAGACTGTAAGTATTTGACGATACTTTTAAAATGGACATTGCTGCTTTCTTATCAATTTTGTATTTGGGAAAGTAAAAAAATACATAGACAAATAACTTCCTGTTTACCAACATAGATGCTTCTCCCAAAAATAATCCTGGGAAATGAATGGACTTTATTGAATTAAATTTTACATATAGGCCAGTTTTGAAAATTTCAACCCTAACTAGTCATTTCCGGAATGCATCTTTGAGGATGATAATTCTCAATCTTTGTTCCATCGTAGCAGATACATTTNAATTAAATTTTACATATAGGCCAGTTTTGTTTTAAAGTTGGGATTGATCAGTAAAGGCCTTACGTAGAAACTCCTACTATTAAGAGTTAGAAACAAGGTAGCATCATCTATTTAAAAAATGTGTAAGAGTAGTGTTTATTAACGAGTGATTTTCGTAGATTCGTTTATTTTGTTTGCGACCGAATATGTCTAAGGTTCACACAATCAACAAACTATACAGTGCCCAGATGTCTCCTTGTATTGAAGGATCTGAAATATTTCTTGAATATAATGAAATGAACAGACACTGGGTCAGCCAGGCCAGGAGTGATTCTTCTCAGAGCCACATTCAGGGCTGATGGTTCTAGGCCCTGGGAAGGTGGCCAGGCACCCCTTATACCTCCAACCAAGAGGCACCTCTCACTGCCCAGTAGAAAGAAGAAAACCTCTCTGCACCAGGACAGCCCAGCTAGTGAGAAGCCTCCATATTTTTGATGTCCAGATCCTCCAATGGACTCCTCAGTTATTATAGCCCCTCTAAACTACAACAGACTGGTTTCAAATAGGAAAAGGAGTATGTCAAGGCTGTATATTGTCACTCTGCTTATTTAACTTATATGCAGAGTACATCATGAGAAATCCTGGACTGGAAGAAACACAAGCTGGAATCAAGATTGCCGGGAGAAATATCAATAACCTCATATATGCAGATGACACCACCATTATGGCAGAAAGTGAAAAGGAACTAAAAAGCCTCTTGATGAAAGTGAAAATGGAAAGTGAAAAAGTTGGCTTAAAGCTCAACATTCAGAAAACGAAGATCATGGCATCTGGTCTCATCACTTCATGGGAAATAAGATGGGGAAACAGTGGAAACAGTGTCAGACTTTATTTTTTGAGGCTTCAAAATCACTGCAGATGGTGATTGCA
>SJYA01003121.1:401940-594188 GCA_006410615.1 Neotragus moschatus
CAAAGAGTCGGGCACGACTGAGTGACTGAACTGAACTGAACTGAAACTACTCCTATTCCCTATAAAAGACTCCATGGTCCTTAAGGATATGGCATGGACCTCATCCCAGCAGAATGGGCTTTACTCAATCCTATTCAGAGGAACTTTACAGGGATACAATGCTTCTTACCTTTTGGAACTTGGCCTCAGCAGAAAACTGAGAATTTCATAGAATAAGATGGGTACAAAAAAAAAATCTGGAGATGTTTTTGAGCACAAAGGAGGTGGGAGCAAAGCTGTCTATGGCAGAGGAAAGAAAACAACTAGAGATGGAGACACTCTGCTGGCACCTGCCCTGACCTCCAGGACCAACTGGATGGAGTTGGGCTTGCAACTGACCTCAGGGAATGGGGAATGGGAACCACAACAACCACCACTTATACTGCCAGCCTGAAATGCAACATGTAACCATACTGTATCCATATCAGCTGGAGCAACCAGCATCAGACAGGGGACAGGGGCTTGACAGCAGGTCAGCAGCCCATCTCCCAGTGACAACCCTCTATGCCAGTGCTGGAACCTGCTATCAGCGATGGAGATGAACAACCGGCTGTCAAAACTTAGTCTCTCAGCTCATGACATGAAGGGTACCATCCTGAATATTATAGAGATGATGGTGGTGATGGTGGTTTAGTTGCTAAGTCATATCCTATTCTTGCAACCCCATTGACTGTAGCCTGCCAGATTCCTCTGTCCATGGGATTCTCCAGGCGAGAATACTGGAGTGGGTTTCCATTTCCTTCTCCAGGGGATCTTCCTGACACAGGAATTGAACCTGGATCTCCTGCTTTGCAGGCAGATTCTTTACCAACTGAGCTACAAAGGAAGCCCCTAAAGGTGGATTCTTCATCTGAGCCACAAGGGAAGCTCAAGGATATTGGATTGGGTAGCCTATCCCTTCTCTAGGGGATCTACCAAACCCAGGAATTGAACCCAGGTCTCCTGCATTGCAGATTCTTTACCAGCTGAGCTACCAGAGAAACCCACCTAGAAATGATACTAACACCTAAAAGGCTCAAGGTCCCTACTTTGCTGTCCAACATCCGGCCAACATGTTTCACTTGATCCTAGTAATTGAAGACTCACAACTTCAACTTGCTTCCACTTTTTTTAAAAATTAATTTTGTTGAAGTGTGGTTGGTTTGCAATGTTGTGTTGGTTTCTGCTGTGCAACAAAGTGAATTGGCTATATGTATACACATATCCAGTTTTAGATTTCCTTCCCATTTAGGGAAGAGCATTGAGTGAGGTTCTCTAGGCTGTGCAGTGGGTTCTCATTAGTTGTCTGTTTTGTTTACGGCAGTGTGTGTATGTCAGTCTCCAATCTTTCGGTTCATCCCACACACACACCCCTTCCCTGCTTGGTAACTGTAAGTAATTCCACTTTCAAGTGCAGTTAGTATGGCTTTCCTCGACTGCCCACAATTGTCTAATAAGCCCGCCCTTGCACATAACCTACACTGACAAGATAGAAATTCACTCAACCAGCCCATTGCTGTCTGTAGCATCATACAAATGACACACTGTTTATGGGGACTCTCTGCGAATGCCATTGGGAAGACACACATTGCCAGGACAGTCAGCAGGCCAGTACCCTGCATGACATCCCAACTGGCCGCTTCCACCAAGTCTCTGGGCACAGCATGGTCAGTTGACTGTGAACTTCCTTTCCTTGTGAACATCCACTCCGCACAATCTGGCTTCCCTCTTCATCTTTGGGAGAGAGCATGTTCCACACATAGCTATCCTACTCAGGCCTCTTTATGCCATTTCGTGCAAATAGGCTTCTTTCAATGGGGAAAGAACCTCCACAAACTGCCTTCAAGCTCCTGGCCCAGCAAGCCACACTTACCCTTCATCCCTCCAGACTCAGACTTCTGAGTTGACTGCCTGGTGATGCGTGATGACACCCCATGGAGTCTCTAGGTCAAGTGTGCTCTACCTGGCTACCCATGGGGCTCTGGACCAGATGTCTGCCCCAGCAGCAGTCTGACTGATCCATACCACTACAGTTCCAAATCTTGGTAGCCTACTGGTCCTTTCAGAGTCAAGGCATTAACAAGCTCAAAGCCAGTACTGCTTCACCAACAGGTCCCCATCTTGGGTCATCAGGGATTCAAACCAGCAGAGGCTTGACATGGCCACTGAAACCTGAAGAGGAAAATTGCAAATATTCTATGGCAGGACAATCAAATTAAGACAAAAAGATGTCCCCTTTGTGGCAAGCTTTTCCCAGTGTGCAGTGCACATCCACGTGATACATCAACCAGACCACCACAAAGCAGAAGGATGAAATCAACCTTTGAGAAAAAGTTGACCCTTTTTTCCAACATAATCATTGTGTCATTGTAATTCTATGATTAATATATTTCTAATTCTATGATTAATATATTTTTTCATCTCATACATGGGACTGCATTGACCAAAGGCTTGTCTGTAAATGCATAATTGAGAAAAAAAAAAAAACAGCTTTGTTGATTGAACCATGTACACAATGCTAACTCATCAATGATACATAATTTCTTTGTCTCAAAAATGTAAAAGACTGCATTGCGGACTCCTGATCAATGGAGCAGTTCTCAGAGTTTCTGAGAATCTGTTTCCCAGATTATAATCCTGTTTCACTAGAATAAAATTCTATTTTCTTTATTCTTAAAAAAAATATGTATAAGATATATGGGCTTTGCCAGTGACTCAGTGGTACAACATCTGCCTGTGCTGCAGGAAATGTGGGTTCGATCCCTGGGTGGAGAAGATCCCCTGGAGGAGTAATGGCAATCTACTTCAGTATTCCCGCCTGGAGAATCTCATGGTGGGCTACAGCCCATAGGGTCACAAAGAGTTGGACACGACTGAAGTGACTTAGCACACAGCACAGCACATAAGATGGATATAATAAAACAGTTTCTACTGTAATTTCAATAGTGCCCTTCCTGAGTTTCAAGAAATTCATGATTTTTTTTAATATCTATTTATTTGGCTGTGCCAGATCTTAGTCGTGGTTCTCAGGATCTTCCATCTCCGTTACAGCTTACGGGATCTTTAGTTGTGGCATGGGAACTCCTAGCTGCGGCATGTGGGATCTATTAATATTTCCCTGACCAGGGATGGAACCTGGGCTCCTGGCATTGGGAGTTGAAGTCGTAGTCACTGAACCACAAGGCAAGTCCCTCAAGAAATTTATTTCAGTAAATAATGTTTGTTGAGTTGCCACAGCTAACAAAGGCTCTGGTCTCACAGAACTTACTGTTTAATGATAAGAAATAAAAGAATCAGCAGAATATTGTAGGAGGGAATTGAATCTATTTTTGAGGATCTGGGAAGACATCTCAGGGGAAGTAACGTTTGGTGAGATCTGAAAGATTAGGAGAGAGAGGGAGGGTTTTGAGCTGGAATATCAGAGAGAAAATAGGAGCAGGTTACATAGGATTTTATAAATTCTATTAAGGAGTTTTGATTTTACCCAAAGAACACAGAAAAGTCTTGAAGGATTATAGAAATGGGAGATATTAGAAAACAGACTGGACTAGGGAAAGAAATTAGGAGATCTGGGCAAGAAATGCCAGTAGCATGGCCATAGAAGGAAAGAGATTAATTTTGAGAGAGATTCTATATAAGAAGTTGAATCAAGAGGTATTGGTAATTAGTAGGATGTTAGTGGGTAGAAAGGAAGAGGAATCAGATGTCAAGGGAGACTTTAGGTGTCTCACTTGGGCAACTGGGTAGGTAGATGCCGATGCCATACACTGAAAGAGGAAACACAGAAAGAAAAGATTTGTTGGCGGAAGATGATAAATTCAGTTTTGAAAATGTTGTGTCAGGTGCCTTGAGACATCCCAGCAATAATATTCATCAGAATTTAGTTTTCTGAGTCTAAGACTCGTGAAGGACATCTATATGAAAATAGATGTAGGGGTCTTCAGCATATAGATAGTTGGCAGGGGTGGATAACACTACTCAGGATAAGTATGCAGGAGAAAAGAAAATCTAAGAAATTAGTTTCAATGTAATATGTTTCCATAATATGTGCTTAAAAAGTACTTGGTTTCAGTAAATGAATAAATGAGTAAAATCATGGATCTAGAAGGCATTTTTAATATTTGCACAGGACTTTTTCAGGTAATTAACACTCACTGGCCTCAGTAGTTATGAGCTGTTTGGTTTCTAAAAATGTTCTGGGCCCCTGAAGAATTTTTAAAATCTAATGTAAGATTCTTACTTTATTACAATGACAATATGTATAAAGTTCCGAAGTTGAATTCTAGTACTTCAGAAAGGAGAAAATTTACATACTTGGCATAGTTCCTTGCACATAATTCATGTTTAATAAACATGTATTCAAAGAGATTTGTCGGATGAATGAATAAATGCATGAATAATGAGAGAGAAAGTTATAGTATTTCCACTATACTGCTCCTATGTTTGTTGAGGTACTACAATAAAACAATGTAGTAATTCGAGGCCCAGGGGCATTAAATGCCATAAGGGCATTTAATCAAAAGAGGCACATCTGAACTAGTAAGACTACCTAGGCATACTGAGAGAGACCTGGGGTGATATATCCAACAAAGAACTCATGTGCAAAATATATAAAAAGTTTTCACAAATCAATAAGAAAAAGCAGCAACTCACACACACACACACAAAAACGGGCGAAAGATGTGAACAGAAAATTCACGAAAGAGGAGATCAAAATAATCAGTAAACAAATGAAAATGTGCTTGACTTCAATCCCCATGAAGGAAATACAAATTAAAAACCACAATGCAACTCCCAATGTGATAGTACTTCAAGCTCACCAGAATAGCTAAAATGAAAAAGATGGAAAATATCAAGTTCTGGTAAGACTCTGGTGCAATCTCAGCTTCCATATGTTGCTGCATAGAGTTGCAAATCAGTACAGCCACTGTAGTTAGTCATAGTGCAATATACAGCACATAAAGTGCATTCAGGAGACAGAAACCACACCAATTACCTGAAAAGGGACAAATAGTAAGAGCCTCTTCTCTAAGTTTTAATAATTCTAACTATTTTCCTTTATGTTCTCAGCCCTAGAGACTGCAGCTACTTCTTACAGATGTTACTTAATGATTTATTCAAGTTTTCTTATTATCACTGTCAACATCATTTTATCTGTTGTTTGTGGTTCAGTTGCTAAGTTGTATCTGACTATTTACAACCCCATGAACAGATAGCAGGCTCCTTTGACCTCCACTATTTCCTGGAGTTTGCTCAAATTCGTGTCAGTTATGCCACCTAACTATTTCATCCTCTGCTGCCCCTCCCATTTCCTTTTGCCTTCAATCTTTCCCAGCATCAGGGTCTTTCCCAATGAGTCAGCTCTTCGCATTAGATGACAAAAGTATTGGAGCTTCAGCTTCAACATCAGTCCTTCCAATGAATATTCAGGGTTGATTTCCTTTAGGACTGACTGGTTTAATCTCCTTGCAGTCCAAGGGCTTCTCAAGAGTCTTCTCCAGCACCAAAGTTCAAAAGTGTCAGTTCTTCAGCACTCAACTTCCTTTATGGTCCAACTTTCACACCTAACCATAGCTTTGACTATACAAACCTTTGTTGGCAAAGTGATGTCTCTGCTTTTTAATATGCTGCCTAGTTTTGTCATAGCTTCCCTTCCAAGGAGCATCTTTTAATTTCATGGCTGCAGCCACCATCCGCAGAGATTTGAGAGCCCAAGAAAATAAAATCTGTCACTGATTCCAATTTTTACCCTTCATTTTGCCATGAAGTGATAGGACTGGATGCCATGATCTTAGCTTTTTGAATGTTGAGTTTTAAGCCAACTTTTTCACTCTTCTCTCTCACTTTCATCAAGAGGCTCTTTAGTTTCTCTTAGCTTCCTGCCATTAGGGTGGTATATCATCTGGATATCTGAAGTTGTCATTTCTCCCAGCAATCTTGATTCCAGGTTGTGCTTCATCCAGTCCAATATTCTGCATGATGTAGTCTGCATTTAAGTTAAACAAGCAGGATGATAATACAGCCTTGTTGTATTCTTTTCCCAGTTTTGAAACAGTTCGTTGTTCTATGTAAGGTACTAACAGTTGCTTCTTGACGTACATACACATTTCTTGGAAGAAAGCTAAGGTGGTCTGATATTCCCATCTCTTTAAAAATTTTCCAGTTTGTTGTGATCTACACAGTCAAAGGCTTTAGCATAGTAGGTGAAGCAGAAGTACATGTTTTTCTGGAACTCCTTTGCTTTCCCATGATCCAACAAATGTTGGCAATTTGATCTCTGGTTCCTCTTGCCTTTTTTAAATCCAGCATGTACAGCTGGAAGTTCTTGGTTCATGTACTGATAAAGCCTAGCTTGATGGAGTTTGAGCATAACCTTGCTAGCATGTGAAATAAGAGCAATAGTAATGTAGTTTGAACATTCTTTGGCATTGCCTTTCTTTGGGATTTAAATGAAAACTGACCTTTTCCAGTCCTGTGGCCACTGCTAAGTTTTCCAAGTTTGCTGACATATTGAATGCAGTACTTTAACAGCATCATCTTTTATGATTTAAAGTAGCTCAGCTGGAATTCCGTCATCTCTGCTAGCTTTGTTCATAGTAATGCTTCCTAAGGTCTACTTGACTTCACATTCCAGGATGTCTGGCTCTAGGTGAGTGACCACATCATCATGGTTATCCAGATCATTAAGACTTTTTTGTATGGTTCTTCTGTGTATTCTTGCTAACTCTTCTTAATCTCTTCTGCTTCTGTTAAATCCTTATCATTACTGTACTTTATTGTGCCCATCCTTGCACATCCTTGGAAGAAAAGTTATGACCAACCTAGACAGCATATTAAAAAGCAGAGACATTACTTTGCCAACAAAGGTCCATCTAGTCAAAGCTATGGTTTTTCCAGTAGTCATGTATGGATGTGAGAGTTGGACTATAAAGAAAGCTGAGTGCCAAAGAACTGATGCTTTTGAACTACGGTGTTGGAAAAGACTCTTGAAGAATCCCTTGGACTGCACAGAGATCCAACCAGTCCATCCTAAAGGAAATCAGTCCTGAATATTTATTGGAATGACTGATGCTGAAGCTGAAACTCCAATACTTTGGCCACCTGATGCGAAGAACTGACTCATTTGAAAAGACCCTGATGCTGGGAAAGATTGAGGGCAGGAGGAGAAGGGGACGACAGAGGATGAGAAGGTTGGATGGCATCACTGACTCAATGGATATGAATTTGAGTAAACTCCAGGAGTTGGTGATGGACAGGGAGGCCTGGCGTGCTGCAGTCCATGGGGTCACAAGGAGTTGGGCATGACTGAGTGACTGAACTGAACTTGCATGAAATGTTCCTTTGATATCTCCAATTTTCTTGAAGAGATCACTAGTCTTTCCAACTCCACTGTTCTCCTCTATTTCTATACATTGTTCATTTAAGAAGTCCTTCTTGTCTCTCCTTGCTCTTCTCTAGAACTCTGCATTCAGTTGCGTATCTCTTTTCNTGGGCATGACTGAGTGACTGAACTGAACTTGCATGAAATGTTCCTTTGATATCTCCAATTTTCTTGAAGAGATCACTAGTCTTTCCAACTCCACTGTTCTCCTCTATTTCTATACATTGTTCATTTAAGAAGTCCTTCTTGTCTCTCCTTGCTCTTCTCTAGAACTCTGCATTCAGTTGCGTATCTCTTTTCCTTACTCCCTTGTCTTTCGCTTCTCTTCTTTCCTCAGCTGTTTGTAAAGCCTCCTCAGACAATCACTATACCTACTTGCATTTTTTTTTTCTTGGGGATGGTTTTGGTCACTGCCTCATGCACAGTGTTATGAACTTCTGTCCATAGTTCTTCAGGCACTCTGTCTACCAGATAAATCCCTTGATTCTATTCATCATTTCCAGTATATAATCATAAGGAATTTGATTTAGGTCATACCTGAATGGCCTTTCCCCACTTTCTTCAAGTCTGAATTTTCTAATAAGGAGCTCATGATCTGAACCACAATCAGCTCTAGGTCTTGTTTTTGCTAACTATATAGAGCTTCTCCATCTTTAGCTGCAAAGAACATAATCACTCAAATCTTGATATTGACCACCTGGTGACGTCTAAGTGTAGAGTTGTCTCTTGGGTTACCAGAAAGGATGTTTGCTATGACCAGAGCAATCTCTTGACAAAACTCTGTTAGTCTTTGCCCTGCTTCATTTTGTACCCAAGGGCAAACTTGGCTGCTATTCCAGGTACCTTTTGACTTCCTACTTTTGCATTCTAATCCCCTATAATGAAAAAGACATCTTTGTGTGTTAGTTCTAGAAGATGTTGTTGGTCTTCACAGAACCAGTCAACTTCAGCTTCTTCAGCAATAGTGGCTGAGGCATAGACTTGGATTACTGTGATGTTGAATGATTTGCCTTGGAAAAGAACTGAGATGATTCTGTTGTTTTTGAGATTGCATCCAAGTACTGCATTTTGGACTCTTTTGTTGACTGTGAGGGCTACATCATTTCTTTCTAAGGTATTCTTGCCCCAGTAGTAGATATAATGGTTATCTGAATTAAATTCGCCCATTCCAGTCCATTTTAGTTCACTGATTCCTAAGACATCAATGTTTACTCTTGTCATCTTCTGTTTGAGCACTTCCAATGTACCTTGATTCATGGACCTAAAATTCCATGTTCCTATGTAATATTGTTTTTCACAGCATCAGACCTTATTTTCACCATCAGACACATCCACAACTTGGCATTGTTTCCACTTTGGCTTAGCCACTTCATTCTTTCTGGAACTATTAGTAACTGTCCTCCACTCTTTCCCAGTAGCGTATTGGGCATCTTCTGACCTGGGGGACTCATTCTGGTGTCATATTTTTTTACTTTTTCATACTTTGCCGGGAGCCAGCGTGAGGAATCCCACCCGTGACAAGATCACGCGGCAGGAGCTTTTGATGGGCAAGGACGAATCAAATCTCAGGGTTTTTCTCCCTGGCATTTCCTGGGCATGTACCCCCCAAAACTAAGAATCTGCCTGCTTTTCCACTCTTCTGACATTCTCTGGNAAGGCTGTGGTCCATGTGATCAGTTTGGTTAGTTTTCTGTGATTGTGGTTTTCATTCTGTCTGCCCTCTCATGGATAAAGATAAGAGGCTTGTGGAAGCTTCCTGGTGACTAAAGGGGAAACTGCTCTTGTTCTGATGGGCAGGGCCATGCTCAGTATCTTTAATCCAGTTTTCTGTTAATGGGTGGGGCTGTGTTCCCTCCCTGTTGTTTGATCTGAGGCCAAACTATTGTGGAAGTAATGAAGATAATGGCGACCTCCTTCAAAAGGTTCCATGCACACACTGGTGCACACAGTGCCTCCAACCCTGCAGTAGGCCACTGCTGACCCACGCCTCCACCGGAGACTCCTGGACACTCATGGGCAAGTCTGGGTCAGTCTCATGTGGGGTCACTGCTCCTTTCTCCTGGGTCCTGGTGTGCCCAAAGTTTGTTTATGCCCTCCAAGAGTCTGTTTCCCCAGTCCTGTATAAGTACTGGCAGCTCTATGATGGGGTTAATAGTAACCTCCTCCAAGACGGCTTATGCCATAGCCAGGTCTGCTGCACCCAGAGCCCCTGCCCCAGGCCACTGCTGACCCATTCCTCCGCAAGAGACACTCAAACACAATTCTAGCTCAGTCTCTGCGGGGTGTCTGGGTCCTGATGTGCACAAAGTTTGTTTGAGCCCTTCAAGTGTCTCTGGCCCATATGGGGTTTGATTTTAGACGCAATATCGCCCTTTCTAATGTCTTGCGGGGCTTCTCCTTTCCCCTGGATGTAGGATATCTTTTTGGTGGGATCCAACAGTTTCCTGTTGACGGTTGTTCAGCAGCGAGTTGTAATTTTGGAGTTCTTGCAGAAGATGAGTGCATGTCCTTCTACTCTGCCATCTGAATTCTACTTTATTCTATTTTTATTGATTGCCCTAAGTGAAGTGAAGTGAAATGAAAGTTGCTCAGTCGTGTCTGACTCTTTGCAACCCCATGGAATTCTCCAGGCCCAAATATGGAAGTGGGTAGCCTTTCCCTTCTCCAGGGGATCTTCCCAACCCAGTGTTGAACCCAGGTCTCGTGCATTGCAGGCTGATTCTTTACCAGCTGAGCTACAAGGGAAGCCCAAACATTTTTTCTAGATCTCTGTAATTACTTAATTTCTGATTGCTTTGCCTTGCTTTGTTATCTTAATAAAGCTTAAATGGTATCTGCTGTGGAATTGGGTTTACTCATGCTATTAAATAACCACACCCTTATAATTAGAGATTTGGTAGTCATCTGAGTAGCACAGTCAGTACCAAAATATTACACAACAGGCATTATGTAAACTTTTTTGCATAAATCTGGAAACTAGCCAAGAGATGCACTAAACACTAGGGACATAATGGTTATGTTACCGAACCAAACTTGGGTCCTTTTGCTGGAATGCAGTAAAGCCCATCTACTGACACTGGGCTGTTGTGAAGGAAATTGCAACGTTTACTGTAGGGCACCAAGAAAGGAGACCAGGTAGCTAGTACTCAAAGCACCCCAACTCCCAGGTGGGTTTAAGGAAAGCCTTTTTAAAGGAAAGGTGAGGGAGGGGTGTCCCAGGGTATGTGATCAGCTTGTGCACAATTCTCTGATTGGCTGATGGTGAGGTAACACAGTGGTGTCACAGGGTTAATATTATCTGTCTCTAACATTATTCCTATCATTATCATCCCAGTGAGACAGACTGCTATGCACACAGTCGATATCTGGTTAATATTCTGCTGAATGAATAAGTATTGTAGTTTAGGTGCTGAATGGTGATTTCCAATTCCCAAACACTGAAAACTCTGGGAACTCGGGCTCATCAAGGAGTTGGTTTCTTCCGTTTAGAAGAAATGGAGGTTTAGCATCTGTAAAACAACTCAGGAAATGTGCATCAACTACTTCAGAGAGGAGCTAAAGCAGAAAGGAGCCACTTCAGAGTGGTGTTAAAGCAGATAAACTAAAGCTGAAGGTGTCCTTGGGGAGAAGACCCCATAGGGTTCTGCTGAGTTTAGCTTACTCTTCATTTTTATGAAATTAGTAAGCCTAAAATTTGCTAAGAAAGATCTCATGGTTACAAAAGTACTACTTACTATGTTTTCTACAGCTCAAAAAATCTGTTTCCACCTCACCTACCCCAATCAATACCTGCAACAGTTTGAATTATGCTACAAAAATTTAGAATAAGGGGCAAGTGATGAGGAATCAATCAATGTAAGATTTAGTGCTTTTTCAGAAAATAACCAAAATGTTTTAAGAGTTATNTGGCTGATGGTGAGGTAACACAGTGGTGTCACAGGGTTAATATTATCTGTCTCTAACATTATTCCTATCATTATCATCCCAGTGAGACAGACTGCTATGCACACAGTCGATATCTGGTTAATATTCTGTTGAATGAATAAGTATTGTAGTTTAGGTGCTGAATGGTGATTTCCAATTCCCAAACACTGAAAACTCTGGGAACTCGGGCTCATCAAGGAGTTGATTTCTTCCGTTTAGAAGAAATGGGGGTTTAGCATCTGTAAAACAACTCAGGAAATGTGCATCAACTACTTCAGAGAGGAGCTAAAGCAGAAAGGAGCCACTTCAGAGTGGTGTTAAAGCAGATAAACTAAAGCTGAAGGTGTCCTTGGGGAGAAGACCCCATAGGGTTCTGCTGAGTTTAGCTTACTCTTCATTTTTATGAAATTAGTAAGCCTAAAATTTGCTAAGAAAGATCTCATGGTTACAAAAGTACTACTTACTATGTTTTCTACAGCTCAAAAAATCTGTTTCCACCTCACCTACCCCAACCAATACCTGCAACAGTTTGAATTATGCTACAAAAATTTAGAATAAGGGGCAAGTGATGAGGAATCAATCAATGTAAGATTTAGTGCTTTCTCAGAAAATAACCAAAATGTTTTAAGAGTTATCTGCAACAACTACTACGACTACTACTAAGTCACTTTAGTCGTGTCTGACTCTGTGCAACCTCATAGACAGCAGCCCACCAGGCTCCCCATCCCTGGGATTCTCCAGGCAAGAACACCGGAGTGGGTTGCCATTTCCTTCTCCAATGCGTGAAAGTGAAAAGTGAAAGTGAAGTCACTCAGTCATGTCCGACTCTTAGTGACCCCATGGACTGCAGCCCACTAGGCTCCTCCGTCCATGGGATTTTCCAGGCAAGAGTACTGGAGTGGGGTGCCATTGCCTTCTCTGATATATGCATGGAGAGAATATAAAAAAAAGATAGTTTGTGGATGTTGAACTCAATATAACTTTATTTTTGTTCACATTTTCTGACTTTTTTGCAATAAGCATTTATTACTTTCATGATCAGAAAAAACAAAGATATTTCTACTTAAAAATAGTATGTATGAGTTTCTGGTGATGAGAATACAAGTTCTCACACTCCATCTTTCAATTCTGCTTGCCTCTAATTGGCTTACTACTATACTCAGGTTTACTATTACATACAGGTTCTAGTACCAAAGTGGGAAAAATGACTGTCCCTGGCTCCAGACTGAAAAACTGTAGCTACAATCAACTCCAGCAGACAGAAACAATATTCATGATTAGTGCCAGCAGACAGTCAGGGTAGGCTGAGTCTCTTGACTTGGATTAGGAACCAAAATGTGGAAGGAATGGAGTGGAAATGAATAAGGGATGTAATCATTTTCTGATAGGATAGGTCTTGGTCATAGTACACCCCCTATAACCAGTGACGAGAAGGAGTCTACAATGTTTTGGTCCCCAAAGGGAAACAGGAGTTATAACATCTCAAGAAAGGAGGAGGAAGTGAGGCTAAAAGGACTAAAATAACACAATACCCATTATAACATTTATTCTAGACTCCCGTAGTAATAGTGACAATAATGAAGTTCTTAAAGGAGTTCCCAGAGTTTTTCAGTGTTTGGGAACTGGAAATCATCATTCAATACCTANGGAGGAGGAAGTGAGGCTAAAAGGACTAAAATAACACAATACCCATTATAACATTTATTCTAGACTCCCGTAGTAATAGTGACAATAATGAAGTTCTTAAAGGAGTTCCCAGAGTTTTTCAGTGTTTGGGAACTGGAAATCATCATTCAATACCTAAACTATAATACTTATTCATTCAACAAAATATTCATCAACTATGTACCATATGCATAGTAATCTTTCTCATTGGGATGAGCAGTAAGCAAAAAGTAAAATATTCCTGCCCTCATGGACCTTATATTTTCAGACATAATTAACTCTAAAACATGAGTCTGAAACTGGCCTCTGGCTGGACATGTTATTGCAGTAGCTGGGATCAAAGAAAATGCAATTTGACTTTCATATGATTATTTTCTTTTGCTTGTCTGTGAACACCATAGTAAGATCCTATTCTTAAAAGAAATCAAATTGAGACGAGTCATGAGATGTACAAGGAAGTAAGAAGAGTATACAAGGGCTTTGTGCCTTGGTGTTAATAGAATATTGCATTGTCTAGACACACCCCAAGGTGTTCTATAGCACCCTTGAGCTTTAACTTTTATCTTACTTAACCTGCCCTTATAGTGACGCTAAGCAAACCAACCTTGCAGTGCATATTTAATTTCAAGCAAAAAAAAATCTTTACCCTTGACTACAGTAGCCGTAAACAAACTTCCCGTTGTAGGTCAATAGGTTAAGGTATATGGTCAGAACAAGAATATCTTGTTTTGCTTTGTGTCTTGTTAGTGTCTGTCTGCTATGGACTAAATGTTCCTGTCCCCCCACCCCCAACTCATATGTTGAACCCTAATCCCCAGTATGATGGTATTTCAAGGTGAGGCCTTTGGGAAGTGATTAGGTCACGAGGGTGGAACCCTCATGAATTGGATTCCTTTTCTATATAAATGAAACTCCTGAGAGCTCTCTTGCCCCTTCTGCCATGTAAGGGCACAGAAAAAAGATAGCCACTGATGAACCAGGAAGTGGCTCTTACCAGATACCTAATGTGCTGATACCTTGATCTTGGTCTCCAAAACTGTGAAAAATGAAGGATGTTTAAGCCACCCAGTCTATGGTATTCTGTTACAGGAAACCAAACAGACTAAGACTTTATTTTTGGTAGCACAAACACACCTAACAGTGATTTTTAAAAGCTTTGGAAGGAAAAGGAAAACAAGTTTTGGCAAATGTATCTTTTCACTTCTTTTTTTAAAAGCTTGAGGAATGTAACAATTATAGTTTCCTAACACAGTGATTCTCAGCTTTGACTACACATTAGAATCACCTTTTGAAAATACTGGGATGAGGTGGAGGGTAGGGATTGGGTATTGATGTCTTTTTAAAAGACATAACGAGAGAGGGAGAGAAGGTGAATATTTTTAGTCTGTAACTCTTGGGTATATTTATTTTATCGCCAATCTGACTTTCATCAGTGAATTACTTTAACTCATCATTTATCTGTCTTCAAAAGAGGGATAAGTGATCCTACATCCATTCATTCATCCATCCTCCTTTATTCCTTCCTTTTTTTCCTTTTCAATTTCTCTTTCTCATTCACTCAACAGTTCATCAAACCAGCATTAACAGTGTAAGTATGTGCTAGGTGCTAAGGATAGAAATCAAATTCGTACTTTCATTCAATTTGTACTTTCACTAATAAGGTTAATATAAATTAGTCATCCTGAGATTCTCAACTAAAGTTCAATTTTTAAAAACAGTTGCAAAAAATACATGCTAATGTTGATTTACTTTGCAAAAGCTCATGTTGAAACGAGTTGTATTAGACAAATGTAAACATTTCTGAACTATTGTGCTTCATTGAGTCATAGTAAGCTCTCCATCTGTCACTGTGTGATTTTCAATCTTTCATACATTGAATGAAAGGAGGGAAATGCTTATAATTCATTAGATTCTAAATAAGACATGATTTATTTTATTCTATTTAGCTGTTCTCTGTGGATTGTGGGAATCTTAGTTCCCTGATCAGGAACTGAACACTGGTGCCTGCATTGAAAGAGCAGAGACATAACCACTGGGCCACCAGGGAATTCCCATAAGAAAAGATTTAGAGATACTATCAACTTTAGGAATTATTCTAATTTAAGAGTCTGCAGATGTTTTGGGCATATTTGGTGAAGTCCCATGACTGCCGATATACCAAATCACACCTGAAATCCAGCCATGTATCTTGATCCTCGGCTCCTAATCAATTCCAAAGTCAGGATATTTTGTAGATGAAGGTGGATCCATGAATACTTAAATGTAGGCAGACACTTTTCTCTGGACTTTTCGTGCTATTTCCTTCATTTTAAAGCTCCAAGTTGCAGCATAGTAGCAGGTCAAAAACCCACTTCTGTGGTCAACTCCGAGACTAGGACCGCAGATCCCTCCTAAGAAGTTAGACATTATCATAATATTGAAGTAGTTGCTGATACATATTTAAAACTAAGAACAAATGCAAACTCACTTCTCCAACAGAATGTCTGCTGCAATATGCGCCCACCCAACATCAAAAGATAAAAGATAAATATTTTGAATTAATCAACATCAGTAAGAAAACAGCACAGGGTGTAGAGAGAGAACATTCTTCTTGCCAAGAACAGATTCAAAGCCAATGGGTTCCAAGAGAGCAAGCCTTATTCATAGCCTGAGTTTCCCTGTAACCTGATACTTGATTTAGGTACTACCGTATAATATATAATTATATTTTATTAGGACTTCCCTGGTGGCTCAGATGGTAAAGCATCTGCCTACAGTGTGGGAGACCTGGGTTTGATCCCTGGGTCAGGAAGATCCTCTGGAGAAGGAAATGGCAACCCATTCCAGTATTCTTGCCTAGAAAATCCCACGGACGGAGGAGCCTGGTAGGCTACAGTCTATGGGGTGGCAAAGAGTCAGACACGACTGAGAGACTATATAGCTATTATGAAGTTTGCTCACAAGAAGAAAAATACAATCAAAAGAGAAAAAGGGAAATCAACCTGAAGAGAATAAAGTAATTCTATATCTAGGAGAAGATGGATTTACACATTTCTGAGGTATATAACCATTTGCTACTCATCATGAATAAATAATTGTGGCCTAAGAAATAATAACAGTTACTAAATAATAGTAATTGTTGTTGTTACTCGCTAAGTCCTGTCTGACAATTTTGTGACCCCCGTGGACTGTAGCCTGCCAAACTCCCTTGTCTATGGGATTTCCCAGGCAAAAAATACTGGAGTGGTTTGCCATTTCCTCCTCCAAGGTATCTTCCCCAGCCAGCGATCGAACATGCATCTCCTGCTTGGCAGGCGATTCTTTACCACTGAGCTACCTGGGAGGCCAATAATATGAAGCGACTTAGCAGCAGCAGCAACAATTACTGAGCACTTATTTTATGCCAGGCACTGTTAGTGCTTGACATACATTATCTTGTTCAATCCTCACAACAATACTATTATTCCTATTTTCCAGATAAGAACAATGAAGCTTGGAGAATCTATGTGACTTGCCTAAGGTAACACAGCTTGTAAATACTCAAGCTTTGATTTGACACCTAGACCTGTCTGACTCCAAAACCCATGCTCTTAACTATTATATAGCTCATTGTACTAATTTACAACTAGAGATTAGATACCTAAGCCATCTGGCTCAGTGAGACTTATAGGACTTTAAAGACTTCTGTACTTTTTGTAACAACTCTGGGCCTTTTGCAATGTCATCAACAGTAGACAAATTTCTAATGGTGATACAGTACCTCGGCAGGTAGTTGCAAATGGAAGCAATTTGCAGCTGCTGAGGACACACTGCACAAAATTAGGGATTGCAACAAACTGGGTACAAATGTGAAGCAGAAAGCAAAACTCATCAATATATATTTTGGTAACTAATTACTAAAAAAAATATTGCTAAGGCTAATTGCTCCTCTTAAAAAAAAAAAGGAATGAAAGGTTATAGGTTTAAAAAAATATTTGTATTAAAATTATCAATAGTAAACACACCACACACACCATCTCCAGACTGTCTTGGACATTAACTTAATGGGGATAATAGGTATGTTGTGCAGAAGTAACAACTTCAGCTTCTACTGGGGAAAATTATCCTAGCAATGTGATAAGGAAGTAATTAATTTTCAAGGAATTTTTTAAAAATGAAGATCCTCTGACAATGCCAGCTCTATTATATTGCATAAAATGAAATGAACTGACTTCATTAGGAATTGATCATGAGTTGCTAAGGATAGGTTTTGGCCCACAATTTATATTTCCATGTGCTTGAATAGCCTACATACGTACAATGTAGGTTTCTATTCAACCTCTGAAATTTAAAGCTTTTCTTCTATTTTAAAATCCACCACCCATAACCTTCAGTTCAACATAATTCCATGATACTGAAGAATTTCCCTGGTGACTCAGTGGTAAAGAATCTACCCACTAATGCAGGAGACGCAGATTCGATCCCTGGGTCGGGAAGATCCCCTGGAGGAGGAAATGGCAACCCATTCCAGTATTCTTGCCTGAAAAATTGGACAAGAGGAGCCCGGCAGGCGACAGTCCATGGGATTGCAAAGAGTCAGACATGACTGAGCATGCACGGCGTGAAGGTTAGTGCCAAAATAACAGCAACATGATGCTTACCTTCCATGTACATATTGGAAGGTTAAGAAAAATCACTGTATCAGAAAAGGAGGAAAAGACTTTCTGAAAATAAGCTTCAGGAGATATAAACATGTAACTTACTTTGGTAACCTCTTGAAGTATATACACATGAACATTTCCAGTAAATATAGGAAACTTTTGATTAATAGTTATAAGCTATATACCCTGTGTTGGCT
Organism: Neotragus moschatus; assembly: GCA_006410615.1. Lineage (NCBI taxonomy): Eukaryota > Metazoa > Chordata > Mammalia > Artiodactyla > Bovidae > Neotragus > Neotragus moschatus. The sequence continues at coordinate 419,745 of SJYA01003121.1, forward strand.
GTGGTCAGAGAATCCAAAGTCATATCCTCAAAGTTTATATTGCTTCTGGGTACCTCAGTAGCATAGTTGAATCTAAATATGGTGATACAGAGATATTACAGTTTAAGAGGAGCCTCTGGCAACTGTAAGAGACCTAACACAGTGCTTCTCCCAGTTTATGGGGCATAAGGACAGCCTGGAAAACTTGCCAAAGCAAGTTATTAGTCCCCACCCCAGAGATTCTGACTCAGGAGGTCTAGAGTGGCATGGGGAAATTTGCATTTCTGAGGTGCATTTAGATGAGAGGAGAGCTGCCTATCCAAGGACCATGCATTGAATAGTACTGATATAAAGGAATCTGTGAATTTAAAAGTTCACAAATTCTTCACATTAATCACATTCCTATCTGAGTGCCAATCTGATGACTGTAGAAAGTACACTCCAGGGAAAGGAGAAACTGGCAAAAGGTATGAATTTCTTAGATAGATAGAACCAAGATTCTTAGAATAGTAAAAAGCTATAACTATTCAACAGAGATCCTTCTAGAAACAATAAAGAAAAGGTCTTTTGCTATATGATAATACTGGGGCGATATATAAAGAAATTAATGGGAGGGTTTAGCCACCTATTAGAGAAATAACTCAGCTTAAAGCAAATATCCTGATTCTAAGCCCTTCACAGTTGTATTTCGATGTTTCTGGACCTGTGTCTAGACCACCACTAGCAGCAGCATCACCTGGAAATTTGTTAGAATAGAAATCTTTGGGCCACACTCCAGATTTACCCAATTAGAAAGTCTGGAGGTAAGGCCCAGCAACTTGGTTTTACAGTGCAGACTAGTGGTTCTCAAATTTAGTGTGCATCACAATCAGATAGCTTGGAATATTTATTTAAAATACAAATTCCTATTCCTTCTTCAATATGGGCCAAAATTTTACAATTGGGAATTCCCATGTAGACAATACTTTGAGAAACAGTGCCCTAAACCAGAGGCTTTTAAACTTTTTTGACCAGGACCCACACATTACATCAGGACTCAGTTAATATAAAAATTTTATAAGTAAAACAAAAGTTTCTCAAAATAAACTAGCACAACACTGTATATCAATTCTATTTCAATAAATTTTTTAAAACTGAAAAAAAGTCACTCATAAATGCAATGCATTCTAAGATTTTCTATTTCATTTAAAAAATGCTGGTGACAGATCCATTAAATGGATTTCTTGGCCTGCTGATGAGCTATAACTGCAGTTTGGAAAACATGTCCTTCTCAAACTTTACAGTACATTTCAATCACCTAGAGATCTTGTTATAATGCAATTTCTAATTCAGTAAGACTGGGATGGCGCTTTAGAATCTGCATTTCTAACAAGTTTCCAAGTGCTGCTAATGCTGCTGGTTCATGTATTACCTTTCATAGGGCAATGTCTGAACTATAATGAATACAAGAAGATGACAGCAAACTTGATGCCTCTTCCTGTCACAAACCTATCTCTCTTTATGATAGTGAGCTTTAGAAAAAAAATGAAATGAGACTAGGGGTGTTACCTCACACTCAGATGTAGTGGACAGTGAGATGTCCTTAATATCATTGCCAGTAGCAATGAGGTTCAAACTCTCAGTCTGTGTGGGTGTATGTAGGCACTGATTTTCAAAAAATGTCAAATTAGTGCATTCATGAGAACCTAACAGGAGATTTTTGTCTTTCATCATCTATCTGGCTTAATACCAGAACTGGAAGAGTTCTAGAATGATGCTTCTAGAACTAGAAGAGTTCTAGAATGATCATTAAGTTCTAGAACTATGCTATATGTGTCTTGTGTCACTTTAGTAAATACCCTGTGATACATAAGTGAGGATGTTCAAAGGAGATGGTTGTACATAGAGAAGTCAGGGTATTGCCAAAGCAAAGCTGGCTGACTGATCCCTACAGGGGGCGTCCACCTGAGTGAATTCACAGGCTAAGATATAGCCTTCAGTTTTGAAGGCTCAGAGACCTCATATATCAGCTACCAAAAGGTGTCAAGATGCTCAGAGGGAAGTCTGATATTAACCTAGCTCATTGAAAATAACATATAAAATAAGAACATTGGATNAGGATTTCTCATGATGTACTCTGCATATAAGGGTCCTTGGCTAGTTAATTAAAGGAACTTTTCACATTTTCCACCTCATGAACATATTACTAGAAAATCTGTTCCTTAAACTAAGACAGATACTCAGTTGAATACAATACACTCACCCAATTAATGATAACGACCTGTGGAGGTAATAGCTGAGGGCACAAGAAACTTAGAATGGATAGTTAAGGAGCGAAATGACAGCCTGAGACTAGTTGAAGTTTGGGGAGCCTGTAGCTTAGTCCTACTAATATTCCACTTCTATGTTTCCCCATGGGAAAAGCTCATAGGAACCATGGCAAATCTATTTCCCAAACATACACAAAGAAATGGATTTGTGCAGAATAAGAGGTAGACTGTGGTAGTCATGGAAGTGGCCACTCAGACTTCCTTTAAGAGATACTGGTGCAGGGAGCATAGCTGATTGACCATTGATAAATTTTTTACTCTAATGCTCTTGGGTCAGGCCATGCTTCCCTTAGGCTGTGCTGTGCTTAGTCGCTCAGTCATGTCCAACCATTTGTGACCCCATGGACTGTAGCCCACCAGGCTTCTCTGTCCATGGGGATTCTCCAGGCAAGGATACTGGAGTGGGTTGGTATTTCCTTCTCCAGGGGATTTTCCCAACCCAGAGATCAAACCCAGGTCTCCCACGTTGCAGACAGATTCTTTACCATCTGAGCCACTAGGGAAACCCTTAGGCTATTCCCAGTCAATGGCAGCAAGATGTAAGAACATTCCATTCCATTCCTTCACAAAACAGAATTCCTTTAACTGGCAACTTCAGCTCAGGGATTCCCCATGGGCCTGGGTGAGATTTTTCTCAGAACTGCTCTATGGTTTGAGGTTCTTTCCATACAATCTTTCCTTCTCTCTCTCCTGCCTCATGCTCCCTGTATGCCCCTTCTCCTTTCCCCTTTGTCTTTCATAAGCATTCCCTCCAATAAATCCCTTACACATCAGATCTCATCTTGGTGTCCACTTCTTCAACGATTCAAATCGATACACTTTACCTAAGAATTTAGCCTCCTGGGTTAACCTTACAACTGTTTATAGCAAGTACAAACAATTTCTTGGAAAACTATATAGATCAATAGATGATTTAAGATTAGAATACACACTTTAATTTAATGTTAATGCAAATTTACAAGTAAACCATTGAATGTTTTTTAAGGTCTTAATTAGCAATCTCCTGGATTTGACCTCAGAAGGTCTATCCACTATTTAAGTGCTATTCTCTAGTTTTGGGATGGTGTGATTATGTACAACAGAATTATTCTCAATTCTGAATTCAAAATTCTGCTCTTTCACTTGTTCTTAGCTCTTATGGGTGGATGTGTTTCTACATGCTGTTGAGTAAGGCATATCAGCAGAAGTAAAAATAAAAGGTAAACAAAGGAAAAGATCAACCATACTTCCTGGTTTATTCATATTTTTTCCACCTACCACCAGTAATACTATAGCTTTGGTGTGCTTTTTCATAGTGCAAAGCAAACAAAACTGTAAACAGCAAATGCTGGGCATCCTCAAAGCTGACTGATACTGGACCGAATTCACCTACCTAGTGTCTCAAATACCATTCTATATCATACTGGGCAAGAAGTAGAGTCATTGAGTGTATTTGTCTCGATTTCCTAAAAGAATAAATAAAGTCAAAGTCACTTGGCTTGGGGAAAAAAAACCATATGATATTCATCAAGAAAAATGAAAGGAAGTTTGATTTGGGAAAAAAGAAACAGTATCATATTTTGTTGGCTTAATTTTAAGCCCCTCACCTTGGAATATATCCAGCACTTAATAAGAAAAACTTTATACCAAATTGTTGACAGTCAATGTCAAACATCAAAATGATATTAAAATTTTCAAATATCAAAAATGATACTTATTATAGCAAAATAGCTCCCTTTACTCCAAAGTGAATATGAATCGTGACTCCAGGTTGATAGAGAAGTAGATCTGACAAAAAATATAAATACTAGATCATCATTATTTTAAATGTTTTAAGAGATAAAAATTAGGTACTCCCCAGAATATGCTGCTTGAGGTATGTGTGCAAGTGTTTATTTTCTATTGTCACGCGAGTGTATGTAGTGTTACAGCTCTATTTTATTTAGAAGATAGCAGGAGAATCCATCGTCAAAGTGTGAGGGCATGCCAACCCAAAGATTAGAAGTGAAGAGAGTGGAAGAGTGCATGGGGAAGGGGAAGAGAGAGAGAGAGAGAGAGAGAGAGAGAGCACACGCACGCGGGAGAGAGAGAAAGCGCTTTGGCTCCTCCTTTTATATGTTTCCCTCCACCTGGGCCTGCCCTATGCAAATTGGGCTTAGCCACGAGTGCTGTTTGTTCTATCTGAAGTCTTCACTCTGGTCCTCGGACCTTCTTTTGTTCTATTCTCCTGAGCTTTTCCCTTCCTTGTCTTTTAGCCACCACCATTTTGGACTCCTTTTCCCTATTCTACCTACCTAACACTATTATCTAATGAATGTACTTAAGTGCAAATACTTGTGAAGGACATCTATTCATTCAGTAAATATTTACCAATTTCCCACAATGTGCTAGATACTGTTCTAGGTTTTAGGATATCTGGAGAGCCTTAAAAGTGGTGATCACTCCCTGTTTGACACAAGAGACAATCTTAGCTCAGCTATCTTTAGAAAGTGATAGCCCACTGATTTTGTCTCTTGATGAGGATTTCATGTATTATTAAATCTTGGATTCTGTTGTTTCTTTCATTTCCCTTTCTGAACTATCATGCAAATTATGTGAGTGTTTTTTTGAAAAGAGATATTACCTCTGAAGAAATTCTAGAGAGAATAGGGAAGCCAGACAGGAGGAAATTATCAAAGAAGCAAATCAAGGTCCTAGAACTAAAGGACACAAGTCCCTTGATATAGGACCTACTGAGTGGCAAGCAGATTAAATATGAAAAATACCCACAACATAATACATCATGCTGTGGGGAAAAAAGAGAAGACCTAAGAACTTTCAGAGAGAAAATATGTATAAAAGACCAAGAATTAAAATTTCACTGCACTTCTTGAGACCAGCACTGGAAGCTGGAAGAGAGTGGTGAAATGTCTCAAAACTTCTCAAGAAAAATTATTCCTAATCTAGAGTTCTATACCTGATCATCTTATCAGTTAAGCCTACAGCCAGATGAAAGACAATTTCTGACATAATTCTCAGAAACTTTGCATTCTTTCTTAGAAAGCGATCATCAAAAAGAAAGAATAAACTGAACAAGAGGAAATGCTCATGAAAAAGAGGGAGAAAAACAAGAAAGACAACAAGGATGCTGGTACCAGGAGATTTACCATAGGAGAGAGGTGAAGGGGATTCTCAAATTGATAATGAAGGCAAGTTCATGAGTGACAGATATACAGGTGGCAAACAAAACAAAAGGTTGAGACAGGGGGATCCATGATGCACAAAAATAGCTTTTCTGATGAGTTGAAACATACAAAGGAAAAAGATACTAATTTACAATAAATACTTATTGAATATTCATGCTAGCACAGACAGTAAGATAATAAACATAATATTCTTCTATATTGAAAGGCGGTGCTGTGCTTAGTCACTCAGGAGTGTCTGACTCTTTGCAACCCCATGAACTGTAGCCTGCTAGGCTCCTCTGTCCATGGGGATGCTCCAGGCAAGAATAATTGGAGTGGGTTGCCATGCCCTCCTCCAGGAAATCTTCCCAACCCACGGACTGAACCCAGGTCTCCCACATTGCAGGCAGATTCTTTACCATCTGAGCCCACCAGGAAGCCCAATTAGAAGGCAGTAAATGTTATTTTTAAAAGAAAATGTAAAGCAGGGTAAGGAAGATTAAAATTGTTCTAGTTGGGGAGGGGTGTAGAGTGTGTATAACAATTTAAAATAGGATTATGAGGATAAACGTCACTTTGAAGTGATACTTCATGTAAGACCCAAGAATTCAATCCTGAAAAGGATTGGAATAGGGAATTTGTCATGTAGTTATCTGTTCGAAGAACTTTGTAGGCAGAGGGAACTTCTAGTGAGGGTGGAGAAACAGGAGAGGGAGAGAGGCCGGAGCAGCAGTAGGAAAAGAAGTCAGAGAGGTACAAGAAGGGAGATGTGTCTTGCACAGCCCTGTTGATCACTGCAATAACTGTTTTCTCTCTGAGGGAAATGGAGATCCATTGAGGAAGTGACATGACAGGCTTACATTTTAAAAGGATCAAGTCTGGCTTCCATGGTGACTCAGACAGTAAAGAATCCGCCTGCAATGTTAAATGTTAATCTTTAATATTCAGAGTTCTTACAAATTACTTTAAAAAAAATTAGCCCAGTAGGAAAATGTGCAAAGGACAGAAATAGACACTTCAAAAAAAAAGGACAAAAAGAAGTTTGACTTCCTTAAAAAAAAAAAAAAAAAGATAGGAAAATTAAAACTATACCAAGACATTACTGGGCTCCCTAAGTAGCACTAGTGGTAAAGAACTCACCTGCCAAGGAGGAGACATAATGAGACATGTGTTCAATCTCTGGGTCAGGAAGATCCCTGGAGGAGGGCAACCCACTCCAGTATTCTTGCCTGGAGAATCTCATGGACAGAGGAGCCTGGTGGGCTACAGTTCATGGAATTGCAAAGAGTTGGACACGACTGAAGCGATTTAGCAAGCAGGCAAGCAAGACATCACATTTCACCTAATCAGACTGGCAAAGATTCAGAAGCTTGATAAAATTCTGAGTTTGGGAGGATATAAGTAAACAGACATTCTCATAAGTTGTGAGGTGAGAGTATAAATTGGCATGGCAATTTGGCAAAATCCACCAAAGTCACATACCCTTTGGGGTTGAACATGGAGATGGGACACCTAGATATCCCCTTTCAAGGAAGGTTTTATTGCGCCAGTTTCTGCAAGATCTGTCAGTAGACAATCTTCAACTGTCAGCCCCTGAAAGTTTTGCCTTGCTGCAAAGAATTGCCCCACCAAAAGTCGATGCCTTCCTCGGATAGCCCACAACCAATGACTAATGGAGAAGGCGGTAAAAAGGCCTTTTTCACTTATTATGTAAGGGCTTCCTGGGTGCCCAGTGGTGAAGAATCTGCCTACCAATGCCGGAGATGTGGGTTAGATCCTTGGGTCAGGAAGATCCCCTGGACAAGGAAATGGCAACCCACTACAAAATTCTTGGCTGGAAAATCCCATGCGGTCGCAAAGAATTAGACATGGTTGAGCAACTTAAACACCCAACTAAGGCACCCAATGTGGGCCAATTCTGATAGGTCATCTCAGGTCCACGGCTTCCCTACGGAGTTGGCTGAGGCTTCATGCAGCATCTTCAAAGTTGAGCTTCTTTTGCTCAATCCCACTTCCTCCTTCTCCCTTGCACAGCTGTTAAAGCCAAGGGCACTCCCTAAAAACACCCTGAACTCTAAATTTCTGTCCCAGAATCTGCTTCTTAGAAGACCTAATCTGTGAAAAATTTGACTCACAGCTCCACTTTTAGGAATCTATCTATACCATAGATTACCCAAATATTGGCAAAATGATGTATATTCAAGGTTATTCATAGCAGATTATTTTTAAGAGCAAGAATTAGAAACAGTCTGACTAAACAACCAGGTGACTAATGAAATAAAGGCATGTCTATACAATGTAATATGACCTGCTGCTGCTGCTGCTAAGTCGCTTCAGTCGTGTCCGACTCTGTGCGACGCCATAGACAGCAGCCCACCAGGCTCTTCCATCCCTGGGATTCTCTAGGCAAGAGTACTGGAGTGGGTTGCCATTTCCTTCTCCAATGCATGAAAATGAAAAGTGAAAGTGAAGTCGTTCAGTTGTGCTGACTCTTAGCGACCCCATGGACTGCAGCCTACTAGGCTCCTCCGTCCATGGGATTTTCCAGGCAAGAGTACTGGAGTGGATTGCCATTGCTGTCTATATAAAATTGAGGAGCCCCTTTATATAATGATATAAAAAGATCTTCTGTATTTTGTGTATGCATGTGTGTGTGCGTGCATGTATCTGTATATGAATGAAGGATGTATAAAAACCAATGTCATTTGTTGCCCATGAGTAGATCTGGGTATCTCAGGGACAGGTAGAAGGGAGATTATTCATGTTGTATACCACTGTACTTTCCGAATTTTAAGCCATGTGAATGTATTACATAATGATTAGAAGCAATTTTTGCTAGTTGAATTATTCGACTGTTATACTACTTGTGAAAAAACTATACATGCATAGCTTTGATAAACTAACAATTAAATTAAAAAAAAACTTTTGTAGCCCTGACATTTAGCATATGGAATCCTAATACCCTGACTAGGGATTGAACCTTCACCCTCTGAAGAGGAAGTGTGGAGTCTTAACCACCAGACTGCCAGGGAAGGCCCTAAAAATTAAGGTTAAAAAAGATTTATGTGTTAAATAAGAAATANCAGTTTCTCAGGTATACCTTTGTTTATGGTAAAATATTCCTTTAAGTCACAGGTACACGTGATCTATCTAGCAGGAGAAAGGAATGAAACAGTTTGGGGTTGATAGCTGTTGGAGGTTTCAATAAACGATATGACAAATTAATAAAATGTGAGCATGTTGAGACTTAGGTGTTGGCCAGGTTGACCGTCTCATTATCCTCCTGGCGTTGCCTAAGGTATTGAGTTTCTTAAATAATGTCTCATCCTAAAACCTTTTTAGAACTCACTCCCTTGTTTGTGAAAACGTGGCTCTGGCTTCCAGCTGCTCTCAGTATCCTTTTAGTAGCTCAGTTGTATAGGATTCTTTGAGACCCCATGGACTGTAGCTCACCAGGCTCTTATGTCCATAGAATTTTCCAGGCAAGATTACTGGAGAGAGTTGCCATTTCCTTCTCCAGGGGATCTTCCAGACCCGTGCATCTAACCTGTGTCTCCTACATTGCTGGCGGATTCTTTACTGCTGAACCACATAGGAAGCCCTCAGTGACCTTACTGAAGGTTATAAGACACAAAGTAATGCTAACAAAAAGTAAAGATTCAGGGATTGGTTGTGTACCTGGGGAGAAAAGGAAAATGACAAAAACAAATATGAGCAAGAGAACAAGAGTGTATTGCTATCTTCATTTATAATCTAGAGAACATTCCCTATGTTGCACAGCCTTTCATTCCCAAGAGGTGACTCTTGAGACTGACTTTCCTGTGTTTAACAATGGTATGTAACTTTTCCTATAATGGAGTATTATGTAAAATAATAACTGAAAGACTNAGAACAAGAGTGTATTGCTATCTTCATTTATAATCTAGAGAACATTCCCTATGTTGCACAGCCTTTCATTCCCAAGAGGTGACTCTTGAGACTGACTTTCCTGTGTTTAACAATGGTATGTAACTTTTCCTATAATGGAGTATTATGTAAAATAATAACTGAAAGACTTAATTGACCCTTCAGATTTTATATTATTCAGAAATATAGGACTGAGTAACTGACAAAATTATTACACCTAATTTGGCCACTTTTTCCCTCTTGACCAATTTTTACAATGACTACAACACTTGCTAAATGTTTATCAGTTTTTTCCCACATGGAGTAGAGTTTTTTGTTTGGCCACATTGTGTGGCATGTGGGATCTTAGGTCCCTAGTCAGGGATGGAACCCGCGCCCCTTACGTTGGAAGCATGGAGTCTTAACCACTGGACTGCCAGGGAAGTCCCTTGAGTATATATTTTTTTTAAATATTTCCTTTAAAAGAGAACTTTTTGAAAAGTTTACTCACAACTTTTTTTCCCCCCACCAGAAAGGAAAATCGCTTGATTTTATGCTGAGAGAAAAAGTTGATTCTTTTTAAGTAGATTTTTACTCACTTAAGTAAATTCTGAGAAAATTACTAATGCTTTTTAAAACATTAAATATTGCTACCTCAGAATAGTTGAGAAGAAAATACAGGGGTAGTATTTTTAAATATTTTATATTTCCTATTATAAAAGTAATATATGTTTATTTTTGAAAAATAGAAACATAATAAGAAATACAACACTGAAACTTGAAATCCTAATTTATCTTTTCCCATGCCAACAGGTAACCACTACTTCCTTTTGCTTTGGGTTGGGCATCAGTGTGGAAAAGTTGAGTTTGGGGTTAGACTCCCTGGGAAAAATGGCATTGATAGCACTGGGCTTACATCCTACAACCTCAGGAACTCCAGAAGAGAGAAGTCCCTTTTTCTGATTCTATTATAATAGAATTCTGTTACAGTAGCAAACTACTCTGTGGCCTTAGTTGGGTCATTGCCCATCCTAGAGACAATCTCTGTGACTAGACAGATGGAATGCCATGGGTGGTCAGAATTGGATCTTCTTCCCACTGTGGAGTAGGATGGAGGGAGATACAGTTTAAAAGCACATGCATTAAGGGTAGATGACATATAGTTCCCAAAGGAAAATTGAAGTGTCATTTCCTGGAGAAGGGAGAAAGATTGCTGGGCAGGTAGTAATAGCAGATGTTCACTAAATAATTTCGCTGATGCTAAGTTGCTTCAGTCGTGTCTGACTCTCTGCGACCCCATAGACGGCAGCCCACCAGGCTCCCCCGTCCCTGGGATTCTCCAGGCAAGAACACTGGAGTGGGTTGCCATTTCCTTCTCCAATGCATGAAAGGGAAAAGTGAAAGTGAAGTCGCTCAGTTGTGTCCAACTCTGTGTGACCCCATAGATAGCAGCCCACAAGGCTCCTCCGTCCATGGGATTTTCCAGGCAAGAGTACTGGAGTGGGGTGCCATTGGCTTCTCCAAAAATAATTTTACATGTATTTAAAAAAATTAACTGCTTTCCTTTCCCAATATAAATTATTTTTTACAGTTTGCATGTTGATTTTTCCTTTTTAAAATATCTACTATTAATTCATAGAACTTGAAATTTGAACTCTTTGAGTGCACCTATTTGTATTGTTATTACATGTAGAAGTACCCATGCTCTGGAGTACTCAGATTTTCCAACTTTAAATACGTTGTATATTTGGCCAATTTGTTAAAATTGATTATTGGTAAGTATTTTTTGTTGTGTGTGAACTTGATTATATAAACTGCAGTTTATAAATAGTAAATAAATGTTATAAATATTTAAGTATATATAGTAAATATGATTACATACTTGATTCTTTAATTACTTCATGTTCAAAAATCTGTATAGAAACTATTTAATTTTGAGCATTGTTTAAAAAATAAATAATAATTGTCACTAATTGCTGTTACTGTTAGCTTTAAAACTATAGTTAACATTAGTGTCTTGTTTTGTATCTTTATGGATTATTCTGATGATTCATTGTATTTTAAGAGAAAATATAATTGATGCAACGTCTTGTTTACTCCACTTTCTTGTTTTCATTTAGAAGATGTTAGTAGCTCAATTCGGGGTCATTTGAACTTTACTTGCTAACGCTGGTGGCACAGGCTTTAGTTTAGGCAGGCAGGTCTCTATTCTAAAACTCAACTCCCTCACTTCTTGATGTTGAACAAGTTAGTTAATCTCTCAGAATTTGAGTTTATTTGCAAATGAAAATAGTAATATCTCATAGGGATTTTTTGAGGATTAATTAATATATGCCAAGTGCCTGGGATTTAGCAGATTCTCATAAATGTGATTGTTGTGTTGTTTTTAAATTATTTATTTATTTGGCTGTGCCAGGTCTCACAGAACCTTTTTTAGTTGTGGCACATGGAATTTTAGTTGCAGCATGTGGGAACCAGTTCCCTGATCAGGGACCAAATCCAGGCCCCCTGCATTGGAATCACAGAGTCTAGGCTGCTGAACCACCAGGGAAGTCCTTAAATGTGATTGTTAACAGTGACAATAACAAAAAATAATGTCTAAAAAGAATTTATTTTCCCAACTTGAGAATGTTTAGCCCAGAGAATTTATATAGATGTTGGAGGAATTAATGAAGTTCTCTATTCAGTTTGTCTAGATTTTAGTGGGTTTTAAATTCCATGTTGCATATATAGCAATAAAATAGAAAACTTCATTTAAGCTACACAATTATTAGCAGACTGCCCCATTTGTAAAGATTGCTTAGACTTACACAGCTTCATATCAAAAAAATCCAAAAACAACCCAGTTGAAAAATGAGCATACTTAAATAGACATTTCTCTGAAGAAGATGCACAGATGGCCAACAGGCACATGAAAAAATGCTCAGTGTCACAAACTATTAGAGAAATGCAAATCAAAACTACAATGAGGTATCACCTCACACCGGTCAGAATGGCCATCATTAAAAAGTTTAGGTAATTACCTGGTGGTCCAGTGATTAGGACTCGGCCCTTTTACTGTTATGGGCCCAAGTTCAATCCCTGGTCAGGGAACTAAGGTCCTGCACACTGTAGGGCATGGCCAAAAAATAAAAAATCTACAAATAATAAATGTTGGAGAGGGTGTGGAGAAAAGGGAACCCTCCTACACTATCGTTGGGGATGTAAATTGATACAGCCACTGAAGAGAACAACATGGAGTTTCCTTAAATAACAAAGTAGAACTGCCATAAGATTCAGCAGTCCCACTCCTGAATGCACATCCAGAGAAAACTCTTAATTCAAAAAGATGCATGCACACCAGTGTTCATAGCAGCACTGTTTATAATAGCCAAGATGGAAGCAACCTAAATGTTCACTGATAGATGACCATAGATGAATGGATAGGAAGATGTGGGATGTGTGTTGTATTGTAGAATATTTCTCAGCCATAAAAAGGAATGAAATAACACCATTTGCAGCAACATGGATAGGCCTAGAGTTTATTGTATTAAGTGAGGTAGGACAGGGAAAGGCAAGTATCATATGATACCATTTGTAAGTGGAATCTAAAAAAAATGATACAAACAAACTTATTTACAAAACAGAAGTAGACTCACAGACATAGATAACAAACTTAGAGTTACCAAAGGGGATAGTGAGTTGGTGGGGGGAGATAAATTAGGAGTTTGGGATTAACAGATGCATACTAAAATATAAAATAGATAAATATCAAGGACCTATATTCAGTATCTTATAATAACCTATAGTNCAAAACAGAAGTAGACTCACAGACATAGATAACAAACTTAGAGTTACCAAAGGGGATAGTGAGTTGGTGGGGGGAGATAAATTAGGAGTTTGGGATTAACAGATGCATACTAAAATATAAAATAGATAAATATCAAGGACCTATATTCAGTATCTTATAATAACCTATAGTGGGAAAGAATCTTAAAAAATATATTTTTGTATAGCTGAATCACTTTGCTGTATACTGGAACCTAACCCAACATTGTAAATCAACTATACTTAAATAAAAAAACACACAAGAATAAAATAAAAATTGCTTACTTCAAGTATAAGTGTCAGGATGGGGGAATGTATTGAGTAAATTTTACACAAACTCTGAGCTCAGTAAAGGTCATTAAGAGGAAGATAGCTTTTTCCTTCACTATAGAAGGGGAGCTAGGCGTTGAGCACCTTTGGAAGTTCAGAGCCGAATTTATGGTTACTTTAAATAATAGGTACAAATGATAAAAATGGATTTGTTTTTATTTTAAAAGATAAGTTCGGGATAATAACTCCTGCAAAAAAGTAATACTTTGAGAACATGATATACTGGACACCTGCAGGTGGAAGAGATAGCAGTTTAGAATGTTACTTGAAAAACCGGAAGAGGCAACTGTGGGACTGAACAACTGTGAGAAGAGATTGACATCAAATATCATTAGTGATCTGGGGTTTGGAGTTTAAATACTGCTGCATTGGGTGGAGAGGTGTTGGCCCTATTAATGAGAAAATAATCAGCTAGAGCTGGATTAATTTCCCCCCCCAAACTAACAGAGTAATCAGTTTTGTTTTTTGCAATTTGTAAAGATTCCTCGCCAAAAATAATAAATTTAAGATAGGGATACTGAGTATGAGAAAAAGGAAACGTCATGGAAATCTTTAAGAGATAAATCCTTATCATTCATGTGAGGCATACATACAAGTAAGGTTTGAATTTTCCTTCAAAATGATTTTAAGTTTTAAATTGGTCGTTTAAAACTTAAAATGCCTATCTTAATAATCTTGCTTGTTCAGAGTCAGACAGTTATTGATGTCTATTTATAAGCTCTACTTACAGTTCAGATTTTTCATTTTAAAGTTTGTTATTGGAGTTATTGGATTTAAACCAGCAAGCTAAAGTTTACCTTTTTAAAAACTAAACATGAAATTTGTCCACTATCCTAGTAGGGTTAAGTGAACATTCTGTAACATGGCACATGAAGGGCATTAGAATCTAGCTGTAATATAACTTTATCTCTCTACCTTCTCTTCCTATTCCTTCTCCCATGTTCTAGTCATAGTGAACTACTTTTTGTTTCCCATATGATTTCTGCCTTTTTGCGTCATTATGTCTTTACTTGGACTGTTTGTTATACTTAGAATGCCTCTTCACCATCCTACCATCTTCCAGCTGGTGAGTTATTATTCCTCTTCAGATTAGATTAATGAGTTGTTCTTCAATTTCTGTATTTCCCTCCACTCTCAGGTGATTATTTTTCTTGGTGGTTCCCATAATATTTATTTTTTAAAATACTCTTATTTTGTGGAGCAGTTGTATGTATTTTCCTAGAGAATGAGTGATTCTTGATGCCATAAACAAGGCTTATTTACCATCGTCTCCTGAACACTCAACAGAGTACCTGTCTTATATATAAGCTCAGAACATGTTTGGTGAATAAATGAGTAATTACGATATTTTATCTGCTTTAAAAATCAGAATAGAAGTAGGATATAATTTAATAGATTAAGTCTGCACGCTGTAACCTTTATCAGACTGATGCATTTAGAGAATTTACTTGGACATTCCTAGAAAATTCTATCCACACGTTCTGCCACACATCAGTTATTTTCTCTTCCTAATATGTGCCTAAGCACTAGAAAGAGAGAAATAAAACATATTCCACTCATTAAGGAGCTCACAGTCTAGTGGTGGAGACAAACAGATGACTTATAATTAAATTTTATGATAATTAAAATTAAAAATCAGTTTATTAGTTTTACTAGAAATGTTTCATATGCTTAGTAGCCACAAATAACTAGTGGCTACTGTATTGAACAGTGCAGATATGAAACGTGTCTTTCATCCTGACATATTCTATTTGATAGAACTGTTGTGAATACTATAAATACACTTAAATCTACATTTTCTAGTTTCAGATGATAGTTCATTTTCATTTCAGTCATGTTCTTGTTCAAATAAGACTTTCATTTAGATTTGAAAATTGTGTTTTTAAAAATGATTAAGTAGATTCTATTGTAATCTGTTTCAAATAAAGCATCATTACTAATTTTCTCAGGCCTTTACTTTATGATAGCATTTGAATTAAGTAGTTTCATAATTTGATTTTCAACTTAAGGTTGATATCATTTGACTTTCTATCCTAATAATTCCTGAAATGGTAAGGAAGCATAATGGTTAAGAGCAATGGCTTTGGGATCAGACAAACCTCAGAGTTACTGAGGATCAAATAAGGCAATCAAAAGGATAATTCACATGGGGAGCTGGCAGGACAGTGAATGGGCATGGAACACGACAGTGAGATTTTTTAATCAGGCTACTCAGAAGAGCACACAATTTAAAACTTTTGAATTGTTTATTTCTGGAATTTTGCATTTAATATTCTTGGATCAGTGTTGACCATGGGTAACTGAAACCACAAAGGGCCAAAATGCAAGTAAACAGGGACTTGTGTGCTCTGAACAGTTTTGCCTCAGTAGTGAGGTAAACTAGCTTTAAACTAAATACTGCTCTGGCCTAGCCTAAAAAATTTAAAAGCAAGACTTGAAACAGTCAAACTCTTTCCAAGTAATTTATTCATGTCCCAGAACCAAGCTCAAGAATAGGTTCAGGAATACAAAAATATCCAGCACCCAAAAATGTAAAAATCACAGTGTCTGGCATCCAATCATAAATTACTAGGCATGCAAAGGAGCAGGAAAATAACTGAAACAGAAGTGACATGGGTGATAGAATTAGTGGAGAGGGATGGTAAAACAGTTTTTTATAACTGTATTCCATATGCTTAAAAAACTAGCAGATTGAATATGTTAATTAGAAACATGGAAGATACAGATAACATCACCAACTTAATGGATATGAATTTGAGCAAACTCCAAGAGATAATGGAGGGTAGAGGAACGTGGCATGCTTTAGTCCATGGGGTCACAGTCAGACATGACTTAGCAACTGAACAACAACAGAAGCAAGGCTATAGGTGGAAAATACAATGGCTGAGATGAAAGACAGACTTGATGTTATTAATGGCAGGTTAGACCTGGAAGAAGAAAACTTAAGCCAAGGCTTATGAGTATACAAAATTATCTATGAAGAGTTCTTGCTAAAAGTACTTAATTTTACTCTGATCAAACTTTTAGGTGTAACTTCTAGTTTACAGGAAATAAAAGGACTAGAGAAATATTTATATAATGGCTACAAGGCAGCCATTATATAAATCCAGAGTTTGAGAAGTACAATTCAGGTGTCCTGTTAAAAAATTAGGATTGTGCTATGATTGCATAATGTGGTGAATATATTTAATATAACCTTAAAATGGTAAATTTTGTGTCTATTTTACCACTTTTTAAAATTTACCGTTTAAAGACATTTAAAAGTCTTTAAAGATATTTGTGCAATTAACACCACCATTCACTTCTGGAATTTTTTTCTTCTTCTCAAACAGAAAACTTTTATACTCATTAAAAAATAACTCTACTTCCTTCTCCCCACCAATCTCTGGCCTCAGCTTATTACTTTCTGTTTCTGCTGTAGGTTCATCATGTATGTGGAATCATACAGTATTTGCCTTTTTGTGATTGACATGTTTCACTTAATGTAAGACTTAAAGGTTATGCAAGTCAGGAAGCAATAGTTAGAACTGAACGTGGAACAACAGACTGGTTCCAAATAAGAAAAGGAGTACATCAAGGCTGTATATTGTCACCCTGCTTATTTAACTTATATGCAGAGTACATCATGAGAAACGTTGGGCTGGAAGAAGCACAAGCTGGAATCAAGATAGCCAGGAGAAATACCAATAACCTCAGATATGCAGATAACACCACGCTTATGGCAGAAAGTGAAGAGGAACTAAAGAGCCTCTTGATGAAAGCGAAAGAGGAGAGTGAAAAAGTTGGCTTAAAGCTCAACATTCAGAAAACGAAGATCATGTCATCCAGTCCCATCATTTCATGGGAAATAGACGGGGAAACAGTGTCAGACTTTATTTTTCTGGGCTCCAAAATCACTGCAGATGGTGAATGCAGCCATGAAATTAAAAGACGCTTACTCCTTGGAAGAAAAGTTATGACCAACCTAGATAGCATATTGAAAAGCACAGACATTACTTTGCCAACAAAGGTCCATCTAGTCAAGGCTATGGTTTTTCCAGTGGTCATGTATTAATGTGAGAGTTAGACTNAGGCTATGGTTTTTCCAGTGGTCATGTATTAATGTGAGAGTTGGACTGTAAAGAAGGCTGAGCACCGACGAACTGATGCTTTTGAACTGTGGTGTTGGAGAAGACACTGGAAGAGTCCCTTGGACTGC
The DNA here is from genome assembly GCA_006410615.1 of Neotragus moschatus. Classification (NCBI taxonomy): domain Eukaryota; kingdom Metazoa; phylum Chordata; class Mammalia; order Artiodactyla; family Bovidae; genus Neotragus; species Neotragus moschatus. The sequence continues at coordinate 437,396 of SJYA01003121.1, forward strand.
AAGAAGATCCAAACAGTCCATCCTAAAGGAGATCAGTCCTGGGTGTTCTTTGGAAGAAATGATGCTAGAGCTGAAACTCCAGTACTTTGGCCACCTCATGCGAAGAATTGACTCATTGGAAAAGACTGATGCTGGGAGGGATTGGGGGCAGGAGGAAGAGGGGACGACAGAGGATGAGATGTCTGGATGGCATCACTGACTCGACGGGCGTGAGTCTGAGTGAACTCTGAGAGTTGGTGATGGACAGGGAGGCTTGGCATGCTGTGATTCTTGGGGTCACAAAGAGTCGGACACGACTGAGCGACTGAACTGAACTAAAGGTTCTCATGCCTGTTGTAGGATGTATCAGAATTTTCTTTCTTTTTCCAGTTTTTAGAATTATGGTGGAATACACACCCAAAAATTACCATTTAACCAGTTTTAAGTGTACAGTTTGTGCTTCCCTTGTGGCTCGTCTGGTAAAGAATCCACCTGCAATGCAGGAGACCTGAGTTTGATCCCTGGGTTGGGAAGATTCCCTAGAGAAGGGAAAGGCTACCCACTCAAATATTCTGGCCTGAAGAATTCCAGAGGGTCACAAAGAGTCAGACATGACTGAACAACTTTCACTTAGTGATATTAAGTATATTCAGGTTATTGTGAAACCGTCATCCCTTTCAGGAACCATTTTCATCTTGCAAAAGTGAAATGCTGCACCCACCAAATAACAGCTCCAATGCCTCATCCATCTAACGCCTCATCCATCTAACTCCTGGCAATCACAATTCTACTTTCACTCCGTGAGTTTGACTACTCTAAGGTGCCTTATGTGGCCTCCCAGGTGGCTCATTGGTAAAGAATCCACTTGCCATTGCAGAAGAGGCAAGAGACACAAGTTTGATCCCTAGGTTGGGAAGATCCCCCAGAGTAGGAAATGGCAACCCACTTCTGTATTCTTGCCTGAAAAGTCCCATGGGCAGAGAAGCCTGGTGGGCTGTAGTCCATAGGGTCGCAAAGTTGGGCGTGACTGAGCAACTGGGCGTGTTTGCACACACACACACACACACACATACACACACGACTCAGATCTTTTTCTGACTGATTTATTTCAGTTAGCAGAATGTCATTAAAATTCATACATGTTGTAGAATGTTTCAGGATTTTGTTCCTTTTAAGGCTGAGTAATATTCTGTTGTACTTATATACCACATTTTGTTTACCTGTTCATGTTCATGAATGCTTGGGTTGCTTCTACCTTTTGGCTGTTGTGAAAAATGCTGCTATGAGCATGGATGTACAAAGACCTATTCAAGTCCCTGGTTTCAGTTATTTTGGATATATACACCAGAGGGGGATTGCTGAATCATACAGTAATTCTGTTTAATTTTTTGAAGGATTGCTGTACTATTTTTTGTAGTGGCTGCACCATCTTACATTCTCATTAGTAGTGCACAAGGATAATACATAAAGGCCATTCTACTGGATGTGGATAAATTTTATGTTGTTGCTAAGTCACTTCAGTCGTGTCCAACTCTGTGTGACCCCATAGACAGCAGCCCACTAGGCTCCCCCGTCCCTGGGATTCTCCAGGCAAGAACACTGGAGTGGGTTGCCATTTCCTTCTCCAGTGCATGAAAGTGAAAAGTGAAAGTGAAGTCACTCAGTTGTGTCCAACTTAGCGACCCCATGGATTGCAGCCTACCAGGCTCCTCCATCCGTGGGATTTTCCAGGCAAGAGTACTGGAGTGGGGTGCCATTGCTTTCTCCAAATTTTATGTTATGTATAGCTAATAAGATTAGGGTTGTGAGGGGAGAAAGAGGTCATGTGTGAAAAAACTATTTTAGAGAGACTTTAGAAAATACCAAAGATACATCATTTTTGTGTGGATCCTTGTTTGAAAAAACCAGCTATATGTTTTATGGAAGTTTGAATATGTACTATTAATAGTATTGGAAGATATTAGGAAATTGCTATTGAGTAAGTATGACAGTGGTATTGTAGCTATATAGGAAGATATTATTGAAATATTTAGGGATAGAGTTTTAATATCTGTAACTTTGAAGTGGTGAGTTTAAAAATGAACTTGATATAGATAGATAGATAGATAGATAGATGAAGAAAATAGATGAAATGTTAATTGTTCAGTTTAGGTATGATGTTCATAATAGTATTCTTGAGTGTTTGAAAGTTTTTAAATGAGCTGCAAAGTTTTGATGTTATATTTTTATTTTCTGGAAAAGAAGCCATTTAAAATTTGCTTTTACTTTTATAAGTAATTTACTTTAATCCTTAATACTTTTATTTTCTCTCTCCCTTTTTTAAATTAGTTTCTCTTTATTATTGATTTTATGGGCTTTGTCTTCCAGATACTGCATTCTTATTTTGTTAGTTTCCTAAGTATGCAGTTAGTGTGCATCTTAAGAAGTGATTTTTGTGTTCATCCTGACCAGTGGAATATGCATTCTTTATGTATACCCCAGATTTTGAAGGAGCAATTCAACTGTCAAAGCATTGGATGACTCCTATTATACATTTAACCCAGAGGTTTTAATTTCATGCTTTATAGGAAAATGGCTGTTAATTCACTGATAATTTCTTTCCTAACTGCATATTTTCTTTAAGCTCAGATTAAGGTCTCTGTTCAGCTTCTAGGTTCTGTGTGTACTATGTGTATTAGGATTCATGAAGTGTAATTTTTTGGTTAAGAGGATAGAGGGCAGAATATTGTTATTGTGGGAAACCTAGGGTTCTACTGTAAGAAACATTCTAACCTGTGTGTCTGGGTGGTGATTATTTAACTTGTTTACTAGTCAGTTTCCCAAATATGAAGCATTTCCAGCTTTATTTCTATAGTCTATGGTGGGAAGAGAAGGAGACAAGGAGTTACAGGATGTGGTTTGTTTCCAACTTTGCTGCTAAGTATCTTTGTCATCTTGATGAAGTTGCTTGAAGTATCATCCTCTCTGGCTTGTCCTCATACTGAAAATTTGAAAATTTCTGATGTCTCTTTAAGCGCTTAATATTCTATTATATTGCTCTTTTTTTCTTCATGTTTTATCTCAGTGTTTGCAAGGGTATTGTGGCAGCCTGTGTACTGAATCTTTTTGTCAAAATGTGTGAATTTCCTTTTGTTTTTAAATAACAAAAGCCTTTGTCTTTTTAACCCATCGATTGCCCTACTTTTTATGGCAACAGGAACTTCTTATTTATACTGAAAAATACATTTATTTTAATTCTTCCTTTTGTGTAGTAAAATAGACATGTGAAGTAAAGTAGTAGGTTATGTTGTACAAGACAGTCCTTATTTGCTCCCACAGTTACTTTACACTTCTCCATCCTACTTTGTGCTCCAGGAAGCTGACCTTTATGGACTACACACTGTGCTCCATTCGCTCTGGTATCCAGTAGGGTTTGGCTAATGACAGAGGATGGAGAATGAGTCTGGGTATATATGTTTTTTTGGTGCCCTCTTTGTAGGTTGGTAATTATGATTGGCCCTTGAACAATGTGAGGTTAGCGACACCAGTACCCACCCAACCCTAAACAGTAGAAAATCCACATATAACTATTGAATCCCCCCAAACTTAATTACTAGAAGCCTACTGTTGACCCATGTTAGAAGGCAGAGATACTAAATAGTATCTTCTGGACTAAGAAGAAACTTTGAGACCAAAAACAAAGCAGGCAGCTCCATAAAGTACATAATGAAGTTTATTTATAGCTGTATGACATGCTGCCAGAGAGGTACAGGGGAATTCAAAGGACCCAAAGCTAAAAATAGAATCTGACTACTATGTTGTAATATGTATCAGAATTTCATTTCTGTTTAAGGTCAAATAATCCATTATATGTACACAACATACTTTGGTTTTCTGTTGATGGACATTTGGGCTCTTGCCACCTTTTGGCTATTGTGAATAGTGCTGCTATGTATTCTTTTAGATATAAGCTTAGGGTTGCAGCTGTTAGATTACATGGTAATTCTACATTTGACTTTTCCATAGTGGCACACTATTTTACATGTATACCAAATGTGTACAAGGTTCCAATTTCTTCATATTTTCTCCAACACTTGTCATTTTCTGCTTTTTGTTTGTTTGCTTTTGGTTTTTTTGTAATATCCATTTCCCTAATGACTAATAATGTTGAGCATCTTTTCACGTGCTTGTTGACCATTTGTATATGTTCCTTGGAGACATATCTGTTGAAATCCTTTGACCGTTTTTAAATTGAGTTCATTTTTTTTTTCTTGTTGTAATAGTTTCAAGTCAAAATACAAGGTTTCTTAGAAATGGTGAAGTGATTCCATGGATTTGAAATGGTTTTTAGACTAGAAAAAAGCAAGTGTCCATTTCCTTGATTAGATAGCAAGAATAGATAATAGATAAATTTATGATTAGAGTCTTACTTTGCATAAATGTTTGCTTTAAAAGGAATATATTTAGGTGTTATGTGTTTACGTAACATTTTAGTGAAATTTATGTTGCAAAATAGAGTTTTTATTTCAATTATCACTGTCAGCAGCATTCTGTTACTTCCAAACAAACATTTTTTCATCACTCACTGGATGTTAGGTATTGTGCTCAGCATTTTATAAGCATTTTCTCATGTGATTCTCCTTAAAGTTCTTTACAGTGAGTGTTACTATCCCTGTTTTATGGAAGCACAAAGTTGCCAAAGTCAGAAATACAGGTCTTACTGACTTCAAAATTAATGGCCAGTAAGAGGTTGAGTTAGTAAGGTCTGGTATCTAAAATTAATTAATTAACTAGATAACCCTGAGTAAGACACAACTGTCTGGGCCTCAGTTTATTAAAACAAAGCAGAACAAAACAAAATATATAATACAAATTTATATACATGTCTAGTAGAACTTTCTGATGTTCTGATTTTGCTTTAATTAAATTCTTAAGTTTAAAACAACATTTTCAAGTAAATAAGTGAAAGTCCAAAATCACTGCAGATGGTGACTGTAGCCAAGAAATTAAGAAATGCTTGCTCCTTGGAAAAAAAACTATGACAAACCTAGACAGCAGGATATTAAAAAGCAGGATCATCACTTTGCTGACAAAGGTATAGACAAGGCTATGGTTTTTCCAGTAGTTATGTACAGATGTGAGAGTTGGACCACAAAGAAAGCTGAATATCATAGAACTGATGCTTTCGAACTGTGATGCTGGAGAAGACTCCTGAGAATCCCTTGAACAGCAAGGAGATCAAACCAGTCAGCGCTAAAGGTAATCATCCCTGAATTTTCATTGGAGGGACTGATGCTGAAGCTGAAAGTCCAATACTTTGGCCACCTAATTCAAAGAACCAACTCATTGGTTAAGACTCATCATGCTGGGAAAGATTGAGGACAGGAGGAGAAGAGGATGAGAGAGGATAAGATGGTTGGATAGTATCACTGACTCAATGGACACGAGTTTGAGCAAACTCCAGGAGATAGTAAAGGACAGGGAAGCCTGGCGTGCTGCAGTCCATAGGGTCGCAAGGAGTGGGACTTGACTGAACAACAGCAATAGTTTTGTTTTAATGAAATCCCAAAGTTTAAAACAACATCTTCAAGTAAATAAGCGAAAGTCTTAAAAAAAAAGTATACCTGGGTAAATACAAATTGAAGTAAAGGTTAAAAAAAAAGAAAAGAAAAGCAGCCTGTGAAATATCTAATATTACTGTCAGCATAACAGGTTTGTTTCTAGAGAGAACATAAATATAGACAGATTGTTATAAAAGAGTATCAATAAAGATGTCTGTTGCTGTGAATGCTAAAAAATTCCACTGAAATTGTTATTTATGTAGAAAGAGACTTCCTTTGGCAGAAATATATCTTATTCTTACAGATTGGCCTGTACTGCTGACCAGTCCTTTGCTGTTGAATGAGACTCTGACAGACATGTCATGGACTCACAGTTGAGTTCTGACATGGAATTATTATGACATTTTAATCATGTACCCCATTTTCCATTTCTGGAAATTGAGTATAACACAAATGGGAGAGTATTCATTGGAGCATTTTAAAATATAAAGTTCTCTGAAAATGCAAGGTGATATTCTTTTAAAATATTGATTCCTTCATTCTGTCTTCACATATCATTTCTACATCACAGGAGGATTTAGAGCTTTTAATTTAGTAATGGAAGTGAAAGTGTTAGTTGCTCAGCCCCGTCTGACTCTACAGTTCACAGCAACCCTGTGAACTATAGCCCATCAAGCTCCTCTGTCCATGGAATTCTCCAGGCCAGAATGCTGGAGTGGGCTTCCATTCCCTTCTCCAGAGGACCTTCCCAACTGAGGGATGAAGCCTGGGTCTCCTGGATTGTGGGCTCTTATACTGTTTGAGCCACTGGGAAGCCCATAAAATATTCTTTTTTCTATGGTATATATTGTTGTTGATCGAAAGTTAGTGTTTTCCTTATTTAAAAAAAATGTACTCTTTGTGGAATCAGTCTCAGCTTTTTGTAAAGTTAGATTTAGTCAACTACTATTTTTGCTATACATTCCCATGTTGTCCTTCATGGGCAAAGCAAACAGACTTAACAAGGAATGAATTCAATGATTAGCATATTGTGAATGAGGTTGTGGTTGTAGGTTTTATAGGCCATTTAGGTTTGTTCTGTTGTATGAGTAGATTCAGTTCAGTTCCATTCAGTCGCTGAGTCATGTCTGACTCTTTGCAACCCCATGAACCGCAGCACGCCAGGCCTCCCTGTCCATCACCAACTCCCTGAGTTCAATCAGACTCATGTGCATCAAGTCGGTGATGCCATCCAGCCATCTCAACCTCGGTTGTCCCCTTCTCCTCCTGCCCTCAATCCCTCCCAGCANGGTATCTCCACACCACCGCCCTTCCTGACCTTCAACGTGGGATAGCTCCTCTAGGCCCTCCTTCACCCGCGCAGCCCCAGGTCCTGGGACGTTGGGTTGCTTCTCCTGGCCACCGCCCCTGGCCTCGGGCGCAACCTCTGGCCCCGGGCGTGGGGTGGCTCCTCCCGGCCACGGTCCCTGGGGTCAGGTGCGGGGTGGCTCCCCTCTGTTGCCGTCTCTGACCTCGGACTTGGGGTGGCTCCCCCTGGCCGCCGCCTCTGACCTTGGACGTGGGGTGGCTCCTCTCGGCTGCCTGTGCTTTAGTGCAGTAGATTAACTCAATCTAATATTAGCTTTTGAATGGTTGAGTATCATTAAGAAAATTTTACATTGTATGTTTCACATATAGCTGTGGCATATAGCATATATTAAAAAAAGTACATGAAACAGATATGTACGCTTTAAATAATAATTTTAAAAAGTGAATCATGTAGGTAGCATCACTCAGGCCAAAAGAACATTTCCATCACCCCAGAAGTCCCCGATATGCCCTTCCTTGATTACACAGCCTGTTGTGTGTTGTGTGTTGGCTTGTTATGATTTCATTTACTTGTTTATGGCTTAAGTTAAGTTGTTTTGATCTAAGGGTGTATTTGTTTACATTGGGAGGCTGTGTCAAGATGATAGCATCAAAAGTTTTGTGCCGCTGAGTGCTTGTTAATGTGAACATACGGAGGAGTGACTATGTCATAATGAACATTTAAATACCAAGAACTTGAGAGGACTTCCTGAGAATGTTCAGTCTGGGCAAGGCTACTCTTTACTGATCTAAAATAGCTCTCCAAAGACGTGCTGTAGCGAGGCTGCTCTTTGCCAACAGTGATGAAAACTGTGCAGTCATCCTGTGAAGGAGATCATCTTGTCCGCCAACACTGGTGCCTTCCTTCCACTAACATCCAGCTCTAACAACAAGGGATTTCAGTTTGTACTGGCAGCTGTTGGTTGGCTAAGCTGACTCTTCTGAAAACCAACTCATAAAAAGGTTCCCCTCGGCTAAATTTGGACTTTTATTTTTTCATCTCCTCTTTGTCTGGAAAAATAGTGTAATCATTTGAATCAACTATCCAAAGCAGTCTACCATTGATTTGGAGTATGTTATTTCTTTATTTACTTATAAAGAGGCTATCCTGTATTCTGTTGGCTTGTGACATATTATCATGTAATTCTTGCAGTGAACCTGGGTTAAATAAGTTATTGGCAAAGACAGTCTCAGTCTCTGAACATAATTTGCTAAAAGCAATTGATCTCTTCAGGAGATAAATTATCCTCCAGAATTTTGATGATAATCATGATTATGTATATCCTTAAACACTTAATTTTGTCTGGTTTTGAACTTTATATAGATGAATTCTAACCATTTATATTCTATTATGATATGCTTCTCCAATGAACATTATATTTATGAGGCTTATCGTGTGTTAGTTGTAAAGCATTTTGAGGGGGATGTAAATTTTCCAAAGTTAATTTAGTAATTCCTTTAAAAAAATGTTTTATTTTGAAGTAAAAGTGTGTAAAAAATTAAGGTACACATAAATGACCATTACATGAATCCCTGTTTATTCTTTTATCTGCATTAGGAATTAGGACATATTTATTATCCCTTTAACTGTTGATGAACATTTGGATTGTTGCTAGTTTTGATTATTATAAACACCATTGCTGTGAACATTCTTGTTTGTATCTCAGAATATGTTTCAACTTTTCTACAGTAAAATTTCAGGGTTAGGAACTTCCCTCGTGGTCCAGTGATTAAGAATCTGCCTTCCAGTGCAGGGGACATGGGTTCAAGTGCTGGTCAGGGAACTAAAAACCCACATGCTGCAGGGCGACTATGCCTGTGTGCCGCAACTAGAGAAGCTCAAAGTGTTACAACTAAAGAAAGCCCACAGACCGCAACGAAGACTCAGCATAGCAAAAAAAAATAATAATAATAATTGCAGGGTTAAAGGTGTTCATGTTGTCTATTTATCAAGATAATGTCAAAGTTTTCTATAGTGATTAAGCCAATGTATATTTCCAACATCAAGTGTGAAAGTTCCTATTGCTCCACATTTTCTCAAGTGACGCTAGTGGTAAAGAACCTGCCTGCCAATGCAGGAGATGGAGGAGACACAGGTTCAGCCCCTGGGCCAAGAAGATCCCCTGGAGAAGGGCGTGGCAACCCACTCCAGTATTCTTGCCTGGAGAATCCCATGGATAGAGGAACCTGGCAGGCTACAGTCCATGGGGTCACACAGAGTTGGACATGACTGAAGCGATTTAGCATGCAAAGCTTCATGTTGTTGGACTTTTTTATATCTCACCTCAGAACATAGGTAAAATCCATTAAGTCTAGAGGAGAGGAAAAGAAAAAAGTCTCAACGGCTGGGAGAGGGGCAGGAAACTGTCAGAAGCTGAGATCTTCAGAACTCTACATCTGAGGAAGAAGAGACAGGGTCACTGAGAAAGCCCTATGCACAAGATCCAGTGGCACAAGGTAACTGCTGAAAATTGTAGTTATCCTGGGACAACGGAAAACCCGTGGCTACCAGGCTAATATGCACCAAGTAACGAGAACTCAGAGGGAAAATGACACATTACATACAAAGGAACAAAGGTAAAAGTTAAAACACACTTCTCAGAAACGATGAAAGACAATTTCTGTTGTTTTTCCTTCACTCCTGAATTTTCAGGTTTCTCTCCTATATTACATAGTTTTTCTATTTAAAGAACCTTATGTAGTTTTTTAGAGCAGGTCTGTGGGCATAGAATTTTCCTATAATATCATATTTTGACTCTGCAGGTCTTATTTAAATCCTGTAAAGAATACTGGCTTTTTCCTTTAGCGAGCAGTTGGCCACTTAGGTTCAGGCTGCAAATTCCACCCCACCTTTTATTGGTTGGAGCTGCAATGTCACATCAGTTTTTTAGCCTTTGCAATGCTATCAGTATTTGTCCCTTGTGTGCCCCACACAGAGGCCAGTCTTGAACCTTAGTGTGGTCTACCTTATACCTTAGTTCATAGATCCTTTGCTGTGCTGCTTAGGATAAAATCAACATGTGTACCTTGGAGGTGAGCTCAGGAGATCACACGGAACCTATGGTTTCACTTAATTGAGCTCCCCCTTTCTGTGATATCTCCAATGCTTACTTGCTCCAAAGGACCGCTTTTCTTTTAATTCAAGCCTAGAATTTTCCTTTCCCTACCCTGTCACATAATTCAACTGTATCAGCCTCCTGGGTCTAGTGACCAGAAGATAGAAAAGTAGAAGAGATGCCCCAGAGCTCTTGGGGCACTGTTTCTTTGGTTAGAAAATTTGTTTCCTTTTTTCTGATTTTAGATGACTTAGCAACTGCTGGTTCCTCAGCACTACTGTAGGAATGCTTTACTGCTTCGGTGGGAGAAAACAAACAAAGGCAAACACACATACACACACACACACACACACGCGCACGCACACGCACACACATGTGCGCTTGCGCACGCGCATAAACCCAGGGAATTTCTCCCACTCTTCTTCCTCATAGAATTTCCTTTTCCTACTCATCAAACCAGAAATAAATGGCTCTTGGAGACCTTTCTGTCTACATCCAGTGCACATGTTTGGTGTCAGGCTAAGTTGGAATTCTTGCATGGAGAGACCAGAGGAAAAAATTGGGAAACTCATTGCCATTTCAACATTACCTTAGGATCTGTTTCCTTTTCCATTCTGCCTGTTAGCATTTACTTTTCAGAGTCCTCAGATAGATACTCCTTCAGGGCTTTTAGTTGTGTTCAGTGAGACAGACAGGAAGGAGTGAGTGTGCCCGGTTCATATTAACTGGAGCCAGAACTTCTATAATCAAGTTTTAAACACTTTTTGTTATGAAAATTTTTTGAAACCTATACAATATTTTGAATGCCTTAATATACAGAACCCCTCTGCATCCATTACCCAGCTTTGTTATTTATCAACATTTGGTCAATCCTTCATGTGTAACTTTCCACTTCCACTGTCACTCAACTTTTAAATGTAAAACTCTGATGTTTTTCATGTGGTTAATTTCTATAATTGTGTGTATTTGAAAAGAATGTGTAGTATGAAACTGTTCAGTTTTCTGTTATGTGTTCATTACATTAAGTTGTTGATCATGTTGATAAAAATATTTTATATCCATACTGGTTTTTAAAATATTCCTTCTGATGTGTTTTTTCTTATACTGCACAATCCTTTTGGTAATGTAATCATGTGTAGTTGTTTTATTTGAGTCTAATATATTGTGTTTCAGGACATTGAAAATAGGTGTTTTTTTTTCAGCTTTAAATTTTTGGCTCAAAGTAATTATTTTAAGCTGTTTTGGAAATTAACAGTTAGAAGCATTAGAACTATATATGATAAAGATATTATTCCTGTGATGTATTGTTATCATGCCAGTACATTACATATTTCAGTTCTAGCTTAAAAATCTTAAAGGTTTGAGAAATACATTTTTAAATTTGACAATAGCCATCCAAAAATAGGTGTGAAATACTATGTCATTGTGGTGTTGATTTACATTTTCCTAATGACTAATGATGTTGAGCATCTTTTCATGTACTNATGCCAGTACATTACATATTTCAGTTCTAGCTTAAAAATCTTAAAGGTTTGAGAAATACATTTTTAAATTTGACAATAGCCATCCAAAAATAGGTGTGAAATACTATGTCATTGTGGTGTTGATTTACATTTTCCTAATGACTAATGATGTTGAGCATCTTTTCATGTACTTATTGGCCATCTGTGTGTCTTCTTTGGAAAAATGTCTGTTCAAGTTCTTTGCCCATTTTTGAGTTGGATTACTCTTTTTTTGTTGTTCAGATGTAGGAGTTCTTTATATATTCTGGATATTAACCCTTATTTGCAAATATTTTCTCCCTCTGTGTGGGTTGTGTTTTTATTCTCTTGGTATTCTAATTTCATGCACAAAAGTTTTTATTTTGATGAAATCAATATATTTTTTCTTTTGTTACTTGTGCTCTTGATGTTCAATCCAAGAAGCCATTGCCAAACTCAGTATTATAAAGATTTTTTCCCTGTGTTTTCTTCTAAGGGTTTTACAGCTTTAGCTCTTATGCTTAAATCTATGGTGAATTTTAATTTCTGTATATGGTGTAAGTTAAGAGTTCATCTTCATTCTTTTGCATGTGGACATGTAGTTTTTCCACACTGTTTGTTGAAAAGAGGTTCTCTCTTTGTTGAATGGTCTTGGCACCCTTGCTGAAAATCAGTTAACCATATATGTGAAGGTTTATTATTGGGCTATTTTATGCTATTGGAATATATATCTGTCTTTATGCCATATCATACTGTTTTGATAGCTATAGCTTTGTAGTAGGTTTTGAAATCAGGAAGTAAGGGTTCACCAACTTTGTTCATCTTGTTTTCCAAGATTGTTGAGGCTATTTGGGGTCCCTTGAGATTACACATGAATTTTTTAAAAAGTTTACTTTTTTTTTAAGAGCTCTTTTATGTTTAAAGCAAAATCCAGAAGAAGGTACAGAGATTTCCCATATACCTTCTGCCCTTGTGCATATTTTTCGTGGTTTTCATGTGACTATTTCCCCCTTATTGTTGTTCCGCATTGCTTTTGGGGAAAATATTGAGAGATAGAAATGTAGGCAGTCTCTAACGACTTTAGCAACTCCTGTTTGTTATCTTAAAATCGTGTATATGCAAACCTTAACCTCACACTTTATACTTTGGTTTGTTGATAAAGATTACATTTTATATTCTGAGAGTTGACAGAAAATTCCAAGTGAATAATCAAATATTGGTTAACAGCACATTATTGGATTATCCTATAATACAAATTATTTAAATAGAAGTATTTTAAGTGAAATTTTTTCTTATATATGAGGATTTTGTGACTGCTGGTGTTGCCAAAAATATAGCTAAGTCACCATAAAGTTTTTGAGGCTTATGGCTTGAAATTGAAATGTATCCTAATCTTGGATAAACCAAAGATGTTTAGAGGAGGTGGAGAGTTAAAAATGGTTCTCCACGGTGCATCTTCTAGACTACTTCTCTTCCTCTTCACTTCTGCAGACCCTGGCCTTTGTTTGTACAGGTCAGTAGTTTCTTGGAACTAATTTCTTTCAGAGCAATGCTTAGCTTTCCTTACTGATAAGTGATTTTTTTTTTCATTTAATAGTTTTCTATAATGGTTCTTCAGTACATTAAAATTATTTGTTTACCATTAGGTACCTAATTTCCAAGATTTGAATCAAAAGTTGGAGACATTCTTTTATGGAAATTTTAAGTATAGGAAGAAACTTGTTCATCTCAGTACATTAGCACACACTAGTGGTTTTAGAAAATTTATATTGATTACCATTATTTGTATAGTTTCCTGGATGGTATTTTTTGTTTTAAATAGACTTCCATTGTTCTTTTGTGCAGTTGTTCAAGGAAGGGAAATTGCTACTCTTCATTTCTTTTTCCCTCCCTCACCAGATGTGAGTTTCAGATTTTATAATTGCAGTAAAAAAAAACAACTGTGTAGGTGTATGTGTGTGCAGTGCAGGTGTGTGTGTGTAGTGCAGGTATGTATGTTTGTTTTGAGAAAGTGAACTTTGAAGGTTCTTAGATGATTGAAGGAATGTTTCAGAGTTTCAGAGAGTTGCATACTATGAGATATTGACTTGTTTTTCTGTAGCATCTTCATTTAGCAAGCATATAACAAAAGTTCTGTGTAAAACCCAACATTTCTGTGACATGATTCTTGTGCATAGTTTTTTTTTTTTTTTTACTATTAGTGACTTCTATGATTTAAATTAAGTTTACATTCCCCACATCATTAAAATAGCTCTTTCTCTGCTATTGAAAAATACTCACTTTTCAGAACAAAATGAGCTGAAGTGTGAGATTTCCTTATTTTTACTGTCAGTAATGTCACTTTGAGGTATGAAAATGCATCTTTTTCTAGACATGAATGTTAATCTCTACTGTGTTTTGGCAGTCATCCTGGTGTCTTCATTGCGGAACTTTCAATCTGATTCATTTCATCTAAAGGAAATGTATGCAGATGTTAAAAAAAATTATTTGGCATAATTAAAATCTGACATATTACTGCATTTTTAGAAGTGTCATAGTTGTACAGCAAAGATTATATTTCTGGTAGCTTATCCCATTCCTCAGATAAAATGACAAAGGCTTCTAAGACAGTGTATTCAGCCAAGATCTTTTGTAAAGAATGCTTAGCTTTTTCCCCACTCTCAGTAAATCTTCCTTGAGTTCTTTCTTGAGCCCTTTCCGCTTTTCCACCTAATGTAATTTTTTCTTTCTTTGAATCTGTTCCTGTGTTGTAGTAACACCTTTTTCCCTGCTTTGCATTATGGTTATTTGGATAGTTGTTTTATGTTCACTACCAAATTATGAGTTGTTTGTGGGCACACTATGTCTTGCTCACCTTTGTGTCTCCTGCAGTGCCTTCACAGTATCTTGTTCAATAAATAACAAAAGACTTAAATGAAATGGCAACCAGACATTTTAGATTATATGAAAATTTCTTAAGCCATTGAGGCTCGTGTAGTTTGTTATGTCATTAATAGCCAATCAGGATGACTTTCTCCTTCCTTTGTACTTTTGTAAAGTACAAAATACCTTTACATTTTGTTTTTCTGAAAAAACTCTTAAAGCCAGAAAGGCTTAGAAATAACCACCTGTGCTGTGCATCTCCCTGCATTATTAGACAGGATAAGGCTTTTACTGGTCACATAGCGGGGTGGTAGTAGAGGTAGAAAGAGACCCTAAATTTTCTGTATGTACTCAAGTGTAATTGAACATTAACACTTGTTATTACTGTTGGTAATAACTTCAGATTCATTAACTGGCACTTAGGATACTTAGAAGCTAAAATATACTTCATATCTTTAGATTTGTAGTCTCTTTGGCAAGTTTGCAGGCATACATTAAAATGATTTAATAAACAAGGTACGATAATAGTGGTACAAACTGTTAATTATATAGGAATTCAGAGGAAGGAATCGAGAGTAGTAATGATTATGTTACACAACTTTTATAAGTTATGTAAATAAGTCCCACTTGGATGAGGTGGGATATCATTTGGGTCTAAAGAAATGCTGGTCAGAGGAATAGTACAGAAATAGTTTGTCATGTTAAGGCATTTAGAAACAACCAACCTAGAAACTTGATTCTTCTCACTTTCAGTCCAATAGCCTATTAAGTCAGTATTTTTATAAGTATTTGGCATTATTCAAAATACTGTATTTCTATTTAAATCAACAAACATTTGAATGTGTCTAAGCCCAAAGTATTAGGCTTTATATATTGTATTAGTTGCAGTCCTTTGTTTCTGCTTTCATGAAGACACATAAGCCCAGGTTAGTGAACTTTCAGTTCAGTCACTCATTAGTGTCCCAACTCTTTGCAACCACATGAACTGTGGCATTCCAGGCCTCCCTGTCCATCACCAACTCCTGGAGTCCACTCAAACACATGTCCATTGAGTTGGTGATGCCATCCAACCATCTCATCCTCTGTCTTCCCCTTTTCCTGCCCTCAGTCTTTCCCAGCATCAGGGTCTTTTCCAGTGAGTCAGCTCGTCACATCAGGTGGCCAAAGTATTGGAGTTGCAGCTTGAACATCAGTCCTTCCAATGAACNATGAAAGATGAAAGTGAAGTCGTTCAGTCGTGTCAGACTCTTAGTGACCCCATGGACTGCAGCCAACTAGGATCCTCCATCCATGGGATTTTCCAGGCAAGAGTCTGGGAGTGGATTGCCATTGACTTCTCTTATATTCACTGGAACCTGGACAAATATATATGGTTCTATATATAGTTAAATGTATGTATTTTTACATACATTTGTTTATAGTTGGACACGACTGAGAGTCTGAATTGAACTGATAAGGTTAAATAGAATATGGTCATTAAGTCAGCAATGTGTGGTCCCATGTAGCAAAGAACACGACACTGGAATACATATTGTTTTGCAGAAACCAGATAGAAAACAATACGTACCACAGTGTTCAGTTCAGACTCTCAGTTACGTTCAACTCCTTGTGACCCCATGGATTGCAGCACACCAGGTTTACCTGTTCATCACCAACTCTTAGAGCTTGCTCAAACTCATGTCCATTGAGTAGGTGATGCCATCCAACCATTTCATTCTCTATTGTCCCCTTCTCCTCCTGCCTTCAATCTTTCCCAGCATCAGGGTCTTTTCTAATGAGTCAGACCTTCACATCAGGTGGCCAAAAGTGGAGCTTCACCTTCAGCAACAGTCTTTCCAATGAATATTCAGGCCTGATTTGTTTTAGGATGGATTAGTTGGATCTCCTTGTAGTCTAAGGGACTCTCAAGAGTCTTCTCAAACACCACAGTTCAAAAGCATCAATTCTTTGGTGCTCAGCTTTCTTTGTAGTCCAAATCTCACATCCATACATGACTACTGGAAAAACCATAGCTTTGACTAGATAGACCTTTGTTGGCAAAGTAATGTCTCTGCTTTTTAATATGCTGTCTAGGTTGGTCATAGCTTTACTTCCAAGGAAAAATTGTCTTTTCATTTCATAACTACGGTCACCATGTCTTCAGTGATTTTCGAGCCCAAGAAAATAAAGTCTATCACTGTTTCCATTGCTTCTACATCTATTTGCCATGAAATGATGGGACCAATGCCATGATCTTTGTTTTTTGAATGTTGAGTCTTAAGCCAGTATTTTTGCTTTCCTCTTTCACCTTCCTTGGGACGTTCTTTAGTTCCTTGTCAATTTCTGCCATATGGTAATGTCATCTGTACATCTGAGGTTATTGACATTTCTTCTGGCAATCTTGATTCCAGCTTGTACTTCATCCTGCCTTGCATTTTGCATGATATTCTCTGGATATAACTTAAATAAACAAGGTTGCAATATATAGCCTTGTTGTACACATTTGCAAATTTTGAACTATATGTTTATGAAGGTCAAAAATAGGGTAATAATTTTTCAAGGAGGCTCTCAAAAGAAGCAAGAAAGTGATTACTGCAGTGTCAGGAAGGCAGATACTTGTGGTATAAGAAATTGCGATTCAAAAGGAGTATCCAAGGGAATTCTGTAATGTTGACAAAATTCTACTCTTGGACTGAATTTTGGTCATGCTCATGTGTCTCAGTCACTTCAGTCATATCCAACTCAGAGCCCAAGGACTGTAGCCTGCAAGTCTCCTCTGTCCATGGGATTATCCAAGAAAGTGTACTGGAGTGGATTGCCATTTCCTCTTCCAGGGGATCTTCCCAACCCATGATTTGAACTCACATCTCCTACGAATCCTGCATTGTAAGGCAGATTTTTTCCCACTGAGTAATCTGGGAAGCCCTTATCCTAGCCCTAAACATAGTGACAAAAATTTGTGATCATTTCTCATTCATTAAGCTTGATAGTTGTGTTTAATATGCTTTTTCAAATAAGCTGTATTTCAGAGGAAAAACTATTTTGCAAAAGCAAAAATCAGAATATGTATTTAATAACTGTGTAGGTGTATGCTAAGTCCCTTCAGTTGCATCTATCCCTGTCCAAATTTTATCAGTGAAATACATTACACTAAGTGTGACAGATATACTGCATTCATCAGTTCAGTTCAGTCACTTAGTCCTGTCAGACTGCGACCCCATGAATCACAGCACGTCAGGCTGCTCTGACCATCACCAATTCCCAGAGTTTATTCAAACTCATGTCCATCAAGTCTGTATTGCCATCCAGCCATTTCATCCTCTGTCGTCCCCTTCTCCTCTGGCCTCCAATCCCTCCCAGAATCAGAGTCTTTTCCAATGAGTCAACTCTTTGCATGAGGTGGCCAAAGTATTGGAGTTTCAGCTTTAGTATCATTCCTTCCAAAGAACACCCAGGATTGATGTCCTTTAGAATGGACTGGTTGTATCTCCTTGCAGTCCAAAGGTCTTTCAAGAGTTTTCTCCAACACCACATTTCAAAAGCATCAGTTCTTCGGCACTCAGCTTTCTTCACAGTCCAACTCTCACATCCATACATGACCACCATAGCCTTGACTAGACGGACCTTTGTGGGCAAAGTAATATCTCTGGCTTTTTAATATGCTATCTAGGTTGGTGATAACTTTCCTTCCAAGGAGTAAAGGTCTTTTAATTTCATGGCTGCACTCACATTCTGCAGTGATTTTGGAGCCCCCAAAAATAAAGTCTGACACTGTTCCCACTGTTTCCTCCATTTATTTCTCACGAAGTGCTGAAACCAGATGCCATGATCTTCGTTTTCTGAATGTTGAGCTTTAAGCCAACTTTTTCACTCTCTCATTTCAATATCTTCAAGAGGCTTTTTAGTTCTTCTTCACTTTCTGTCATAAGGGTGGTGTCATCTGCATATCTGAGGTTATTGATGTTTCTCCCGGCAATCTTGATTCCAGTGTGTGCTTCTTCCAGCTCAGCATTTTCATGATGTACTCTACAGAGAAGTTAAATAAACAGGGTGACAACATACAGCCTTGATGTACTCCTTTTTGTATTTGAAACCAGTCTGTTTTTCCATGTCCAGTTCTAACTGTTGCTTCCTCATCTACATACAGATTTCTCAAAAGGCAGATCAGGTGGTCTGGTATTCCCATCTCTCTCAGAATTTCCCATAGTTTATTATGATTCACATAGTCANCATACAGCCTTGATGTACTCCTTTTTGTATTTGAAACCAGTCTGTTTTTCCATGTCCAGTTCTAACTGTTGCTTCCTCATCTACATACAGATTTCTCAAAAGGCAGATCAGGTGGTCTGGTATTCCCATCTCTCTCAGAATTTCCCATAGTTTATTATGATTCACATAGTCAAAGGCTTTGGCATAGTCAATAAAGCAGAAATAGATGTTTTTCTGGAACTTTCTGGCTTTTTTGATAATCCACCGGATGTTGCCAGTCTGATTTCTGGTTCCTCTGTCTTTTATTAAAACCTACTTGAACATTTGGAAGTTCATGTTTGATTTATTGCTGAGGCCTGGCTTGGAGAATTTTGAGCATTACTCTAGTAGTGTGTGAGATGAGTGCAATAGTGCAGTAGTTTGAGCATTCTTTGGCAGTGCCTTTCTTTGGGATTGGAATGAAAACTGACCTTTCCAATCCTGTGGCCACTGCTGAGTTTTCCAAATGTACTGGCATTTTGAGTGCAGCACTTTCACAGCATCATCTTTGAAATAGCTCCACAGGAATTCCATCACCTCTACTAGCTTTGTTCATTGTGATGCTTTCTAAAGCCCACTTGACTTCACATTCCAGGATATTTGTCTCTAGCTGAAGGGTTCTGTGAAGACCTATAAGACCTTTTAGAACAAACACCCCCAAAATATGTCCTTTTCATTACAGAGGACTGGAATTCAAAAGTAAGAAGTCAAGAAACACCTGGAGTAACAGACAAATTTGTCCTTGGCATACTGAATGAAGCAGGGCAAAGGTTAGTAGAATTTTGCCAAGAGAACACACTGGTCATAGCAAACACCCTCTTCCAACAGGACAAGAGAAGACTCTACACATGGACCTCACCAGATGGTCAACACCAAAATCAGATTAATTATATTCTTTGCAGCCAAAAATGGAAACGCTCTTTACAGTCAGCAAAAACAAGACAGGGAGCTGACTGTGGCTCAGATCATGAAATCCATATTGCCAAATTCAGACTTAAGTTAGAGAAAGTAGGGGAAACCACTAGACCATTCAGGTATGACCTAAATCAAATCCCTTATGATTATACAGTGGAAGTGAGACATAGATTTAAGGGACTAGATCTGATAATGGAGAAGGCAATGGCACCCCACTCTAGTACTCTTGCCTGGAAAACCCCATGGACGGAGGAGCCTGGTAGGCTGCAGTCCATGAGGTCGCTAAGAGTCGGACACGACTGAAGGACTTCACTTTCACTTTTTACTTTCATGCATTGGAGAAGGAAATGGCAACCCACTCCAGTGTTCTTGACTGGAGAATCCCACGGACTGGGGAGTCTGGTAGGCTGCCATCTATGGGGTCGCACAGAGTCAGACACAACTGAAGCAACTTAGCAGCAGCAGATCTGATAAACAGAGTGCCTGACAAACTATGGACGAAGGTTTGTGACATTGTACAGGAGACAGGAATCAAGACCATCCCCATGGAAAAGAAATGCAAAAAAGCAAAATGGCTGTCTGAGGACGCCTTACAAATAACTGTGAAATTAAGAGAAGCGAAAAGCAAAGAAAAAAAGGAAAGATAAAAGCATCTGAATGCAGAATTCAAAAGAATAGTAAAGAGATAAGAAAGGCTTCCTCAGCAATCAATGCAAAGAAATAGAGGAAAACGACAGAATGGGAAAGACTAGAGATCTCTTCAAGAAAATTAGAGATACCAAGGGAATATTTCATGCAAAGATGGGCTTGATAAAGGACAGAAATTGTATGGACCTAACAGAAGCAGAAGATATTAAGAAGAGGTGGCAAGAATACACAGAACTGTACAAAAAAGATCTTCACGATGAAGATAATCGCAATGATGTGATCACTCACTTAGAGCCAGACATCCTGGAATGTGAAGTCAAGTGGGCCTTCGAAAGCTGCATTCATAGACTACAATTAATCATGCTTCTTAGTTTTTGAGCTTTTGTGTTCTCACTTTCAGTATTGACTCTGGATTTGGCCACATCTTGTGTTTTGATACATGATATATCAATAAATATTACAGATAAAGAAGTTTGGTGAACTCTTGTACATTGGGTTTTAACTTCTTCGTGTGCCATTACTACCGTGGAAGGAACCTTGGTTAATATGCTGGAGAGGACCAATGAAAAATAATAAACTGCTCTCCCCAACCGGTTTCACTGCTATATAAAGATATGAAATTTTCTTGGCCCATTCAGTTCAGTTCAGTTCAATCACTCAGTCATGTCTGACTCTTTGCTACCCCACGAATCGAAGCACGCCAGGCCTCCCTGTCCATCACCAACTCCCAAAGTTCATTCAGACTCACGTCCATCGAGTCAGTGATGATATCCAGCCATCTCATCCTCTGTCGTCCCCTTCTTCTCCTGCCCCCAATCCCTCCCAGCATCAGAGTCTTTTCCAATGAGTCAACTCTCTGTATGAGATGGCCAAAATACTGGCGTTTCAGCTTTAGCATCATTCCTTCCAAATAAATCCCAGAGCTGATCTCCTTCAGAATGGACTGGTTGGATTTCCTTGCAGTTCAAGGGACTCTCAAGAGTCTTCTCCAACACCACAGTTCAAAAGCATCAATTCTTCGGTNGGCTGCTGTCTATGGGGTCTCACAGAGTCAGACACGACTGAAGTGACTTAGCAGCAGCAGCAGCAGCAGCAGGGGCCCTTTAAGGTGGTCTGCCTGCAATGTGGGAGACTTGGGTGCGATCCCTACCTGGGGTTGGGACGATCCCCTGGAGAAAGAAATGGCAACCTATTCCAGTATTCTTGCCTGAGAAATCCTATGGGAGTGTGGCAGACTTAAGTCCATGGGATCATGAAGAGTCAGACACGACTGAGCAGATCTCACTCACTAGGTTGTTTTCTGAGGCATTATTGGGCCTCAGCCCGTTCATAGGGCTGGTAAATGACAAAACGTCAGCCTGGGCCTGCCTTTATTTTTCTTTGAATGAGAAAGTTTAAGTAAACTCTTTCCCCAAAGTAATCATTAAGTTTTATTTGCATCATCTAAATATTTTTCCTAAATTAAAAAGCTGCACATATATTTTACATTATTTAATTGACATGCACATATTACCTTGTATTCTGTCTTTAAACTTCAGTGAAGATGCTTGTTTGAAATCCTCTTTGTCTAGATGAATGCATAAGCATAGTTTTAAAAATGAAATGCTATGTCATAAAAATCTCCATCTGATATCTTACCCATTTCCCAACTCTGACAGCACTATTGGTATAACTTACTTTTATTCATATTGGTATAGGACACACACTTATTGGTGTGCCCTTCCAGAGTTAATAAGAATATACAAACATGCATTCTTATTTCTCCTCTTTTTACATGAAGGGTAGTGTACTACATATGCTATCCCACACCTTGCTTTAGTAAGATAACAGTATATTTTAAAAATCTTTTCAAATATATATATAGCTTTTTTTCTTTTTCTTTTAATCTCTATGTGTTATTGCCTTGTGTATTTTATCATAGTTTAAGCAGTTCTCTCTTGATTCTCTTTGGGGTGATTTTTAGTCTTTTGCTGTTTGTTTCATGGGCTTCTCTGGTGGCTCAGATGGTAAAGAATCTGCCTGCAATGCAGGAGACACAGGTTCGATTCCTGGGTTAGAAAGATCCCCTGGAGAAGGAAGTGGTTCCCCACTCCAGTATTCTTGCCTGGGGAGTTCCATGGACAGAGGAGCCTGGCAGGCTACAGTCCATGAGGTCACAAAGAGGCGGGTTTGTTAGTTATGATGCAATGAATAACTGTCTATATGTGTAATTTCAGAGGTGTGCAAGTATCAGTAGTGTATTAAATCAGAAATGGAATTGCTACATCACTGTATACAACTTATTTGGGTGATTTTGATGGATATTACCAAATTGCCCTCTATAGATTGTACCAATTTACACATTCCTCAGCAGTGCCATTTCTACAGCACTGCTAACAAGTGTGTTTTCAAACTTGTGGATCTTGCCAGCATAATGAGTGAATGTCAGTATAGGTTTTTTTTTTTGTTTTTTTTTTTTAGGGCTTATTTATCTTATTTTTGGTTGTGCTGGTTCGTCACTGCATGCAGGCTTTCTCTAGTTGCAAATGAGGATCACTCTTTGTTGTGATGCATGGCCTTATTGAGGTGGCTTCTCTTGTTGCGAAGCACAGGCTCTAGGCACTCAGGCTCCAGTAGTTGCAGTGCACGGGCTTAGTTGTTGTGATACACTGGCTTAATTGCTCCATGGCATGTGGGATCTTCCTGGACTAGGGATTGAACTCATGTCCCCTGCATTGGCAGATGGATTCTAAACCACTAGACCACCAGGGAAGCCCTCAGTATATTTTTAATTTGCATTCTTTTATTATACGTGATATTAAGTATCTTTTCATAGCTTACAGAGCTATGTTTATTTCTTTTTCCAACTGTCTTTTTATATCTTTAGCACAGCTTTCTGTTGGCTTGTGAAATAATCTTTAATATTTTCTAATGGTTATAATTTTAATGTTTGTATTACATTGTCTATTATTATAAAATTGTTTATCTTTCTATGGTTGAACACTTGATCTCCTTTTGAAGTGTGGCTATTTATTTTGCTGTGAACAGTTAATTAAAGTGATTCCCCTTCCTTGGGTTGCTTATTTGGGAATCAAGAATTTTAGGATCTACTGTAGGTTTTTGTACTAATTAGCTATGAGTAAACTGCATAACTTATCTGGATCTTTGTTCCTTCACTTGTAAAATAGGGATGTTTAATTAAGTGATTTTCTTGTTCTGTGCCCCTTTGAAATTTATGGAAAGCAATACCTTAAGCATAATAGTTTAAAAATAATAGATATGGAAACACAGCAGTGTTATACTGTTACAGGTTTTTGTTGTTTTTAACTAAGTTGTTCTATTTCTTGTTGCATAATAATGCTTTTCTTCGTAACAGAATTGTCTTTTACTTGCTTCCCCCGACATTTCTTGATTAGAAATACCTCTTCATGTTTTTTTAGTTCACAGAAAAGCTATTTTTTAGAGGCATGGTTCTTTTTGGAGAAGGATGAGGACACTGGTTTTGATTTTATTTAATCCATGTCTTAAATGTACATGTTAATCTTCATTACTACATAATTGCTGCGAATTGGCCTATTCAATTTTCCAGACTCAGTTTTCCAGAAACTGGATCTCCTTAAATCTGTTTAAATGATCTCTTATCAAAAATTAGCACATTCAACTAGTTACACCATTTCTTCAGTACAAAGCTGGGAATTAGTCTGTTCTCAGTGAGGTAAGTTTTTCCCTCAAATTTACTTGGCATCTTTAGAAATTACACTAGAAAAGATGAATAGATACATATTTTGATGTGTACTTCGGGGAATGAGATTAAAATCAGTGGTGAAATGAGATGTAGACAGTAACATTTGAATTACAATGCCAAATGTAAGTGGAATGTTCCTATAACTCAGAACCTCCAATGTTTAAAATCCTCTGAAGCCATAGCATACAGAAATGGGTTCTCAAAGCTAGTAAGTTTTGAACCATGTATATACTGTTTTAGTCTCTTCCTCTAACTGAAATAGATTAAATTTTGCGTTATCTTTTTTCACCAGAGGTATGAGAACATGAGAGAGAGAAAACAAACCCTAAAACTCCTGTAGGCAGTTGTCTCATCAGTAGATAAACTCTTCTCTGGGGAGGAGAGATGAGCTTACTTTGTGCACAGCTGTTTAGTAGTGGAGTTGAGACTAGATCTTGAGTCATTGGATTCCTATATTGATTAATGTTGTTATTATTTTAGTTTTTTTCCTGTTTGTCTTCCATATCTCCTATGCTGTTAGATTTTTTTTTTTTTTTTTTTGGCCATGCTACACAGCTTGCACGATCTTAGTTCCCCAATCAGAGATTGAACCCACGCCTTCAGAAGTGAGAGCACAGAATCTTAACCACTGGACTGCCAGGGAAATCCCTGGTCCAGCTTTTGAATTGGTTGTTATTTGTCTTTCACATTGAAAACTTTCAAGTGCCCTTTTCTTACTGGTGTCAGTGATGAATAATGTTTTCACCAGATATGAGTGTTTTAGTTATGCTTGTTTTTGTTACAGACAAAAGCAATGCTGTGTATGAATGCACTTGTGGGTTTGGAAAGTGTTAATTTAAAAATGAATTGGAAGTTGACTGACAGGAAGAAAACAAAAAGACAGTTTCCTTGGTGCTGGAATTTACTAGATTATATGCAATAAAATGAGGTGACTTCTAGGATAGGAAGGGATGTAAGAATTGTGTTGCTGAAGCTTAGGTTATATGACATAGAAAAAAGTAATTATTTCCCACTTTATCTGTAAGGGCAAGATTTAGCTCCAACTTTGATGTTGGAGCTAGGTTGAATGAAGGAGGCTAGGAGAAAGATATACTTGAAATTATAGGTATTGATCTCAGAGAAGAGTCAGTAACCAGCTCAGGGAGACAGCTAAATGGTCTCACTTGACTTGGACCCAAACAACAAAAGAGATAGCATATTGGGGCTGAGAAATGTGCTTAAATGTACAGAGCCCAGTACTTGTACAATTTATAACTTGACATTTTTCACATTAAAGTAAAATTGTTAAATATTTTAAGCAGTTATAATGTAACAACCACTGTGTTAGACTGTTTTTAGAAAGGTAAAGAGTAATTTTGACCTTAAAGGAAACTCAGAACCAAGTGTGTATGTTGAAGGTGGGGCAAACTTATGTATGTTACAAATATGTGAATATGTGAGTATATGTACAAAGTACAAGATAATTTAAATCAGGAAGAAGTAAACCATGCTTTGAGAAAATCAAAAAGGAGAAGCATGGTTACTTTTTGTGATTTAAATGAATTGCCACTACAAAAAGTCATGTAGTCTAGAAGGAATGCCCGTTTCTCCTTCAGTCACTTGTGGATGGCTTTACAGTGAATTCTTTTGGTATAGCACTTAGCAAATTTCTCAGACATCCATAGCTGCATCCTCACTATAGTGTCTGATCTCAGCCCAATTGGGAGTGGCCCTTTACAGATATATTTCTTTTTTGTTGCTCTGAAATAGCCCTGTAAGTAGTGACTGCTCCCTATATCTGAAGTCTCTACCCCTTAGTACTTCTTTGCCTGTTGTAATTAATAATGCTTTATATTAAACTTTCCTTGTTCAAATTACCATGTGGTTTCTTCTAATTGTACCTTGACTGATATATCAGGTTTACGGGTCATAGTATTTGTCTCATTTGATTGCTGAGGATTTAATGGGATAATACATGGTACTGTCAAGTGTTTAGAATACTGTCTGCCATTAAATATCTAGTGTTTATTGGCTTTAATACTGTTATTATCATCATCGTCACTGTCACTGCCATTTGCTAGGAATAATATTTCTACTTTTTGTCCATAGGATGTTTCGTCTTCACTCACTTTCTGCATTGGCAGAGCTGGCAGTGGGCTCTCGTTGGTACCATGGAGGATCACAGCCCACCCAGGTCAGGCGACGGCTAATGATGGTGGCTTTTCTTGGAGCATCTGCAGTAACTGCAAGTACTGGTCTTTTGTGGAAAAGGTGAGTGTTAACTGACCATCCTATTCCTGCGTGTACTTCTGTTCTTCCAGTTGTCTCTTTTATGGAAAAGGCGTTGATTTCTGGCTTAATATTCTATGAGTATACCATATTTCTTTTATCCATTTTATCTATCAGTATATATTTGAGTTGTTTGCATGTTTTAACTATTATGAGTAATGCTGCTATTAACATAGTGCAAAAATCTCCTCATGACCCTGATTTCAGTTATTTTGGATATATAATCATAAGTGGAATTGCTGGATTTTATGTTCTATTTTTAATTTTTTGAGCAACCTTTTCTTGTAGAACTTTTAATGAATTTCATTGCTGTTACTCCTGCTAAGCTCTACCTGAGAATCTTTATTTGTTTAATATGATGGAGCTTCTTGATTGATAGATTTTTTAATTTTTATTTTTTGCATATCCAGGGCCCTTGCAGAATCTCCACCATCTGCAAACAACATCAAGAGTGAACTTGGTGATAAAGGGAAGAGTAAAGAGGAAGGGGAAGATTGTAATGCTGAAAAAAAGGCTGCAGGTGTTTGTCTTGAACCTTATCCAGAAGAGAAAAAGAAGAAACGTTCTGGATTCAGAGATAGAAAAGTATGGAACACAATCTTATAAATTAATTAGAACTATAGTTAATTATATTTTAGAATAATGCCGTTGAGTCTTTTATCAGTTATTTCAAATGATTTATATTCTCTTTGAAGTGATTCATTTCTTTGCAGTTTTCCATCATGTTCTAAGGCAAACGTATTCTTTGAATGTGAAGTTAATTGGGGTAGTGAGAAGAATATAGGATTTGTAATCAAGATTAATATATCTTTTCTTTGTTCTTCAATTCAACTACGTAAATTGATCATTGCTTTTTGGATCTTTCTCATGCTGAATGTTCTCATATATGTGAAGTTGAGTCTGTGATATACTGATCTATGATGCCAAATTATAAAGGCAGAAGAAGATCTCTTTGGAAGTCTACAAATCAACTACTTTTTGAGGACAGCATAAACTTTACATAACTCTAGCATTTAAAATCTTTAACAAAGTATGTTGTTGTATATAGCTTTACCTGTGAAAAGTTTTAGCTCCTCTCTAGTAATCCCTGTGATGGTAGGTGTTTGAATTCAGCAGAGATGTGATGAAAAGTCAAAAGGCTGAATTTCTTAGACATTTCGCATGTTGACATTGAAATTCAGAAAATTACTTGCTAAAAAATATAACTAATCAATACAACAAGATAATTTGAGTTACTTTATGTGTGCTGGGGAGCATGTATAATTGCAAGCAAGAATAGTTCCTTTGAGAATTTGGATCTTCTGTTTACTTGGAGGAAGCTCTTAAATATGTCATTCCTCAAATACACTTCTGGTTAAAGTGAATTTGAACAGAATTTATGCATTACAAGTTAATTATCCATCATGCCATGTTTCCAAAATGATACATCTATTTAATCTTTTGCCCTGAGTGAACTTTAGGAAAGTTCAAATTTATCTTGCCACCAGCAGATTCATTTATAGTCAAATATTACATTTTATAATGTAGGGCTAAAATGACCCAAATAAACATTTGTTTTTGAATCTTCCATTTTATGCTTCTACTTTCTACTTAGCAATTGAGTTGACTATATCCTATACTTCACAGAAAAAATAAAAGCTATCAGTTTAGTTTACTTAATTGGTAACTCCCAAAGCTATAAACCCTTTTTAATCTAAATCTGAAATATAGTCTTTCTTTCACTAAAGTCTCAGTGAATAGGCAATCATCCCATTTGTCATTTTGTCCCCGCAAACCTATTTAAACACTTATTCTTTCTCTATCCTTTTTTTTAGTTACTCTTTGTTATTCATTCTTTTACATAGTCTATATATAGACATGTTGAAGATTCTTCTCTCATTAATTAAATTATAAGCTTCATTTTTAGCTGTAGTACATATATACAATGGAATATTACTCAGCCATAAAAAGGAATGCATTTGAGTCAGTTCTAATAAGATGGATGAACCTAAAACCTATTACATAGAATGAAGTAAGTCAGAAAAAAATAGATATCATATATTAATGCATATATTTGGAATCTAGAACAGTGGTACTGATGAACATATTTGCAGGGCAGCAATGAAGACTTCTGTTGGTGGCTCCCCTGGTGGCTCAGATGGTAAAGAATCTGCCCACATTGTGGGAGACCTGGGTTTGATCCCTGGGTAGGGAAGATCCCCAGTATTCTCGCCTGAAAAATTCCATGGACAGAGGAGCCTGGAGGGCTACAGTCCATTAGGTTGCAAAGAATTGGACGTGACTGAGTGACTAACGCTTTCTGTTTCAGTGGAGACACAGACATAGAGAACAGACTGTGGATACAGGGAGAGGGAAAGTAGAGAAGGGGACGAATGGAGAGAGTAGCATGGAAACATATACATCACCATCTGTAAAATAGGTAGCCCGTGAGAAGTTGCTGTATTACTCAGGGAATGCAGACTGGGGCTCTGTGACAACCTTTCATCAAGGTGGGGTGGGGTGGGAGGTAGGATGGAGGTTCAAGAGGAAGAGGACATAGGTATACCTGTGGCTGATTCATGTTGATATATGGCAGAAACCAACATAATATTGTAAAGCAATTATCTTTCAATTAAAAAATAATAAGCTTCATTTTTGATCATGCACTTTTTTCTAGATACTTTCTTATTCAGATTTTTACCCTGGAATACCAAACTGCTGCCATCTTTCTTTACATGCTGCCTTTGATATCGCCATGCCTGCATGCTCAGTACTCAGTCATATCTGTGGCTCAGTCTTTGTGACGCCGTGGCCTGTAGCCCACCAAGCTCCTCTGTCCATGGGATTTTCTAGGCAAGAATACTGGAATAGGTTGCCATTTCCTCTTCTGGGGATCTTCATACCTCTCGTGTCTCCTACATTGCAGGCCGATTCTTTTATCTCTGAGCCATCATTTTCATGTAAACTTTTTGCTTTTGTTCTTTTATGTTCTCTTGATTTTTCTGTAATATTTTAAATATCCAATAAGAAAAATAGAGACTACTATAATAAATATACATGTACCCACACTCATTTTTATCAGGTTTTAATATTTGGCAATATTAATTTTTTGTGTTTTCCTTTTTTTGTAAGAAGAAACAGCGAATATAAAAAATACACTGTTGTGTACTCTCCTAACCTCATTTTTCTCTCTTCCTCTTCAGATGTAAAGAAGTGTCCTGAATTTGTTTTTACTCCTGTGCATGGCCTGGTTGTCTTGTGTGTTTTATTTTAATTAAAAAAAATTCTCAAGTACGAAGATCTAGGACAGTCATATCACTTAGTTCATGGCATACTATTGTTGTTAGTTTGTGCATGCTTCTCTCTTTTATTTTATTTAGCTTTGTTTCATTTTTTTAGTTTTAATTTTACTGTCCCTTTTGAAACCTCAAGTTCTCAATTCTGAAAAATTGTTACACATTGCTTCAGTACTGATTCACTGTCATTTCTTTTCTTTTGGAATTCTTTTTAAATGTCCTTTCTTTTCTTTTGAATCCTTACAATGTTTTTCATATTTTTTTCTCGTTAGTTCTTCCAGTACTCCCTCAAGGTCTCTTTTCTTTTTCTTCCAATATTTTTTGTGGTAAACACGTATACCATAAGATTTACCATCTTAACCAATTTTGAGTGTATGGTTTAGTGGTAATAAAAACATTCATAATACTGTGCAACCATCACCATCATCCATCTTCATAAATGTTTCAGCTTATAACACTGAAAATCTATACCCATTAAACATAATTCCCTACTATCCCCTCTCCCTGATCCCCCTAGCAACCACCATTCCACTTTCTATGATTTTTGAATAGCTAAGAAAGAAAAACCTCATGGAAGTGGACTCATATAGTATTTGTATTTTTGTAACTGGTTTATTGCACCTAGTTCTCAAGGGTTATCATGGTGTAGCATATGTCAGAATTTCCTAGGGCTGAGTAGTATTCCACTGTATGTATATACCATGTTTTGCTAATCCATTCATCTGTTTATGGATATTTAGGTTGCTTCCACGTTTTAGCTATCGTAAATAATGATGCTCTGAACATGGGTATACACTTACCTCTTTGAGACCTTGCTTTTCATTCTTTGGGGTATATACCCAGAAGTGAAATTGCATTATAGTATGGTAATTCTATTTTCAGTTGTATGTTTTTTTTTAATGAAAGTGCTTGTTTTTATGGAAGCACTGTTTTTCTCAGTGCTGTACCATTTGACGTTCCCACCAGCAAGCGTTCCTGTTTTACCACATCTTTGCTAACACTTGTTATTTTTGGTTTTTTGATATTAGCCATCCTAATGGATCTGAGGCAGTATCTTGGTATAGTTTTCATTTGCGCTTCCCTAATGATCAATGATTTTGAGCATTTTTTCAAGTGCTTTTTGGCCATTTGTATATCTTCTTTGGAGAAATGTCTGTTCACATCCTTTGCCCATTTTAAAATTTTCTTTAATGGAGTTTTAATAGTTTTCTATATGATCTGATTGCTAATTCCCTGTGGATTACCTTTTTACTCTATTGATTTTATTGTTTGATGTACAGCAAGTGTTTTTTTAACTTACATAAGGTACCTTTTTTTTGGCCACTTTATTTTTTTAATTGAAGGATAATTGCTTTACAGAATTTTGTGGTTTTCTGCCAAACAACAATAATCAGCCATAGGTACACCCATAAAGTCTTTCTTTTTTTTCTTATTGTTGCATATGCTTTTGGCATCATATCCAGGAAAGCACTGCTAAATCTAGTGCCTTGAAGCTTTGTTCTACGTTTTCTTCTAAGAGTTTTCTAGTTTTAGATCTTTCATTTTGGTCTTTGATTCGCTGTGTGTTAATTTTTGAATATGGAGTTAGATAAGGGTGCAACTTCATCTTTTTTTTTAAAGTTTTCTTGTTTTTTTCTTTTTTGGCTGCATCTCACAGCATACAGAACTTCCCTGACTAGGGATCACTAGTGCCCACTGCAGTGGAATTGGAAGTCTTAACCGTTGGACCACCAGGGACGCCCCCAACTTCATTTTTTTGTATGTTTTTTGTTTTGTATATGGATTTCTTGTTTTCTCAACATTATTTGTCAAAAAGACTTTCCTTTCTCCACTGAATGATTTTGGCACCCTTGTCAAAAATCATTTGATGATATATATGAGGGTTTATTTCTGGGCTTTCTTTTCTGTTTATTTGGTGTATGTGCCTATTGTTATGCCAATACCACATTCTTCTTATGACTGTAATAAGTTTTGAAATCAGAAAGTTAGAGTCCTCCAACTTTGTTCTTATTTCAAAATTATGTTGGTTCTTTGGAGTCCCTTGAGATTCCATGATGGACACATAGATTTTTTTCTATACCTTGGCTATTGTGAACAAAGCTGCAGTGAACACGGAGTACAGATACCGCTTTGAGATGCTGAGTTCATTTTCTTTGGCTACATATCCAAAAGCTGGATTATTGGGTCATATGGTAGTTCTACTTTTAATTTCTTGAAGAACCTCCATACTGTTTTCCATAGTGACTGAATCAGTTTAACCTTTCCACCAGCAGTGTAGAAGTGTCCGCTTTTCTCGATACCCTCACCAATACTTGTTACCTATCTTCTTTAAAAAAACAGCAACAACAAACTTTTTATTTCACATTGGAGTATAGTTGATTAGCAATATTATGTTAATCTCAGGTGTACAGCACTGTGATTCAGTTTACACATGCAAGTATCTATTTCAAATTCTTTTTCCATTTAGGTTATTATAGAATATTGAGCAGAATTCCCCATGCTATACAGTATTCCTTGTTCATTATCTATTTTAAATATAGCAGTATATACATGTCCCAAACTCTGAGTCTGCCCCTCCCCTCACCATGAGTTTGTTCTCTTAAGTCTATGAGTCTGTTTCTGTTTTGCACATAAGTTCATTTGTATCATTTACTTAGATTCCTACATAAGCCAATATCATATGATATTTGTCCTTCTGACTTACTTTACTTCATATGATAAACTCCAGGTCCATCTGTGTTGCTATAAATGGCATTATTTCATTCTTTTTAATGGCTGAGTAATATTCCCTTGAGTATATGTACCACATCTTCTTTTATCCATTCATCTGTCAATAGATATTTAGTTTGCTTCCATCTCTTGGCTATTGTAAACAGTACTGCATTGAACACTAGGATACATGGATTTTTTTCAAACAATGTTTTTCTCCAGATACATGGTTCAGGAGTGGGATTGCTGGATCATGTGGTAGCTCTATTTTTAGTTTTTTAAGCGGCCTCCATATTGTTCTCTGTAGTAGCTGTACCAGTTTACATTCCCATCCAACAGTGTTGGAGGATTCCCTTTTTACTACACCCTCTCCAGCATTTATTGTTTGTGGACGTTTTGACGATGACCATCCTGACTGGTGTCAGGCCCTCATTATAGTTTTAGTTTGTATTTCTCTGATACTTAATGGTTTTGAGCATCTTTTCACATGCCTTTTAGAGAAGAAACAATATTGTAACAAAGTCAATAACAACTTTAAAAAAAGCTAGATTGCTAAGTGAAAAAANCTTCACTGATGACACATGAGGAAGAATACAGTCTTTGCAAGAATAGTTTGTAAAAATCACTAAACAAAGTGATGACTATAGTCCTCAGCAAGTTACAATATCAGACTCTGAGAAAAAGAGAGAATTTGATTTCCAGAATTATGACATTGCAATATTAACAATGTCTAATTTTCAGTTTGAAGAATTTCATGGCTTATCAACAATTATCAGAATAGGAGAGGAAAGAAAGAAATAGAAACCATCCCAAGGAAATCCAGACATTGCGCTTACTAGACAAAGACTGTAAATCAGCTGTCCTAAATATGCTCAAAGAGCTAAAAGAAACCATAGGCAAGGGGCTATAGGAAATAGGGAGTATTATGTATTAATAAATAGAGAATATTCAAAAAGAATTAAAATTATGAAAAGGAATTGAGTAGGAATTATTGAACTGAGGGCTTGTCTAATGGTGAAGTGGTCAAGAATCCACCTGCCAATTCAGGGGCCACAAGTTCAGTCCCTGATCTGGGAAGATCCCACATACCATGGGGCAACTAAGCCTCTGCATCACAGCTACTGAGCCTGCACACCTAGAGCCTGTGCTCCACAACAGGAGAAGCCACTGCAATGGAGGGGCCTGTGCACTGTACCTTAACTAAGAGTGGCCTTTGCTTGCTGCAGCTAGAGAAAGCCTGTGCTCAGCAGCAAAGACCCAGTGCAGCCAAATATAATTACAAAATTTTAAAAATTATTGCACTGAAAAGTAGATAAGATAAAAAATTTACTGAAAGAGTTCAATATAGATTTGAGCAGCCGGATTAAATAATCAGAATCTTGGCGATAGGTCAGTTGATGTCCAGTCTGAGGAGCAGAGCAAGAAGAGTGAATACAAATGAATAGAGCCTGAGGGACTTGTGGGACAATAGCAAGTATACCAACATTTGCATAATAGGAGTCCCAGAAGGAGAAATTAAGACAATTTCTAGATAGTAAAAGCAGAGGAAGTTTGTTGCTAACTGGAATCCTTTAGACTGAAGTCAAAGTATATTGAATAGTAACCAAAATCATACAAAGAAAATTTTTTAATGATAAAGACCTGTAAAGGTATATAGGAAAATAGAAAAGTCAGTATTGTTTTTGGAGTTTTAACTCCTATTTTGTTTTCTATATGATTTAAAAGAAATTTTTAAAACAATAATTACAGATATATTAATGTTGATTCAAAGTAGGTTATTAATTTAAGATGTTAATTGTAATCCTCAGGTTAACCACTAAGAAAATCACTAAAAAATATACAGAAAAGGCAATGAGGAGTGAATTAAAACAGTACACTAGAAAAAAAAAAAAACACAAAAGAAGGCAAGATCAGAGAAATGAAGCGATAAGAAAGACATGACATATAGCATACAAATAACAAGATGGAGGAAGCAAGTCCTTCCATATCAATAATCAATTTAAATCTAAAACAAACTCACCAGTTAAAAGACAGAGACTGACAGGAGATAAAAAAATATGATCTACCTATATATTGTCCACATGGAACTCACTTTAGAAGAATGTTGCATGCCTGCTCAGTCCCTCAGTTGTGTCTGACTCTTTGCAACCCATCGACTGTAGCCCACCAGGCTGCTCTGTCCTTGGAATTTTCCAGACAAGAATACTAGAGTGGGTTGCCATTTCATACTCCAGGGCAGCTTCCCAACCCAGGTATCGAACACATGTGTCTTGCATCTCCTGCATTGGCAGGCTGATTCTTTACCAAAGGACATTATATAAAAAATCATTTTTATATATAAAAGGGTTAGTTCATCAAGCAGATGTAACAGTGATAAATATATGTGTATACACCCACCAAGTAACAGACTCCAAAATATGTGAGAGAAAGATTGACAGAATTGAAGGGAGAAATCATTGTACAATAATGGTTAGAGACTTCATAACCCTGTTTCAGTGGTGAAAAGAACATCTAGACCGAAGATCATTAAAGAAACAGAGAACTTAACTCTATGAACCAACTAAACCTAATAGACATATATAGAACACTTCATTCAAGAGTATCAGGATACATTTCTTCTCAAGCATACATCAAACATTCTCCAGAATAGACCAGATAGACCATGTGTTAGGCTACAAAACAAATCTTAATAAATTAAAAAAAATAAAAATCATCAACAAACCAGACAGAAAAGGCCACTTATCGTATGATTGCTTTTTTAATTTTTATTTTATATTGGCATATTATTTCATTTGTATAAAATATTTAGGTAAATCCAGAGATAGAAAGCAGGTTGTCAATTGCCAGCAACTGGGTTGGGGGAATGAGAACTGACTGCTTAATGGGCACAAGGTGTTTTTTGTTTATTTTCGTTTTGGAGTGATGAAAATATTTGGAATTAGATAGAGGTGGTAGTTATATAACACTATGAGTGTACTAAATGCCACTAAACCAGACAGCTTCCATTGATTGCACTGACTTTTTAGATTTTGAATCTTTTGAATTAGTTTTAACACCTTATTTTGTGACATGTGGAAGAAGAGATTAAAGATGACGTGTGTAAGAGAAAAAGGATTGCGAGATATATTCCTGGGTTTTATGATGGCAAAATATTTTATACTGTCAAATTATTTCTAATACCCAGATGAAATCTAATATGTGGCAGTAACTTTAAATAAAACTGTACTTTGCTTCCAGTGTGACAGGGAAAATGAAGCATCACTTTAGGTAGGTTAGTAAAAATTATCTGGTCATTTAAGGAATTTCTCCCCCTTTGGAAATCATTATATATTCTAATTGCTTTTATACATTTTGGCATTTAACTTTGTAGTTTTGTTTTTTTGATTATTGAAAGACCTGTTATATGGACAGAATAGTTACTAAATGTCTCATATGCCAAGCATATTTCCGATTTTGATAAAAAGTCAGAATAATGAATAATTGCTTTTCTTTTCAAATAATAATCATGAGGGAAAATTGTAATATATTAGAATGAGATTCAGGAGAAAATTTGGCTTCATTTTTGTTTGCTCATGAACACAAATTTCCACAAATGTTAATGTAGCAGAAGTAAAATATATATTATTCCAATGTGGGTTGAAACAAAGAAAAGAATGAGGCTGTTTTTTTGTAGTTTGAATTTCTGTCATCAGATGGTTGGACTCTAGCCAGTAGCTCATATTTCAACTTTGTTTTGTCATGGCTTTCACACATACTGTATCCCAGGATATCTAACAGATCTAAACTTGTAAGTTTTAGTTTTAGAATAGTTCAAAAAAATCACAAAGCATACATAGCCCTAAAATTAAGCAGTTTTTAAGTGAGTAGAGTGATAATGAATTTCAGTAGCAAGCTGATTAAGAATATTTTTGTACCAAATACCAAGAAAATTTAGAGTAGCCATAGGTAAGCAGAAAGGACATTAAAAGGACTAAAAATATGTAGTGTATGACTTGAATATGTCTCATCTCCTTTCTGTGCAGCCTTAATATCATCAGCATCTCTGTGTATAATGGATAAGACAGTTGCTTGCTGCTTGTAGTAACCAATTTTGCATAGCTAGCCAATGACTTGGAGAAGCAGCATCATGGGTAGAGTTTTTAAAGTACTTTGTAGAAAAACTTGAGCTTTAATCAGAGTAAAGAGGATCTCTGTTTCCTTTCCACTGTGTCCCACTGGCTGATCTATTCATCTTGATCTGATTTTTTCGACATGGAAGACAAAAGGGATATGAAAAGAGAAAAGAGAGATCATACTATGAACTAACTTGTTTAGGACTCCATATTCTCCTTAGAATAAGAGTCATGCCCTTAGTGATACTCTTACTAGAGAGCCCTTTTTGATCTTACCTAGAGCACTTTTCGGAGAAGGTGATGGCACCTCCCTCCAGTGCTCTTGCCTGGAAAATCCCATGGGCAGAGGAGCCTGGTGGACTGCTGTCTTTGGGGTCGCAAAGAGTCGGACATGACTGAAGTGACTTAGCAGCAGCAGCAGCAGCAGCAGCAGACCACTTTTAGTCTGAGACACATAATTTTACCCTCGATTATATTCAGTGGTTTTGGGTCAAGTTGGTTATGTAGGAGGATCCTGACCTCACCTCCTCCCATGGACACTCCAAATCTACAACTGTATAAGGAAGAATAAGAAACTCCAAAACTAGATGAGCCACTCCTATACTCCTACACATCAGACAAATGAGAAAAAACCCACACTGAAATGGGTAGAAAAGGCTGAGACACAGTCTCACCATAAACTCCACTCCTGGCACAGTAACCAGTGGTCAGGAGGGAACTCACAGATCTGAGCTTCTAACTGAGGAGTGGGAGGTTTAAATCTCACATCTGGCACCCCAGCTTTTGAGACCTACACCTGCAAGGTAAGCCCCAAAATATCCAGATTTGAAAGCCAACGGGACTTGCATCTGAAAGACCCATAAGGCTATAGTGAACTAAAGAGCAGTTCTTCAAGTGCCCATGGCTGGCTACCCTGCAGGGTCCAGTGCAAAAGTAGTTGAGTAAAAAGTGCCCAGTCTTTCTGTGTAAGAGGCCTATTTGCTTATCTTACAGCACTGGCCTGAGAGGGAGACATCTAATTTAACACACATCTAGGAGTGAAAAAGTTGGCTTAAGGCTCAACATTTGGAAAACGAAGATCATGGCATTCAGTCCCATCACTTCATGGGAAATAGACGGGGAAACAGTGGAAACAGTGTCAGACTTTATTTTTCTGGGCTCCAAAATCACTGCAGATGGTGAATGCAGTCATGAAATCAAAAGACGCTTACTCCTGGAAGAAAAGTTATGACCAACCTAGATAGCATATTCAAAAGCAGAGATAATTACTTTGCCGACTAAGGTCCGTCTAGTCAAGGCTATGGTTTTTCCAGTAGTCATGTATGGATGCGAGAGTTGGACTGTGAAGAAGGCTGAGCGCCGAAGAATTCATGCCTTTGAACTGTGGTGTTGGAGAAGATTCTTGAGAGTCCCTTGGACTGCAAGGAGATGCAACCAGTCCGTTCTGAAGGAGATCAGTCCTGGGATTTCTTTGGAAGGAATGATGCTAAAGCTGAAGCTCCGGTACTTTGGCCACCTCATGCAAAGAGTTGACTGACTGGAAAAGACTCTGATGCTGAGAGGGATTGGGGGCAGGAGGAAAAGGGGACGACCGAGAATGAGATGACTGGATGGCATCACTGACTCGATGGGCATGAGTCTGAGTGAACTCTNAGCAGCAGCAGCAGCAGCAGCAGCAGACCACTTTTAGTCTGAGACACATAATTTTACCCTCGATTATATTCAGTGGTTTTGGGTCAAGTTGGTTATGTAGGAGGATCCTGACCTCACCTCCTCCCATGGACACTCCAAATCTACAACTGTATAAGGAAGAATAAGAAACTCCAAAACTAGATGAGCCACTCCTATACTCCTACACATCAGACAAATGAGAAAAAACCCACACTGAAATGGGTAGAAAAGGCTGAGACACAGTCTCACCATAAACTCCACTCCTGGCACAGTAACCAGTGGTCAGGAGGGAACTCACAGATCTGAGCTTCTAACTGAGGAGTGGGAGGTTTAAATCTCACATCTGGCACCCCAGCTTTTGAGACCTACACCTGCAAGGTAAGCCCCAAAATATCCAGATTTGAAAGCCAACGGGACTTGCATCTGAAAGACCCATAAGGCTATAGTGAACTAAAGAGCAGTTCTTCAAGTGCCCATGGCTGGCTACCCTGCAGGGTCCAGTGCAAAAGTAGTTGAGTAAAAAGTGCCCAGTCTTTCTGTGTAAGAGGCCTATTTGCTTATCTTACAGCACTGGCCTGAGAGGGAGACATCTAATTTAACACACATCTAGGAGTGAAAAAGTTGGCTTAAGGCTCAACATTTGGAAAACGAAGATCATGGCATTCAGTCCCATCACTTCATGGGAAATAGACGGGGAAACAGTGGAAACAGTGTCAGACTTTATTTTTCTGGGCTCCAAAATCACTGCAGATGGTGAATGCAGTCATGAAATCAAAAGACGCTTACTCCTGGAAGAAAAGTTATGACCAACCTAGATAGCATATTCAAAAGCAGAGATAATTACTTTGCCGACTAAGGTCCGTCTAGTCAAGGCTATGGTTTTTCCAGTAGTCATGTATGGATGCGAGAGTTGGACTGTGAAGAAGGCTGAGCGCCGAAGAATTCATGCCTTTGAACTGTGGTGTTGGAGAAGATTCTTGAGAGTCCCTTGGACTGCAAGGAGATGCAACCAGTCCGTTCTGAAGGAGATCAGTCCTGGGATTTCTTTGGAAGGAATGATGCTAAAGCTGAAGCTCCGGTACTTTGGCCACCTCATGCAAAGAGTTGACTGACTGGAAAAGACTCTGATGCTGAGAGGGATTGGGGGCAGGAGGAAAAGGGGACGACCGAGAATGAGATGACTGGATGGCATCACTGACTCGATGGGCATGAGTCTGAGTGAACTCTGGGAGTTGGTGATGGACAGGGAGGCCTAGTGTGCTGCGATTCATGGGGTTGCAAAGAGTTGGACGTAACTGAACTGAACTGAGGAGCCTACTGAAATATTCTCCAAAGACAGGCTTGCACTGTCCCTCTGCCTTGTTCCTGGTCTCCAGTATCTCCTTGAGACGAACTTGTGCATATCCAGTGCCCTGTTCTTTGCAGCATCTGCCCAAGAGACACCCCTGATCACCTGCCTCTGGTGGGCAGCAGGGTTTATGTTCACAGGTTCCATAGGACTGTAACAAATTCAGAAACCATTCTTAACTGGCCACCACCATCAGGGCACAACACGGATGTAGCAGACTGAAACACCGCCAGTATTTTCTGTGAAACAGGTACCTTTGCTTCTCTTGGAACTTTGGCTTGGGGAGAAGGCTTCTGGTTTAATACACATCCAGAGACATGCTGAAATACTTTCTAAAGATTGTAGAGGCCAGTAGGAGCCATCTTTGCAAACCTTTCTGCCTTGCCCTAGGTCCCTGGTGTCTCCCAGAGGGGGATTTGTGTGCATGTCTAGCATCCTGGTTTTGCAGCTGGCACCCAGGACACATCCTTTGATCACTTGCCTCTAGTGGCCACTGGGGCTTACATTCTCAGGTCCCATAGGGCTGTAACAAATGGAGAAACAGTTGTTAACTGGTTATCCCATTCCAGGGCACAGCACAGATAGCCAGCATGAAATACTCCCCAATCTTTGTGTAAAGAGGCTTACCAGCTTATCTTCATGGCCGTGGCCTGAGGGGAGGCTTCTAATTAAACACACATCTATGGTCTGATAATAAACTTCTTCAGAGACTGGGCAGGCCAGTGGGCATCATTTTTGTGCTCTCCTGTACCCTGTCCCAGATTGTTGGTATCTCTGAACAGGGAGCTTGTGTGTGTGTCTGACTTTCCAGCTTTTGTGACTGCCACTGGGCGGACACATCCTTAATAGCTTGACTCTGGTGACCAGTGGGGCTTGTGGTAGCAAACGAAGTAGCAGTTCTTAATTGTCTATCACATCAAGGCTTAGTGCCCAATTGAGTGACTGAACAACAAACAAAAACAAGCAGCACATATTTAAATGTTTGATGAGGTTTTGATATACTAATTGGACGTATACAGTGGTGAAACCACCAGCATAATCAAAATAATGAATATATTCCTCACCCCCTAGGATGTCTTTGTGCCCATTTGTAATCTTGCCTTCCCACTTTTTCCCTGGCAAGTCCCAGGCAACCACTGACCTTTCCATCTTCCGTATCCTTACTGGTTATCTATTCCTGTCTCTGTCAATTATTGAGAGAAGGGAGTTGATCTCTGACTTTATTTGTGAATTTGTCTGTTTGTATCTTTTCAGTTTTATCAGTTTTTGCTTCAGATGTTTTGAAACTCTCTTACTAGGTACATGCACGCTTAGGATTATTCTGTCTTCCTGGTGAATTGACCCTCTTACCCTCTTTATCCTTGCTAATATTTCTTTTGCTCTAAAGTCCACATAGTCTGATATTTATGTAGCTACTCTGTCTTTATTTTGATTCACTTTTCATGATACATCTTTTTCCATCATTTTACTTTTAACCTAGCTATATGATTGTATTTAAAATAGGGTTTTTATGGACCACATGGATCTTGTTTTTTATCCAATATGACAGTTTCTTCCTCTTAATTAATGTATTTAGATGATTGGATCTTATTTTTTATCCAGTATGACAGTTTCTACCTCTTAATTAATGTATTTGGATGATTTATATTTAATGTAATTTTTGATATGTTTAGATTAAGGGCTACCATTTTATTGTTTGTTTTCCCCTTTTATGTTACTCTCTTACCTCTTTCCTGCATTCTTTTCAGATTATTTGGAGATTTTTTAAAAAAAATGTTTACTTATTTATTTTTGGCTGTGCTGAGTCCTCCTTGGANTTTATTGTGATCCACACAGTCAAAGGCTTTGGCATAATCAATAAAGCAGAAATAGATGATTTTCTGGAATTCTCCTCCTTTTCCCATGATCCAGTGGGTGTTGGCAATTTGATCTCTGGTTCATCTGCCTTTTCTAAAACCAGCTTCAATATCTGGACGTTCACAGTTCATGTATTGCTGAAGCCTGGCTTGGAAAATTTTGAGCATTACTTTACTAGCCTGTGAGATGTGTGCAATTGTATGGTAGTAGTAGTCAAGGCTATGGTTTTCCAGTAGTCATGTATGGATGTGAGAGTTGGACTATGAAGAAAGCTGAGCACCGAAGAATTGATGCTTTTGAGCTGTGGTGTTGGAGAAGACTCTTGAGAGTCCCTTGGACTGCAAGGAGATCCAACCAGTCCATTCTGAAGGAGATCAGCCCTGGGTGTTCTTTGGAAGGAATGATNNNNGTTGGACTGTGAAGAAGGCTGAGTGCCGAAGAATTGATGCTTTTGAACTGTGGTGTTGGAGAAGACTCTTGAGAGTCCCTTGGACTGCAAGGAGATCCAACCAGTCCATTCTGAAGGAGATCAGCCCTGGGTGTTCTTTGGAAGGAATGATGCTAAAGCTGAAACTCCAGTACTTTGGTCACCTCATGCGAATAGTTGACTCACTGGAAAAAATTCTGATGCTGGGAGGGATTGGGGGCAGGAGGAGAAGGGGACGACAAAGGATGAGATGACTGGATGGCATCACTGACTCGATGGGCATGAGTCTGAGTGACCTCCGGGAGTTGGTGATGGACGGGGAGGCCTGGCCTGCTGTGGTTCATGGGGTCTCAAAGAGTCGG
Organism: Neotragus moschatus; assembly: GCA_006410615.1. Lineage (NCBI taxonomy): Eukaryota > Metazoa > Chordata > Mammalia > Artiodactyla > Bovidae > Neotragus > Neotragus moschatus. Next base: position 479,204 of record SJYA01003121.1, read on the forward strand.
ACATGACTGAGTGACTGAACTGAACTGAGTAGTAGGGTTAGAAACTATAAAATGTTGAGGGATAATAATGCAGTTTGCTGCACATAGATCCTGGGCAAATCTTCATTTCTGCCCTAATGTTTTCTCACTTATGAAATGGGAATGTTCCAACTACAGAGATAATGTGGCCTCGAGCCTGTAATCTTCTACTACAGGCTTTATGCCTTGAACAGCTTCTATATTTGTAAGGCGTTAATCTAGGCAAGAGGTTTTGAGGGGTCTGTTTGAATCTTGACAGGAGGTGCTCTGTAACTTTTGCCAAAATCATTTGGAGATTTTGACGTAAGGAAAGTAGTAGTTGATTCAGTACAAAAATGATCAGCAGTTTCCAGAATCTGCTCTAGTACTCCCAGAGATGGAGCAAATAAAAGATGTCAAAACAAATAGGTAGTTCACCTGTTTGGTTACTTTGACCATTACTGTCAAATTCTAAAATGTTTCCCCCCTTTTGGGAGAAAAAGACTCTGTCATGATAATTCTTTAAGAAGTCTAGGATTAATAAATGGACAGGGGTAGAGGTACTTGGAGAAGGCAATGGCACCCCAGTTCACTACTCTTGCCTGGAAAAATCCCATGGACAGAGGAGCCTAGTGGGCTCCAGTCCATGGGGTCGCTAAGACTCAGGCACAACTGAGCCACTTCACTTTCACTTTCATGCATTGGAGAAGGAAATGGCAACCCACTCCAGTGTTCTTGCCTGGAGAATCCCAGGGACAGAGGAGCCTAGTGGGCTGCCATCTATGGGGTCACACAGAGCCGGACAAGATTGAAATGATTTAGCAGCAGCAGCAGAGGTACTAAGGAGAAAAGTGTTTGTACCTCTTAAAGGGCCTAAAGAAAAGGGAATAGGTCCAGAGAAAGGAAACTCTTGAGGGTCACTGGAGAGACCCACATTATAATCATTTTTGATATTCTAAGACAGAGGCTGGCTACTTTATAGTAGTGGGATTAAACATCAAGAGTATGGCTCCAGAGTCAGTTAGGACTGGAAGAAATTCATTCCCAATGTAGCAAAATGTTTCTCCAAGCTGATTAAGAGGAAAGATTGGGAAGATCTCCCAGAGATCCTCAGAACTCTGAGAACTGGAAGGGTATTGGAAAGGCTGGTTAGAGGTCTGACGGTAAATTTTAACCATCTGAAGGTACTGTTAAATTTGTAACAGTCTCTTGTTAATTGTCCTGTTATCTTTTTTTTTTTTTTTTACACTAATAACAGAAACTAGGAAAGTTTTGTTTTGGGGGTCTTCACTTGCTGGACTTGAAGATTAAGAATTAGGGTGGTCTTTCATTTAGGTGACTCATCTAAAGTGTGAATTGTTTTGCCAGATTAACTAAATCTAAAGTAGACAGTTTCTCATTTCATCCTGGTCCTTTTTACTACATGGGAAAGGTCCCAGTTTAACAACACATTAGTAAACATAGAGTCAAGAGCTACCTGAGTGGAATCAATATTTGAAGGAAGACCAGAATTCCCTTTAATAACATTCCAAAGTGTATTGTAATAATCATGAAAAAGTTCATCAGATTTTTGTTTGCAAGCTTGCATTTTGTTCCCAATCAATAAGCTTTGGAAAAGCTCTAGGAATTGCTCCATAAAGTTGCCTGGTGATTGCCCAAGCCTGATCATATAAGTTAGTGGACTGGTCTCTAATTTGTAATTCTAGAGAGCTTTTTAGGACTTTCCCAGTTTGGCAGTTTTCATCCAATGCTTGTCCTGGCTTTCACCAATAATCATATAAACTGGCTGATAAGAGTCAGAGAAATCAGGCTGATAAACTTGAATGACTTAAATTAAATCCTTCAGCAAATTTGTGAGGAATTACCTTGAGAAAATCTTTGACGATGGCTTGTAATTCAATCTTAGTCCAGGAAATATAAGAAAATAAGTGTTTCGCTTCTGGATCCTCTGATGCTTACTTTTAAAGGGACAGATTTTGACAGGTTCAGCAGAAAAGGGAGCAGAAAGAGTATCAGAGAAAAGGGAAAGTTTGGAGGGAGAATTAGTTTGGAGAATCTTAAGGTATAGTAGTACTTTGGCCACCTCACGCGAAGAGTTGACTCATTGGAAAAGACTCTGATGCTGGGAGCGATTGGGGGCAGGAGGAAAAGGGGACAACAGAGGATGAGATGGCTGGATGGCATCACCGACTCGATGGATGTGAGTTTGAGTGAATTCCGGGAGATGGTGATGGACAGGGAGGCCTGGTGTGCTGCGATTCATGGGGTCGCAAAGAGTCAGACACGACTGAGCGACTGAACTGAACTGAAGATATAGTGGAGGTATATATAGATGGAAAAGAGGAAGGAGAGGTGAAGGCAGAGCGTGAGACAGAGAAGTCAAGGAAGACGAGCCTGAAGATTTGCAAGCCATTTTCTCTTTCTTTCTTTGTCTCAGTCTTAAAATCTTATTTTGCAGAGAAGCAATTTTAGACTCCTGATATTGGAAAATCNGGAAAAGAGGAAGGAGAGGTGAAGGCAGAGCGTGAGACAGAGAAGTCAAGGAAGACGAGCCTGAAGATTTGCAAGCCATTTTCTCTTTCTTTCTTTGTCTCAGTCTTAAAATCTTATTTTGCAGAGAAGCAATTTTAGACTCCTGATATTGGAAAATCTCAAAATACAATCAAAATAAGCACTCCACTCAATTCTGAAAGTTTTTGAGCTTTTATACTCCAATTCAGTTCGAAGAAAATTAAGTTTTTCTTGATTTCAAAAGGATTTCAAAAGTTCCTCATAATGGCTATTGATATTCTAAATTGACTTTTTCCAGTTTAGTCTATTTAATTAGAAATGAGTGTGAAGAAAGACAAAGGTTTTAAACAAAAAACTAGCCACAGTCCTTGGGCAGGCACCCTAAAATACTTAGATAGGGACCCCGTTTCCTAGGGAGTTTTCCTTTAGAGTAAAGAACAATCTTCAAACAACTTGCAAGCCAATCCCAACCAGTCCTAAGAAGAATGCTTAGGCCTGGAAGAACCAGGCTGAAGGATTTTTTTTTTTTTTCCCCCAGCCAGTCTTCAGAAAATAGACTTTCCAAAGGAATAGGCTAAAGGCTGAAAAACTGGCACAATTTTATTTGAAGCAATGCTTTACTGAAGAAATTGAGCTGAAGCATTTTCAGCCAGCTTTGGTTCAAGCAGACTGATCTCAAGATCAGACTGAAGTGCCAAACGAGCACGTACATACAGAGCAAGGCCTTAACTAGAAAAACAAAACCCTTAAACCTTGATTCAGATCCTGAATAAACCCTGGAGAGCTTCAGACTCAAAGAGGGCATGAACTCAGATCGAAGAGAAAGATGTACCTTCAAACTCTTCAGTGAGAAAAGCAGTGAGTGAAAATGGGCTGAGTTATGAGTCTTGTACCTGTCTGCTCATCAGCTCCAGAGCCATCAGGGGTCTTCTCAGGTCCCCAATTAGGCCACAAAAATCTTGACCTGAAACAAATAGACTGTCAGATATTTCTCTAGCTAAGATGGGTTTATTTAGAATCAGAAGAGAGTTGCAATTTGTGGTCCGCAATCATGGTGAGCCATAGGCAAATTCTCACAGGCAAAAGGAGAAGACTTTCAGTTCAGCTCAGTTCAGTCACTCAGTTGTGTCGGACTTTTTGCGACCCCATGAATCGCAGCATGCCAGGCCTCCTTGTCCATCACCAACTCCCGGGGTTCACTCAGACTCACACCATCGAGTCAGTGATGCCATCCAGCCATCTCATCCTCCCAGCATCAGAGTCTTTTCCAATGAGTCAACTCTTCGCATGAGGTGGCCAAAATACTGGAGTTTCATTTTTAGCAGCATTCCTTCCAAAGAAATTCAAGGGCTGATCTCCTTCAGAATGGACTGTTTGGATNCTTGGACTGCAAGGAGACCCAACCAGTCCATTCTGAAGGAGATCAGCCCTGGGTGTTCTTTGGAAGAAATGATTCTAAAGCTGAAATTCCAGTACTTTGGCCACCTCATGCGAAGAGTTGACTCATTGGAAAAGACTCTGATGCTGGGAGGAATTGGGGCAGGAAGAAAAGGGAACAACAGAGGATGAGATGGCTGGATGGCATCACCGACTCGATGGACTTGAGTCTGAGTGAACTCCGGGAGTTGGTGATGGACAGGGAGGCCTGGCGTGCTGTGGTTCATGGTGTCACAGAGTTGGACATGACTGAGTGACTGAACTGAACCGAACTGAGTCCTCCTTGCTGCACAGGCTTTTCTCTAGTTGCAGCGAGCGGGGGCTGCTCTCTAGTTGAGGTGCATGAACTTCTTATTCCAGTGGCCTCCTGCATTGAGGAGCACAGGCTCTAGGGTGCACAGGCTTCAGTAATTGTGGCATGTGGGCTCTACAGTTGCAGTTCCCAGGCTCTAGAGCACAGGCTCAGTAGTTGTGGCATGTGGACTCAGTTGCTCAGCATATGGGAGATCCTCCTGGACCACAGATCGAACCTGTGTCTCCTGCATTTAGGTAGATTCTTCATCACTGAGCCACCAGGGAATCCCTGAAGATTTTTTCATATTTCATTTGAATTGATTTTGGCAGAGAAATTTAAATATATTTTGTTGTGTATCTTTAATGGTTGCTACTGGGATTATAATATATCAATACATAGTTAATTTTTCACACTTTACTAAGAATTTATAGTTTACTGCTTCAAGTGTTCTCTCCAGTTTATGGTATAGTATCATATGTATTAGGCTTCCCTAGTAGCTCAGCTGGTAAAAGAATCCGCCTGCAATGCAGGAGACCCCAGTTCGATTCCTGGGTTGGGACTCCCTTCCTCGAGAAGGGATAGGCTACCCACACCAGTATTCCTGGGCTTCCCTGCTGGCTCAGACGATAAAGAATCCACGTACAATGCGGGAGATCTGGCTTTGATCCCTGGGTTGGGAAGATCCCCTGGAGGAGGGCATGGCAACCCACTCCAGTATTCTTTCCTGGAGAATCCCCACGGACAGAGGAGCCTGGCAGGCTATAGTCCATGCAGGAGTTGGACACAACTGAGCAACTAAGCATACATCATATGTATTACAGCTACATAAGTTGAAAACTCTTCCAGATACTGTTTTATGGTTTTATTTCAACTGCCAAAATAGTCTGTTAAATTTATCTGTAATAGGTATTAGTTATTGCTGTTGTTCTTTATTTATTCCTTAAGTTCCATATTTTCTTCTGGTATCAACTTTCTTCACACTTGAAGGATAACATTTTTAAAGCAGTTCTGCTGGTGATGAATTCTCTTGGTTTTCTTTCATTTGAGAACATTTTTATTTTGTCTTCATTCTCTTTTTTTAAGGTAGTTTTTTTTTTTTTTTCCCCAAAAATATTTATTTATTTATTTATGACTGCGCTGGGTCTTTGTTGCTGCCCACAGTCTTTCTCTAGTTGTGGGCAAGCAGGCTCAGGAATTGTTATGCATGGGCTCAATTGCCCCTAGGCATGTACCTGGGGATTGAACCTATCGACCAGGGATTGAACCTGTGTCCTTTGCATTATTGCAAGGCAGATTTTTATTCCCTGGATCACCAGGGAAGCCCTGTCTTCGTTCTTGAAAAATATTTTCACTAAATTAAGAAACCTGGGTTGAAACTCTTTTATTTCAGCACTTTAAACTGCCTGTTTTAAAGATTTTTTTCCTTTATCTTTGATTTTTAGCAGTTAGATTTTAAGCAAAAGTTTATCTCTTGTACCTGATGAACTTGAACTATACTTTGTTTTGTTGACTTAAATAAGCTGAAAATACAATCACTTATATAAAATTTTAGGATAATTCTCTGCATCCTTTTTTTAGAATAAATTCTTTAAACTGAAAAATGAATCTCTAAATATTGAAGGATAGCTGGGACTTCTTATGTAAAATTATATAGTTTCCATTTACTTAAGCTCTGATTTTTGGATTTTATATGTGTGATTGTATATGTGATTATATCAAAATTATATATGTGATTCAGTTTCATTTATGTCTTTTGACAAAATGAGTAGCTGTCATCTTTAACACAAACCTATTAAATGTTCACTCAAGAGCTTCAACTGAGACTATTCTTATATGCACATTTACATTGTTTTTAGTGTGGATTCAAGATGGGCAACTGCCATAATTTAAAAAGATTGTTAGACTTAAAATCGAAAACAATCATTTAATTCTTTTGAGGGTCATCTTTCTCATTAATGAAAAGGAGGAGATCGTGTTTAGGTCACTCTGTTAACATTAAATGACTGTGGGAGTTCTTTGAAGAGAAGTTTGAGAACCATGGAAAACACTGCATAGCAGCATAACATCCAGTGTTTCTAAGTTAAGACCCAAAGAACTAGGGTGGGGAAATGGAAGGCGAGTTATCTGATTACATTTTCAAATTATACATGCTATGTTTTCACCTTTCGGCATACTCTCCCTTCCCCACTGTAATTGAGCCTATTAGAATTTTAAGAGAAGTAGGGAGTAAGGACGGAGTGAAGTAGTCCATCCACATTTCCCATACTTTACCCCCCAACCATGTTAAGAACTGATCTAATCCAACCATCCCTTTCATTTGACAGGTAAAGAAATCTAAATATAACAGGATGAACCAATCGTGTATTTCAACTAAGTACTTTATGTCTGTATTTGCTTTTAAAATGACAGGAATTCTCAGTACATGCCAGGCTGTCCTTACATGCCTCTTCCTTTTTTGGGGTAGATGCCTATGGTAAAATATGTTCCCAACTATAGTAAAGAGCATTCAATGAAAAACACAAATCCATTCAAGTTAACTTTTGAATTCTTTTGAATATTATGGTAATAACGTGAAATGTAGCTAATCTAAATTGAGATGTACTATAATTGTAAACTACACACTGATTTAAAAAACTCAGTATAAATGTAATGTAAAATATCCCAATAAGTTTCGTATTGAGTATATGTTGAAATCATGCTATTTGGGATATATTCAGTTAAGTAAAATATATTATTAAAGTTAATTTTACCTGTTTCTATTTACTTTCTTAAAGGCGATTGTTAGGAAATATTATATTATGCATGTGGCTCACATGTATTTGTGTTCAGCAGTGATGCTCTAATTAGTAAGCATATATTTCCCTTACTTATAAGATATCTGATCCTAGACTGATTCTCATTCCTTTGTAAAGGACGAGGAAGGGCTTTTTTTTTCTGGGAACTCTGAGGATTTTCCTGTTCTTGGTATTCTGAGATTTCATAAGCATACACTGAATTACAAGTAAGTTTTGCTCATTTTACTTAAATGAGAAATGTTCTGCTAATACTTTCTGAATTATGTCGTCTGTATTTCTGAATGAGAAAAGATCTTGTATGACAGAGACCTTGTATTGAGTCTCTGTTTTTCTCTAATTCACTCTTCTATTTTCTCTTTTTCATTCTGTTGTCTTATTGGCAGTAGTCCAGGGAGATAACTTTTTGTAATTTCTTGACAGTATATTAAGAAATATGAAGAAATGGGCAATCACAGTTTTGTTGTTGTTCAGTCGCTAAGTTGTGTCATCTCTTGCGACCCCATAGAATGCAGCATCACAGTCTTCCCTGTTCTTCACTATCACCCAGAGTTTGCTCATATTCATGTCCATTGAGGCAGTGCTGCCATCCAACCATATCATCCTCTGTATTCCCCTGTTCTCCTCCTGCCTTCATTCTCTCCCAGCATCAGGGTCTTTTCCAATGAGTCAGCTCTTCGCATCAGGTGGACAAAGTATTGGAGCTTCAGCATCAGTCCTTCCAATGAATATTCAGGACTGATTTCCTTTAGGATGGACTGATTGGATCTCCTTGCAGTCCCAAGGGACTCTCAAGAGACTTCTCTAACACCACAGATCGAAAGCATCAATTCTTTGGCGCTCAGCCTTCTTTATGGTCCAACTCTCACATCCGTATATGACTATTGGAAAAACCATAGCTTTGACTAGACAGACCTTTGACGGCAAAGTAATGTCTCTTCTTTTAATATACTTCTAGGTTTGTCATAGCTTTTCTTCAAAGGAGCAAGTGTCTTTTAATTTCATGGCTGCAGTCACCATTCTCAGTGATTTTGGAGCCCAAGAAAATAAAGTCTATCACTGTTTCCATTGTTTCCTCGTCTGTTTTCCATGAAGTGATGGGACCGGATGCCATGATCTTAGATTTTTGAATGCTGAATCTTAAGCCAGCTTTTTAACTTTCCTCTTTCACCTTCATCAAGAGACTCTAGTTCCCCTTTGCTTTCTGCTACAAGAGTGGTATCATCTGCATAACTGAGGTTATTGATATTTCTCCCAGCAATCTTGATTCCAGCTTGTGCTTCATCCCCCCAACCATTTTGCATGATGTTCTGTTCTCTGCATATAAGTTAAATACTCAGGGTGACAATATACAGCCTTGATGTGCGCCTTTCCCAGTTTTGAATCAGTACGTTGTTCCATGTCCTGTTCTAACTGTTGCTTCTTGCGCTGGCTACAGGTTTCTCAGGAGGCAGATAAGGTGGTCTGGTATTCCCATTTCTTGAAGAATTTTCTTCAGGTTGTTGTGATCCACACAGTCAAAGGCTTTAGCATAGTCGACGAAGCAGAAGTAGATATTTTTCTGAATCCTCTTGCTTTTTTGATGATCCAGCAGATGTTGGCAATTTGATCTCTGGTTCCTCTGCCTTTTCTAAATCCAGCTTGTACATCTGGAAGTTCTCAGTTCACATACTATTGAAGCCTAGTTTGAAGGATTTTGAGCATGACCTTGCTAACATGTGAAGTGAATGCAGTTGTGTGGTAGTTTGAATATATTCTTTGGCATTGCCTTTTTTTGGAATTGGAATGAAAACTGATCTTTTCCAGTCCTGTGGTCACTGCTGAGTTTTCCAAATTTCCTGGAATATTGAGTGTAGCACTTCAACAGCATCATCTTTTAGGCTTTGAAATAGTACAGCTAGAATTCCGTTACCTCCACTAGCTTTGTTCGTAGTGATGCTATTAAGGCCCACTTGACTTCGTACTCCAGGATGTCTGGCTCTAGGTGAGTGATCACACCATTGTGGTTATCCAAGTCATTAAGATCTGTTTTGTATAGTTTTCTGTGTATTCTTGCCACCTCTTCTTAATTTTTTTGGCTTCTGTTAGGTTCATACTGTTTCTGTCCTTTATTGTGTCCATCTCTTCATGAAATGTTCCCTTGGTATCTCTAATTTTCTTGAAGAGCTCTATTCTTTCCCATTCTATTGTTTGCCTCTATTTCTTTGCACTGTTCACTTAGGAAAGCTTTCTTATCTCCCCTTGCTAGTTTTAATTGTCTACAACTCTTTCTTGTTCTCTATTTTTTTTATCATAGAGGCATGTTCTGCCTTTATAACTTTCTTGAGTACATGTGAAGTTTCAAATTAGATTTGTCTTTAAATTTTCTTTTTTTCTGACTTGTCTTCTTCTTTTGCAGTCAGTGGTTCATTTTATTCTGATAGACTTCTAGAAGGTGAAGCACATTTTAGATGAGCATGTGGAACCAAACGTGTAGAAGCAGAAATGCAAAAAGCTTCCTTTGGGAGCAGTGATATTCCAGTCATTGTATTACTGTAAGCATAATAAAATAAGGGCCTGAACTGGCATGAAGAAAGTGAGAACTGAAAGAAAACAACTGAGTAATTAATGCAAGAAAAATAAGTCTAATTGGGAACTGATTTCTCCACTCTAAAAAGTCGCACAACATCCTCTTACTGAGCTCATTGTGTCTCCCCTTGCGATATTATTGCATGTGTCTTTCTTACAAAACTGTGACTCTTCAAGGCAAGGATTGTATCTTACTCATTCAGTTTTGTGGTTTTTTTTTTTTAAAGTATTTAGTGATCAAGCACTATTCCAAATACTGAGATAAAGCAGTCATCAAAAACAGAAAATCCCAGCCCTCAAGAAGACTTAATATATTTTCTTTTATCTTTCATGGTGCTTAGTATTTCACAGTATTAGGAATTCCCAAGGCTAAATTTATTATTTAGCCCACCTTTAAAAGGTCATATTAAGATGGCCGATTTGAATTTGTTTAGGTGTGTTGCAAAATGTCTCCTGGTATTAAACTCATATCTCTTTATACAAAAAATGATTATGTTTTCAGATAAAACTAATATCTCCTCACCTTATTTAGAGGTAATATATCATTTTGATGTAATGAAAAAGAATCATCCTGGGAAGAGTCCAGGGTTCTAGTTTGGCTTTACTGTTGAATAGGTTTGCACATGAATAGCTCTGCAAATGGACCCTTTTTATCTCTTAAGAGTTTCATATTCTCATATATAAAATAAAGGATTGGTATTTTTTAGTACCAACCCTTTAAGTCTGATATTTCTCTTCAAATAATATTGTGGCTAAACCATCTCAATGGGATTGGAAGCAAAACTGAGAGCTAGCATTTCATGTATTTCACCTGAGTTACAGTCAGTGACTAAGCATTATTTTTTTCTGTTTTACAGACTTGGGTCTGGATCAATATACAATAAAACGCTTTGATGGAAAGGTGAGTGAACTACAACACAACATGTATATCCTGTTGTTTATTAAAGTTCCTCTAAAGTTATTTGTGAGAAATTTCTGAATACCTGTTTATCTTACTGAAAAAGCTTGGTGCTTACATTGGGAGGCCTGTAAGTGCCTTCAGATGATTCTGCAGGAAAAATCAAGCAGAAGGTTCTTCTGTGTTTTTTGCATATAAACTAATACTGTTGGGTTGTCTGCTGTATATAATGAGGGCTAATTGAGTGTGTTTTGACATTTGAATTTTAATTTAGAAGCCATTATAAAGGTTAACAACTCCCCAATATTATATTTATATTTCTTATAAAAACACCTATCTGATTTGACTTTCCTTAGACTTTGATAGTATATAGTCATAACCCTAACAAGAAAATTGCAGAAGTCCTTACTAGTAGTTTTAAAACAATTATGAAGAGCACCCCAATATACATATAAATTTTATATTATACTTACTTTCAATTTATTTTATGCCTGAATAAATCATATAATAAATCATTAAGTATAGAAAATGAAACTTTCAATTTTATTATCTCAAAACAGCCAGTTAAACATGTTTTTCCCTTTCAGACTGAATTCTCCAAAAAGAAAAAGAAAATATTACACAGAGTCAGAGAGAAAAGTAAAAGTTCTATTTTAAAGAGGAGGAAGAAAGCACAGCAGGAAGAAGATCGAGCCAGGGATGGCTTTACAAAGCTTAAAAAGAAGGAAGTCAGAAGGAAAATCATGAAGTGGCTGGAAAAGGCAGGATTACAAACTAGGCTTTAGAAGGGTAGAAGTCAGGGTTAATAGAAGCTGATGTTGCAGGAATGTGTCAATCTTGCATCCTTATATAAAACTACATGTATTGGTAAGGTAAAGACATAAGTGCTCAGATTCTTGCACAAGTGGAAAGAATGAGTGGCTGCTTTAAAAGTTGAGAGATCTGAGAGATCTTGGAAGCCAAGGCTTCCAGCCTAAAATTTACTTTTTCTATTCAGGTGACACAATGCCTCCATCTGTGGATATCCTCTTTTTAAAATCACATGTTCTAAAAGAAAGAATGATCAAAAAGAAAGGGCATTTAGAAGCTAGGAGACCCAGATTCAGAGTTCTAGCTTTGCTTTGAGACAACCCCATCTTCTCTCTGATCCTTGGTGTCTCTACTGTCCATATAAAGGGTTACTGCAGACACTGGTGTCAGGGTCTGATTTCAGAGTCTCTGGCAGGTTAGGCCCCTGTCTTATCCATCTTTATGTCACTCAGAGTCCAGAGTATGCTTGGCACCTAGGAAGGAGGTCACCAATAAAATGTTTGACACCTATTGGGAAAAAATCAACTAGTCAATTGCATATTCCTTGGAGGTATGACTCATGATGTCACTAATATCTTACAACAAAATCAATTTTAAAGATCACTTTTTTTCTTTTTGGCTACTGAAGGAATCCAGTGTAACATGAGAAATTCAGTCCTTTTTTTGTAAACCCGAAAACATGTAAAGAAGTTGGGTCTATGTGCAAGTCGAACAGCAACTTTACATGTTGAAAGGGGAACTCCATTCCTAGAGAACTCCCAAATATAGAAGCCCTAATAGTAACTCGTGTTTTAAATGTGCTCTTTACGTTTTCCTGTTTTGGCCAGTACTTGTCAACTTGATGCTAGAACTTTGCAACTTTTGGATTGACTGATGAGCTCCACTTTTGTTTCAATTGACTTAAATCTGTGACCTCTACATTTCTTATCATTTGTGTTGTTTGCTTTTTTTTTTTTCAATTTCCACTCATCTTTATAAAATAGCAAGAGTAAAATGCAATAAAAATATAAAGTATTTGAATTTCCTGAGCCATACAGCAGATTCATGTTGATGTTTGACAGAAAACAGCAAAATTCTATAAAGCAATTATCCTTCAATAAAAGGCAAAAAAATTAAAAAATAATTTAAAGTATTTGTGTACTTCTCTTGCTATGGAGACAAAAATGGCAGTGCTTCTATGTTTGGAAGGTAGTCTTAACAGATTATAGTTGCAAATAGCGCTGAAGCACAAAATCTGAAATCAGAGTAGGAAAGGCAAGATTAAAGAATATCAATGTTATAATGTTTGAAAGTATGATTTATATGAAAGTCAGGCATATAAAAGTTGACTTCATCCAGGGGAACAGATTCTGAAAGAGAATAAAAGAATGGCACACTTACATAAGGAGATATAAAATTGAGCCAGTGACCCTGAGCCAGCTAGCCTCTTCCCCAGAAAAAGTGCACAAATTCCCCTTTCATCCGCATAATGATATGCATGTTGAATTCCTGTGCTAGTTTCTTCATTTAAGTCCTATACTCTATCAAATATATTATTAAGGTTTTATTTTAAGGAGTGAAGGTTATGCTTCCTAAATGGGATACTTAAACTTAGTTCACATTTAGTTTATGTCTTTATGAATTGTCTTTGTTTCATATGAAGTCTAAGAAAGTAGTTTCTATACTGTTTTTAAATCTTAAATAATGAAGAGTGCAAATTTCATTCAGTGCTTAATTAGTAGTTTTTTCAGGGATTTTTGAAGTGTATCAAGTTCTTCCCTCAATAATTATAAGAATCAATGCTTATTCTGTTGTAGCCTCGCGCTCTGGGAAACAAACTCACTCAGAAGGACAATGCAGATAGTGGAGGGCAGCTTATTACACCAGCGGGCCCAAGGCAGAGTCTCCTCTTAGCCAAGGACCCTGACCAGTTTTTCTGAAAACCTTATATACCCTAAGTGTACGTGCCCAAACCCACCTCCCCAAATTCCCTGAAACTAGTCTGAACAAAGGAAAAGAAAGATCCAATCAAAGTTAACCCATGATTTCATATGCCTTAAGTCTAGGTAGTTAACAGTGGACAATTATCAATAGGCCTGTGGTCATACTCCAATAAGCAAAATAGAATTTATGATTCAATTCAGTTACACAGATAATTAGGGTATTCTTTTAGGCAACAGAGAGTCTAGGTACGAGCCCTGGGGCTCTTCCATCCAGGGGGCCTAGTTTTCCAGTTGGTTTGTCATTTCCATAGATACTGAGCATATAGCTCAAAGTCCACAGTCCAGCCCAAGACGGAGTCCTGCTTTCAAGATGGACCCTGTTCTGTCTGGTTTCTCCTTCAATTCAAATGTTGATCTTAATTCTTTTCCTTTGGATCTTCATGACTCTTGTTTTCCCAAGAGTCAGAAAATCTCAGTTGTTGAGTAGCAGTTTCCAGAGTACATAACTCCTAAGATAATTTCCTGTTGAAAAAACAGATATATGTGGTAATTATAGTAAATGTCATGCATGATGGTTAGAAACTTAGTAGAAGTTATTACTAAGAAAACACTTGAGTTTCCTTTCAAACTTATTATGATTTTTAAACAGATAGTTTTCTTTCTCCATCTCTCCTTTTTTTAACTTGAAAGATGAACTAGCTATAAATTGCTTAGAGAAATATTTGTTCTCATCCTGTTTATTTCTCCATTGTTTTAACATACAGCACACCATTTAATTAAGTCTATCATTTGACCACTAAGAAGCTGTCTTATTTTATTGCCTTCTTGTTGAGTTGTGCTTTAGTGTTTTTGGTCAATAAGAGCAAGAAGAAATGTAGAAGTAGTATCATTTTCCTGGAGTGTTTTCTCATTTGTACTTGAATTTCGTACAAACTCCAGCAAAGTAGAAAAGAATGGCCCAATGATATTGACAGATAACTGCAGTTATTCCTTACTTCTCATCTTTTCTTCTTTTTGACCAGAGAATTTTCAAGAAGTAAATGAAACATTGCTGTTTCAACTGATAGTTCATGGAATTGAATTTGATTAAGCACCTTTTGAATTTTGGGGGGAAGATCTTTTTTCCAGAGCTCATCACTACCTTATGTTAATGTATGCTAAGGATGCTTAGCATACCCTTACTCTAAGGATGCTTAGCAATTTCCTTTGTAGGAAAGTCATGCAATACATTATTATTGAAACTGGCAGCATTTATGCATTCAAAACTATCTGCTAAAACAGGCCTTGCATAAAGAAACTACAGTCAGTGGCCTTTTAAGAATATATTTTGTAGGGACTTCCCTGGTGGCCCAGTGGATAAGAATCCACCTGCCAGTTCAGGGGACACAGGTTTGATCCCTGATCCGGGAGGATCCCATATGCCTTGGAGCAACTAGGCGGGTGCTTCACAATAAGACAAGCCACCACAACAAGAGGCAGGCGCACCACAACTAGAGAGCAGCCCCTGTTCACTGCAGCTAGAGAAAGCCTGCACAAAGCGACAAACACCCAGCATAGCAAAAAAAAAAAAATGAATGAATAAATAATTTTTAAAAAGAATATATTTTGTAGGTAAATGATATTTTTAAAAATATTCAGACTAGTTTAAAAACCTCAACACTTAAAAGAGTTCAGATTTTCTGTTTGAGGATATTTGAAAATCATTATAATTAGAGTGTTGGCACTAGTATACAGATGGTAACACAGAATATCGTCTGGCTTTCCTTTTAGTGTAATATATCATAGATTTTTTCTTTATGCATTCTTTCCCCACAGTGTCTATACATTCTTGTTATGACTTGTTAATGCCACTATTTCATGAATTATTTCTTTAATGAAAGCTGTACTTTTTCCTGAGTTTAACTTTTTATCATCCAATAATTGGTCTATAAGACAAAGCACCTTTGTCTAAATAGAGCCTTTATTTTACATAGTTGTCAAATACTTGTTCATGTAATTGCTGTCCTGAAACCCTTCATTTTCCTGTTTCTCTTACTTTTCCTTTTTTCCTTAGCATACCACAAGTTAGAAATTATGTTTAATATTTTCTGTTCTTATTGTCTGTAATAGTCAATTTTCTTTTATCTCAAGCCCTACCATGAGGTGTTTTTTTTTTCAAGTTACAGTAGAAAACTGCATCATCTAGGTAAAATTGTTTCTTCAAAGAATACCAGCATTCCAGAGCATTGACGTAGTCAGAGTTCATGCTGTCTTTGAAGTAGTTAATACTCTTTTTTTTAAGTAATGATGAATTACCCATTGAAACTAGTTGTCCATTGTTATCATTCCAAAATATATTTCTTTTTTAGAAAATAGATTTTTTACTCTTTCCTTCCTATCAAGTTCCCTTTTCCCCTAACCTCTCCCTGAACTTTTCAAAAATCATGTCTCTGGCATGAGTCTTTTCATTATTTGTAATTACAGTCCCCTTAGAATCTCTCCTAATTTGGAGAAAGAATTAACATGTGTTTTATTTCCATCTCCTTTATGATGCTGACAAGAATATTTGTTTACATGGAAAAGGAAAGCATTTTAAATCAAATTGAAACATTGTCCACATTGAGGTGAAAGAGAGGAAAGTACAGTCAAAGTCTAGAAAAGAAAATACCGATTATAGTGTTTATAATAAAAAGATGATATGCAAGAATAAAAAAGATAAAGCTGTTAGAAGTCAAACAAGTTAGAAGTCAAAGCCTATTGTAATATAACCAAATGCTTTTAATTACTTACTTAGGTAAAAGTTCTTTTTAAAAATATTGGTAAAGTTTAAAATTCCATTCCTTTTAGGGAAAAGTCTTGTTTCCCAAAGTGGAGTATGGGCACATTTTTTTTTACTGTACTGTAATGGTCTGAATGCTTTGAGTTGTGATTATTCATATCACAGATAAAATATGAGTCTGCCAATAAGGTCAGGTGTAGTATTACTCCTTGATGCATATAGTAAGTTATGTAAGAGATTTCCTGTCTTTTAAGAGTAAATTTTATTGCAGATCAAAGATGTTAGTTAGGAGATGTTAGCAGGGGGACTGAAATTCTTATGGTATAGAATTTGATCGTCCCCTGGAGAAGGAAGTGGCAGACCACTTCAGTATTATCTTGAGAATCCCGTGAACAATATGAAAAGGCAAAAAGATAGGACACTGAAAGATGAACTCCCTAGGTTGATAGGTGCCCAATATGCTACTGAAGATCGGTGGAGAAATAACTCCAGAAAGAATGAAGAGATGGAGCCAAAACAAAAACAATAGTTGTGGATGGGACTGGTAATGGAGATAAACTACAATGCTGTAAAAATCAGTGTTGCATAGGAACCTGGAATGTTAGGTCCATGAATCAAGGCAAATTGGAAGTGGTCAAACAGGAGATGGCAAGAGTAAACATCGATATTTTAGGAATCAGTTAAGTAAAATGGACTAGAATGGGTGAACTTAATTCAGATGACCATTATATCTACTACTGTGGGCAAGAATCCCTTAGAAGTAATGGAGTAGCCATCATAGTCAATACAAGAGTCTGAAATGCAGTTCTTGGATACAATCTCAAAAGCAACAGAATGATCTCTTTTTNTATTTTAGGAATCAGTTAAGTAAAATGGACTAGAATGGGTGAACTTAATTCAGATGACCATTATATCTACTACTGTGGGCAAGAATCCCTTAGAAGTAATGGAGTAGCCATCATAGTCAATACAAGAGTCTGAAATGCAGTTCTTGGATACAATCTCAAAAGCAACAGAATGATCTCTTTTTGTTTCCAAGGCAAACCATTGTCACAGTAATCCAAGTCTATGCCTCTACCAGTAATGCTGAAAAAGTTGAGGTTGAACGGTTCTATGAAGACCTACAAGACCTTCTAGAACTAACACCCAAAAAGATATCCTTTTCATTATAGGGGACTGGAATGCAAAAGTAGAAAGTCAAGAGATACCTGGAGTACCAGGCAAATTTGGCCTTGGAGTACAAAATGAAGCAGGGCAAAGGCTAACAGAGTTTTGCCNGGATGAGATGGCTGGATGGCATCACTGATTCAATGGACATGAGTTTGAGTGAACTCCGGGAGTTGGTGACAGGCAGGGAGGCCTGACGTGACAGGCAGGGAGGCCTGGCATACTGTGATTCATGGTGTTGCAAAGAGTCGGACACGACTGAGCAACTGAACTGAACTGAAGAATTTGGTGACTCTTTATATTTATTTAATTACTTTAATTTTGCTCAAGTTTTAATAGCAGTATTGATTTTCTTATGATTTCTACTTTGTTAATTATATACTTCCTCCCCTCCTTTCTTTCGCTTTTCACAGACTCAAAACCAGTCAGTTCTAAATTCCTGGTGAATTGGTATATTTATTCAGGTCTTTCTATAGATAAATAGGACTTCCCAGTTCATGTCAATGCAGGAGACATAATGAGACGGCGGTTCAGTCCCTGGGTTGCAAAGATTCCCTGGAGAAGGCCATGGCAACCCAGTCCAGTATTCTTGCCTGGAGAATCTCATGGACAGAGAAGCCTGGCAGGGTATAGTCCATCGGGTCACAAAGAGTTGGACACAATTGAAGTAACTTAGCACATATGCATTGATAAATCAGAATATATAGACAGAATTTTATGGTTTCTGCTTCATTTTTTTTTTGATCCATGTTTGTATTTGTCCTAAAAATTCTAAGACATTCCAAGAGGATACATAAAGTATTTCAATTATTTGAAGCCTGAAATTCTCCACAAATATTTCATAATTACGTATTATTTTAGGGATGATAATTTAGACCTTAAAAGAAAACTCCATTAACACATTCATTCATTGGTTGTGAGTGGTTTGTTTTTTAGTTGAAAGTAAAATTTCTAAATGAAAAATGCTTGACTATTTGTCTCTTGAGGGAGCTATTACTGTCAGTACTAATAATATGAAAAAGAACAATAGTTGCAGTTTTTGAGTATTTATTATCTACCAAGCACTGTTCCAAGTCTTTATACATAATAATTCTAATGCACACAACCACTCTTTCAGATAGCTTACTGTTTTCATCATTTTATAAATAATATACTAAAATACATGTAAGTTAAGTAACTTAGCCCTTTTTTTTAAAAAAAACCTGAGATCATACAGTTGGTAATTGGTGGAGCCAAGAGTCCAAATTGGAACTCTGGCTCCTGCATACACTGTCTTAGTCAGTCAGTCAGTCAGTCAGTTCAGTCTCTCAGTCATGTCCGACTCTTTGCAACCCCATGAATCTCAGCATGCCAGGCCTCGCTGTCCATCACCATCTCCTGGAGTTCACTCAGACTTGCGTCCATCGAGTCGGTGATCCCATCCAGCCATCTCATCCTCTGTCGTCCCCTTCTCCCCCTGCCCCCAATCTCGCNCAGTTCAGTCTCTCAGTCATGTCCGACTCTTTGCAACCCCATGAATCTCAGCATGCCAGGCCTCGCTGTCCATCACCATCTCCTGGAGTTCACTCAGACTTGCGTCCATCGAGTCGGTGATCCCATCCAGCCATCTCATCCTCTGTCGTCCCCTTCTCCCCCTGCCCCCAATCTCGCCCAGCATCAGAGTCTTTTCCAATGAGTCACCTCTTGGCATGAGGTGGCCAAAGTACTGGAGTTTCAGCTTTAGCATCATCACTAGGCTATTATCTATCTCCTTTCATGTATCTAAGCTGTTTGTGTATATGATCTATTTGTAAATAGAAATTTCTCTTGTCAAATATTTATTTTATTAACAATGTTATTTGTGCAAAAAAGAACTTGGTGTTTCACTTTGTTGAAGAGTGTTAATTTTTTCTTCTTGGATTAGAAGCCTATGTTAACCTGAAAAATCACAGTGTTTAATTTTAAAGAATGTAAACAAGAGATACACAAATTTCGACACCTGAATTTAAAGAATTTCAAATTGACTGTCATTTCCTCCATTGTTTTCTCAAATGCTATGAATATCAACTGGTATTTTGAAAAATGCTGTGTCTTTTTTTCCTTTTCCTTTTTTAATCAAAACCATCACTCTTAAAGTGAAGACTGTTATCTATATTTGAAAATTGGATCTTGGCTCATTAAAATGAAGATTACTCTCTATTGAGAAAATAATATTCCCGTTAGAAACTGAACTATTTAGTCTTTCAGATATTGATTGGTTTTGTGTTAAATGTTGCATCATTTGATTCGAGCTACTCTATAGCCTTTAGATAAGCAAAAGTTTACAATGTAATTACATCACCAAAATGAAATCAAGTACTGGTTCAGCATTTCAGAAAGTCCTTTTACACCTGTTGTACTTTTCTGTTTTTAGTCTCAGATTTTTTCATCTTCTTTCTTTTTCATCTGAAGTTCTTTAAATAATTTTTAAAACTATTTTCTCACTTTTCTCTCTTCTTCCAAATTAGCAATTTTAGTTCTTTGTACACACTACAGCCCTCAGAAAATCTGGTTTTGTTGTCTAAAATATTTCACAAGGGATGTACAATTTGAGCATCTCAGTATTTGATAGCTACGTGTAAATGAGTGGTAGATTCTGTAGGTATGCTGAACTGAATTTGAAAAATACAGAATTATGGATTATTAGTGTGTAAAAGCACAGGATGAGATTAATGTGGTTTTGGGTATAGACAATCCTGTATTCATATATGAATTCTGCCACATACAACTTTGGGCAAGAGACTACTTAACCTCTGAGTATCAATTATCTTCTGTAACTATAAAAACAGGACAAAAGACAAAGTATCTGGCTCTACAGATTATAGCTATTTTGCATTACTTGGAGCCCTTTACTCAGTTTATGGAAGGAGTTAGCTGCTATTGTGTGTGTTATCTTCTTTCTTCATTTATATGAAATGCATACAAAGAGAAAAGCATACTGTCTTCATAATTGCTCTCTCCATTGTTCTGTTCTTCCCATTTAAATCCTATAAAAATCTCCCTGTGCTATCTCTGTAATGAGCAGCTGTCAGCGATTAAATGGCTGATCTATAAACAGTACAGAGACCTCTGGTTTGATTTCTCGTATCTGGGCTGTTCTGTGGTCACAGTGATTCATCTTCCTCAGCACTGTCAAAGGCCTTTGGGCCTCTGTCACATCAGTCTTAACCTTAGGCTTCTAAATTGCTGATAGCATGTATTTTTTAGTTAGGAACTAAGCTTGGTTTGAGAAGTATAATAAGTTCAGGTCAACTTCTATTTAATAGCCAGTAAAGTTTATTTGTTAAAAAAAAAAAAAAAAAGAATCTTTAAAGCCATTGATATTTGAAGATATTTTGGAGTGATACCCAGCTAACTTTAACTGCTTTCATCAATGCTGGCCTTCGTTCTAGGACTTCAACATTAGCTTTTTGTTCCTAATGTGAATAGTCCTTTATGTTGGCAATTTAGTTTGCAAGAGACCTGTTTCTAAGGTCTGAAACTCTTCTTTACTGAACTCTTCCTTAGAGTAGTTACTGATCCTCTGAACTCATCTGAGTTGGTTATCTATATGGTAAATATGGTTAGTAAAGCAACAAATTTGCCATGAAGTTTAAAAATATGTCATGAAATGATAATGGCTTGACTAGCTATGAAAAAAAGTTAAATATTTGCTTTCCCTTTTCTTTAATACATTAATTATTCATGTATTCTCTTTTTATAGTGTTGTGAAGTTTTTCTGAAATTGTATGTTTTTTAGGGGAAGGTTAAGAATTGAATTACTTGGGTTTTTGTTTTGTTATGTCCTACTGTACCTACTAGATAATATATAAAATATTTCTGTGTATTTCTCATTTCCTGTTTACAGATTTTCAGTCCTTTTATTACAAATCGCATTTGGTCCTTTTTATGTTATAATAGTTTGTGATACATGTATATTTAATTTAGGAGTTTTTGTCCATATAATCAAACAATGTCAATTTTTTTCTTTTTCTCATCTTCTGATCAGGATTTCTGGCAGGTACCAACTCAGCAGCATGTGCTTTAAATTAATTAATGTTTCAAAACCCATAGTAATGCTGCAGGGATGAAGGTTGAGTGCATGCTTATGTCCTTTCCCTGCTCCCTTTAGAATGATTCAGTTCCTGTCACTTTAAATTAACGTACTTTATCTCTAATATGACAGGTCAAACACTTCACAAGTCCTTGAGAATATAGAACCTAGCATAATTTAAAAGGAAGTTTTAACATTATGTGTCACACAAAAGTTAAAGAAATTGTTTTAAACATTGTATGTAGATACTCAGTTGGGTCATTTAAATTGTCTTAGTAGGGAAGCCATGTTCCTGGCTGAACTGTAACAGGAATGGTGAGACAACAGTAACTCCAAGTGAAAAATTAGTCCCTTTTTTTTCTTTTGAAATTTCTTAAGTAATAAATACAGATTAAGCAGCTACTTAGTTGTACTTAACTCAGTAAAATGACTTAAGAGTAAGAAGATGAAGCATTTAGAAACACTTCATTATTTTGCTTTCTTGAGCTAAACAACAGCTTTAACTTGGAAACGCAGCAAATACATGGAGAAAATGATGAAAAAGACTATATAGATTTGTAGGCTGACAAGGAGAATTTCAAGGACACACATAAGAAGTACTTTTCAAATTGATCTTTGAAGGTTTAGACTTATAGTTTATAAGCTATTAAAATGTATTCAAAAATATCCACTAAAAACATTACTCTTGCATTTCTTAATAAAAATATAAAACTTAATTAGAACATCTTTTGGCTTAAAATAATCAATTAGTGAAGGTTATAGGATGTTCTTTATTTTTATACAACATTTTCCCTGTGCTTCCTTGTTCTTAAAATGGTATATATATTTGTAGTAGTTTCCTTACCAACCCCCCAAACCATTCATCCTGTTAGTGGTTCTGTAGATTATCTTAATTTTCCTTTAACTACATTCTGAAACAAATCAACAAATACTTAAATTACTATATCAAAATGATTGATTGATAGCCTCATTATCAATGTTCCTTAAGTCCAGAGATTTTGTTTTAGAATAGCTATGGCTCAGCCATCATGCAAAGTACTAAAGAGAGTAAATTAAATGAGATGTTAACACCTGCGATTGAGGAAAGCCGCTTCCAGTTCTCTTATTTATGGCAGGACAGTTTGTAGGAAGCAGCTAAAAATTTTTATTAATAAGCCTTTTGTATTAAAAATAATAAGCTCTTTTTCTTAGAATAGGTAGTGGGGGGATTGTTTACTTATGTTGGGTTCTATAAACATCACTCATTTTGGTGACACGAGTAAAAATTGTTTAAGCTTACAAAGGTCAATGAGCAGTTACTTTATAGGAGAGGGCTTTCTTGCTTGCTTCCTTAGAGGGATTTGTCCTTTGCATGCTAAGTTCCTGTTGCCTGTGGAAAGGCTGGAATCATTCTGTTTTGTTTTTTTTCCCAGTAGTACAATATGAGTGCTATTCTTCAGATGCAGCTAATGAATGGTGTCAGTACTTATTATATTTCTGTAGGGAGTGACTATAATGTCTCTTTCCAGTCCCTGAGTTCCACCACTGCTAAAGTCTGTTGATTTAATCCATGTCCTTGATTATTCATCTTGAACAAAGAAACAATAATATAATCATTAAGTGCTCCCAAGGAGGGTCTAGTTTACATGGTTACCCCAAATATTAAGACTTCTATTAAGATGTCTTTAAATACATTTTTATTTTAGATTTTGTTGTGTTTGAATTTGGGATAAACTGTGAACCCATTTAATTTATCATTGTTGATTTGAAAGCATAAACATGACTAACCATTACATTTCCAGTGCCTTTTTGTTTAGCATTTCCATCATGAAACAAAATTTGAAATTCACTTCAATCTGAAAAGATTTTGTTCCAAACTAACTTAATTTTAAAAATCATTTTAGCACAAACACGCTAGCATGTTTGAAAGTTACACCAATAGATTTCTATGAAAGTCACTCAAAATGTTTTATTTCTTCTAATGGTGGCTAAAAATGATTTCTCAACTCATGTGTGTTGACGACCTTTGATTGCAGAGGATAGTTCTTGGTTTGCATATTTATCTTTGCCATGGTGCACTTTAAAAAAATAATTCTAAACTTAAAAAGCTTCTCCAATCTGTGGCGGATTCATGTTAATGTATGGCAAAACCAATACAATATTGTAAAGTAAAAAAAGAAAAAACTTTTCCAATTATAAATCAACCTAACATCTACTAGTTAAGAAGATTATAGAGAATCATTACATTCTTTTAGTGATAGTTATTTTGCAAATTATTAAAATACGTGTTTGAACAAATCAAGGCATAAAAATATGATGTGCACCTACATCATTAACTAGATTTTCATCTTCAAGATAAATAAGTTAATACAAGCTAAACCTTAAGATTAGTATTTTACAATAACTAACTGTTTTGTTCCAACAGTATTTGCCCTGCATTATCAGTTTTAGAAATTGCAAATAGTTGGGCTTCCCTCATAGCTCAGTTGATAAAGAATCTGCATGCAACGCAAGAGACCTGGGTTCAATCCCTGAATCGGGTAGATCCCCCTAGAGAAGGAAATGGCAACCCACTGCAGTATTCTTGCCTGGAGAATCCATGGACAGAAGGGCCTAGCAGACTACAGACCATGGGGTTGCAAGAGTCGGACACGACTTGACAACTAAACCACCATATAGACACCTGATGTATTTTTGTGCATTTGATATAATACAACATACAATGGTTCATGCATGCGTTCTGGAGTCAGATCATGACCTGTCCTACTACTTATAGCATTGTCACCTTGGGCTTCTTACTTCTCTGACCCTCAGTTTTATATCTGTTAAGTGCAGGTAATAGTATCACCTATCTCATTTAATTTCAGTAAGAACGTAAAAGAGATAATAGAAGTGTTTAACACAATATCTAGCATAGAATGGACTTCCCCAGTGGCTCAGAGGGTAAAGAATCGACCTGCTATGCAGGAGACACAGGTTCGATCCCTGTATTGGGAAGATTCCCTGGAGAAGAGAATGGCAACCTACTCCATTGTTGTCTGGAGAACTCCATGGACAGAGGAGCCTGGTGGGCTATAGTCCATGGCATTGCAAAGAGTTGGATATGACTGAGTGACTAAGCATGCATGGCAGAGAACATGCAAATTATAATTCTTAATATGTCTTTAATCATTGATGGTGTTCAAGGAATACCTAAAACTGTTTGACTTTGAAATGATTTAAAAGTTCTTCATCCAAAGGATTTCCTGGGAAATGGTAGTTTCTAGAACAATGTAAATCAAGGGTATGAACAGTGATCCTCAGAGTGAAGCTCTTTTCCTTTTTTCCTGTGGTGTATTTTTTCTTGAAAGTGATTTTCCAAATAGGAGAAGGTGCAACACTATTCACTTATTTTTCAAAATTTGTATGTGAGGTTGCTTTCCCACAGAGTGATAAGGAAGCCTTTTCTAACCCATGTGACTGAAACCAGTATTGCTGCTGAGCTCAGGACAGTTCTTTTCAGCACTGATTGATTTGAGTGGCCAGCACTCAAAATTAAATTCTTAGATTTGGATAGCAGATAATCAATAATGACAAAATATAGATTCTTCCACCCAGAGCTGCCTTGAAGCAAGTTTGCAGGCATAATGTGGTAGAAACTTAGCACGGTTGATGATTTTCCACATCTATGGTTTTGATAACACCTCATCAAATACTAAGAACTGAAATAGATCACTTCAATAAAGTTATATCATTTCTTTGAAATGAATTCTGTTGCATTACACTTTTGAATTTTTATCATTGCTTTAGTCACATCTTCTGCCACTTTTTTTTTTTTTTAAAGCATCCTCATTTATTATCCTTATTCTCTCTAGCCATCTAGTTAATGAAGTAGGAAAGCATTTGTATTC
Source organism: Neotragus moschatus (assembly GCA_006410615.1). Taxonomy (NCBI): domain Eukaryota; kingdom Metazoa; phylum Chordata; class Mammalia; order Artiodactyla; family Bovidae; genus Neotragus; species Neotragus moschatus. The sequence goes on from SJYA01003121.1 coordinate 504,279, forward strand.
TAGGGGTTTGGAGTTGTTCTTAGAGCTAAAGTGGCTAGAATTGGGACTGAAAAGAGAATGGCTTTCTGCAAGAGTAAAGTTTCCAGGATCTTAAGCATTCACGTTCTGTAGTTTGTTGCACAGAAATTTGTGTTTGTTGCCTCAAATTCAGTAATACCTTTAAAAAATTTGGAAACTGAGTTAGGAATAGAAGAAATCATGAACTATAAATTAGAAACGTCTCAATTTAATTTTCATCTGATATATCCCCAAATTCTTTCTTTCTGCAAGTTCAGGTATGGGATAAAAGAAGAATAACATGTATTTTAACTGTGCAACGTTTTCTGTTTGATTGAGAATAGTGTGATTGTTTAAGATTGATATCTTACAAGGCTTTGGCACCTATCTATGCACCAATTAAACAATGAAGAGTGAGCATTAATTGCATGAGGAAATTGCTGAATTTTCTCTTTCTTTCTAACATCCTTCTTTCCTGGCCTTAACCCAGCCTTAGGTAGAAATGCTATTATCATTTGGAAATTATATGCAAACATTGTGTCTTTTGGAAGAAGCATATTATTATCATTGTTTCTGAAATATAACCTCAAGTACTTCTTGAGGGATTTGGGCAGGCTTTGAAATGTATTTCAGCAACATAGAGAAATGTTAGTATTAAAACAATCTAATTATTTCCATCTCATAAAAGATGACATCTTAATTTAAATAGTAAAGCTGTGTTCTTTATCAGATTTTCTATATACCAGAGATGTTTTGAAGTTCTAGATGATGTTTTAGCATCTATTTTGCTGGCACAGTCCATCAACTTCTATTCAACAGAAAAAAGTTTACTTTAAACTATAGAACTTAAAAAGTAGATCTTAACTAGAATAAATAATTGAGGTTAAGCTCCTAGATATGATTTTTTTTCTTTGGCTTTATCTAGTTGAGTCCTAGAAGGCAAAATTGTTGGCCTTATTTTGTTCAAACCTATTATAATACTCACTGTGTTTGAGCACAGTGAGTATTAACAAGTTTGTTTAAATCATGTCTGGAAGTCCCAGTCCCAGGTCTCCTGATGGTCTCCTGCAATTTTAACCAGGTATTTTATAAGTTTTTGTGATGGCTAAGAAACCAGAGTGTGAATCTTTCAGCATAAAGCCATCCTGGTGAAACACCTTGAGGTTTTAGACTAACTGAGAAGTATATTACACATGTAATTGCTGATTTGTTCTAAGTTTACTCAAGTCTTTCAGCTTATCTAAAAAATTAAAAGATTTAGATATGGTACAGTTGAGATCAATACCAGGACTCCTATGAGGTTATTAATTTCTTTGTACTTGAGGTCAGTAATTTGAATGATCTAGTGATATTGAATCTATTGCTATGTTTTAAGTTTTAAAACATATAAGATATAAGACTAGGTCATGTAAATGAATGGTAAAACAGTTAAATTTCGTTTTAAGTCAGTGAGCCCACTGCTTTGAAATATTTTGCATAGTTTTATTCTCCAAAAGGGGAATAACATTTGTCAGTAACTTGAATAGAAATTCTGTGGTGATCAGTTTATCTGCATTCTTTCTGAGATTCAGGTGACTGGAGCAGTGTCTGATATGCAGCTTCTAAGATATGAAACAGTATAGTGCTCTGCAAGCTATCTGCAAATACTGCTTCTTTTTAAAATACCCAATTCTGTTTAATTGCCAACATATACACTGAAGTAGTTGCTAGAATATTAACCTCAGGAACTTTAATACGAAATGTTTCCATAAATTTTTTTACTGAGTGATATGTTAATATGTTGCTTGATCTCATATTGTATGGTCTTACAATAGAATTGGAATATACTCTATTTCTTTTGACTTTTATATAGATATCTTCCTTTTAGTTTGTCTTGTTATGTTCATTATGTATATTGAATTTATAACTTATATTGAATTAAGTATAAATCATTATGATAGGTTTTCCTAGTAAAAATGCATATTAATGCTAAATGTTCATTAGTAACAAAAAATATAAATAACCACCTCTGAGACAGTGAGAGAAAATGAGCATTACCATCAGTCTGCTAAGGAAGACTATGTTTTACTTGCTCTATGCCTCCTGAAGTGTATAAATGGTATTTGCTTAGAACAAAAGTGAGTTAAAATTTAGTCAAAGATAAAGCTTTATCTAAAAGATTAAGTGAAGGAAAAGTTTACTTGACGTTCTCAATTTGCATAATGAAACATTGAGAAGACTTTAGAAATAAGAAAAAATAACCAAAAACCTTCCTTCCACTGTCCTTTAAATCTTGATTTTCCATTTTCACCATACTTTGGTGCTTTTAAAGATTTATTCATTATTAAACTCAAATATATCTATTTTCACAGATTCTTCTCTGGCTTTGTTGTTTGACTTGAGGATATCATTTTATGGTAGAATCGGGCATTTGATTTGAAAAGATCAGCTAAGAAACATTCATGTAACACAAAATACTCTAAAAATTGATTTTCTTCTTTCCAAATCTTGACATATATATTTGATTGTCCTCCTAACTAATTTGATAGATCAGTTATGGTGGTATTATGATAGTTTTGGTGTTTGTGATTAATATATATTATGAATTTTAAAAGAATTGTCTGAGTCTTGGAAACTTGAAAACCCACTTATAAGTTCTTAAGAGTTAATAGATTGTTATATAATCATAAATATACCTGAACTACTCTTTGGTATGTGGATCCCTCAGAAAACATAATGTAACTTCTCTCCCTCTCTCCTTCTGCCCCCACCCCAACTCCAGAAGTATGGAAAAATAATGTAGACCTTTACTAAAGAGACAGAAGACTGTTGCACAGGGCACATCACAAAGCATGACTAATTTAAAAGTCCTCTTTAAACATCTTTGTTTCTTGTTTTTAAAGAGCTACTGCAAAATACGTGTTCTCTGTTCTTCCTCACACACACATGTGCCCATGTGTGCTCACTTGCCTTCTTTTCTCCGTTTTCCCAGCTTTGATACTTTCTCTTCCTCTCTGGTCACATCTCCTTATCCTTTTTGGCTCACCTTTCAAGAGTCCTTTTTCCTTTTATATTTCTTCTCCCAGATGTCGTCTTCAACTTTTTCTTATGTAGAGCAATTTGGCCTTCTTTTGGCCTTTCCTGGTCCCTATAGCTGTACTCAGTACAGCAGAGGTCTTCTATATAGCCCTGCAAACAGAAATATTTTCTCATTTAGAGGGCTTTTCTCTAGGAGAAAATCACACTAACTAAACTAGCACTGTAAAGTGTCAGTGTAAAATAGCCCCTGTGGAGATATGGTCTGATAGTAATTCTCAATCAGTGTACAATTTAAGGTCTGTTCAGTGACATCTTTATTATCTCTGCAAATTTTATAATTGCCCCAATGGTGTAGTGGAAGTGATTAGACCTAAACTATAACCCTAAATGCATCTCATGCAGAGTCTCTCAATCTACATTATTTATATTTTGGAAAACAATCATGTGCTTTGCTAGTAATCAAAAGAGCTTCAAAAGAAAATAGGCTGCTCAAGTCAGAAGCTATTAAGAAAAGTGGATGCACACTTATATGTGAATTGATTTTTAACAAAGGTACCAAAATAATTAAATGGAGAAAGGAAGATGTTTTCAGCAAATGGCTTAGAAACAACTATATATCCTTATTTTTAAAAATAAACCTTACCACCTTACTTCATTGTACACAAAATTCTTTTGAAATGGATCATAGACCTAAGTATAAAATCTAAAACTATAGGACTTCTAAAAAAAAACAAGAGGATATTTTTATGGAATGGAGATAGGCAGAAATTTATTAGATAGCATACAGAAAGCAATAACCATAAGGGGAAAATTGAGAAATTAGATTTCATGAAGGTTTAAAATTTCTGATTATTGATATAGAAATTATAAGCCACAGACTAATAGAATGTACTTTTAGTACATATTTGATTGTATTTGTTATCTGTTACCCAGTAACAAATACAAACCTTAGTGGCTTAAGACAATTATTATTTCTTGTCTCTCATGCTTTCTGTGAATAAGAAATTGGGGAGCAGTTTGCCTACATGATTTTGGCTCAGTCTTTTCCATTAAGTTTCAATAAGGTGTTGGCTAGGACCTTAGTCATCTAGCTTGACTGAGGGTATAAGATTTATTTCTAATTCATTTCTAATGTAGCTCACTCAAATGGTTGATAAGATAGTAGTTACTGAGAGGCCTCAGATCCTCTCTGTAGGCTCTCCATAAGCCTGCTTCTTGACTGTTCTCTTCTGATGACACCTGGCTTCCCTCCAGCAGAGCAAGGTGCCTTTTATGCATTAGCATCAGAAGTCATACATTATCATTGAACTGTATTCTATTAGTTACACAGACCAGCCCTGATTCAATGTGGAAAGAGACTAGATCTGCATAAGAACGTGGATACCAGAAGGCAAGAAACATTGGGGTCATTTTGGAGACACTGAAAAGAGTCTCATATCTGGAATATACCATGATCAGTAATAAAAAGACAACTTGATTAAAAATGGGCAGAAGACTTGAACAAATACTTCCTAAAGAAAGATATATTAATTGCCAATAAACTGAGTGCATAAAGTGCATAAAACATTAGTCATCAGAGAAATGCTCAATAAAACCATGAGGAGAGAACCACTAAAATGGCTAAATTAAAGAAAGTGGCAGCATAAATGTTGACAAAGATGTGTTGTAACTAGAACTCATACTCTACTTGCAAGTAAAATAGCAAGTAAAAAAGTTACAACTTGGAGGAAGGTCAAAATAGCCAAAATCTGAAACATGCCTAAGTGTTTAATCAATAAAGGAATGAATAAGTTTTGATATTACTGTGTGCATTAATATTAGATGCACAATATAATTAATACACAAAACAAATTGCATAAATTATTTATTTTTATTTTGTCGAGTTACTATACTACTCTGCAATCAAAATTAATGAGTTCCTGGTTAATAGAGTTTGGATGAATCTCCCCAGCACTATGCTGAGCCAAGCTGCACACTGAAGCGTATATATTGATGATACCATTTGAAAGCAGTTCTAGAATAGGCAAAACTAATCCATGGTGCAAAAATATGGTGGGAATTAACTAGGAAGGGGCATAAAGGAAACATCTGGGGTGGTGGAAATGTCCTACAACCCAAATATAGTATGTACATGGGTTAGCAGGTATGTATTTATGGAACTCATTGAATTATATATTAGATTTGTGCATTTCACCATAAGTGGATTTTACTTAAAACTGTAACAAATATTGAACTTTACATTTTGTTTTTTTTGCAAAGATAATTAACAACTTTCTTGTGAAGTTGTTTCTTGTGAAACTTTCTTGTATTCTAAGCCTGAGCAAATGAGTAAATGTATTGCAGATAATGCGAATCAGTTTTCTCCCCTTTAGAGAAGGGAGTAACATGTATAAAGGGCAAGACTAAATTGTACTCTGTGATATTAGAATGGAATTTGAGATATTATAAATTCATAGTTTATAATAGGCAAATAGATATGATTGTAATCATGAGGAAATACCAACCTAATTCAAATTGAGGAATATTTTGCAATATAATTCACCTGTACTTTTCAAATTGTTCAAGGTCAAAAACTGTAAAGAAACCAAATATAGTCATGAATCTGGAAGGGAATGTACATGCTAGGGCTGAATGACTACTAAGAGGAAAACCTCAACAGATCCTAAACTTTCATCTCTGGCTGATATTTAGCTTCCATGAAAGCAAGAAGTCAAAGGTAGAATGGTAAACAATGGCTTAGCATTGAAAGAATGCCCACCACAGAGCCAATCTGCAAGCATCTAGAGAGTTTGTCTTTCCCACCCTTTGGATCCAGGAACTTAAGGAAATCTCTGTCAGATCATCAGCTGGTAATGAAACAGAGATTTGAATGTCTATGCTTGACAAACTGTTTAAAAAATAATTTAGAAAAATTATTAAAGAAATGACTGCAACCCACACCAGCACCAACAACAAACCCTTAGGAGGTGGGAGAACCCTATTTCCAGAATTACCACATTAGAATAAATAAAATGTTCAATTTCAGTTAAGAAATTATGCTCAAAAAGAAAGTATGATTCAGGAAAAGAAAGGAATAGGAACTATCCTTGAGAAAGCTCAGATACTGAACCTACTATAAACAGACTTTAACTCAACTGTCCTAAGTATGCTCAAAGAGCTAAAGGGAAACAAGGAGAATGAGTTATGAAGTAATACCAATAAAGAGATACAAATTGTAAAAAAAAAAAAAAAAGTATCAAATAGAAATTCTGGAACTAAACATTCCTATAGCTGAAAGGAAAATTTTAGTGAAGGGGTTCAACAGCAGATTTGAATACACAGGAAAAATCTTCAGTGAACATGAAGGTAGGTCAATTAATACTATCCAACCTGAAAAAACAGAAAAAAGAGAAATGAACAGAGCTTAAGAGACTATGTGACACTACCAAGTATACCAATATATGTATAATAGGAATTTCAAAGGGCAAGGAGAGAAGAAAAGGGGCAGAAAGAATATTTAAAGATATAATGGCTGAAAACGTTCCAAATTCAATGAAATATATGAATCTACATATCCAGGAAGCTGAATAACTCCCAATAGGAGAAAATCAGAGACCCACACTGAGACACATAATTACTGTCAAAAGCTGAAGTTGCTGAATCTTGAAAACAGCAAGAAAGAAGCAACTTACAACATACAAGTCTTCCCTGATGGTTCAGACAGTAAAGCATCTGCCTGCAATGTGGGAGACCCAGGTTCAATTCCTGGGTCGGGAAGATCCCCTGGAGAAGGAAATGGCAATCCACTCCAGCACTCTTGTCTGGAAAATCCCATGGACGGAGGAGCCTGATAGGCTACAGTCCATGGGATCGCAAAGAGTCGGACACGACTGAGCAACTTCACTTTGCTTACAACATACAATCTATACACAATAAGATTAACAACCAGTTTCTCTTCAGATACTATGAAGGCCAGAGGGCTGACATATTTAGAGTACTGAAAGAAAAAATTGTCAATCAAAAATTCTATACTTACAAAATTCTTCAAAAATGAAGGAGATAGATATTAAACCATTCCCAGATTAAGAAAAACTGAGGGAGTTTGTTGGCAGTAGCTCTACTCAACCCCCAAATGCTAAAATGAGTACTTTAAGGCTGAAATGAAGGGACGCTAGATAATAACTTGAAGCTCTATTAAGAAATAACACAAGCAAAGATAACAACATGGGTAAATTAAAAAGGCAATATTTTATTTGTAGTTTATAACTCCTGCTTATCCCTCTGTGATTTAAAAGATAAATGCATAAGACAGTAATTAAAAAATCTATGTTAATGGACACACTGTATAAAAATGTAATTTGTGAAAATACTATAAAGGAAAATGGAACTCTACAAGAGTAGAATTTTTTTAAATACTGTTCAAATTAAGTTGGTATTTATTCAAACTAGATTGCTGTAAATTTAAGATGCTAATTGTAATCCACAGAGTGGCCACTAAGAAAATAACTAGGTATGGTTCCATTTACACAAAATATCCAGAAAAAGTAAATCCATAAAGACAGAAAGTACATTAGTGGTTTCCAAGGGCTAGAGGGAGGAGCAGTGGAATGTGACTAAATGGATATAAGGGGTTTCCAAATGGGGTGATGAGAACATTCTGGAACCAGGTAGTGGTGGTGGTTGTATGTTTTTATTGTACTTAATACCACCAAATTGTACGTTTTAAAATGGTTAACATGGTAAATTTTATGATAAGTACATTTTACCACAGGTTTAAAAAATGATGAAAAAAATAAGCAGCCTGGTACTGGCATAAAAATAGACACATAGATCAGTGGAGTGAAATGAGGAATCCAGAAATAAACTCACATGTATATGGTCAGTTTGTTTTCAACAAGAGTACCAGATGGTAAAAGAATAATCATTTCAATAAATGGTATGAGCTCAACTGGCTATCACATACAAAAGAATGAATTTAGTCCCTACCTCTCATTAATACAGAGTTAACTCACAGTAGATCAGTGACCTAAATATAAAAGCTAAAACTACAGAACTGTTAGAGAAACAGGTAAAGCTTCATGATCTTGGATTTTGTGACGAAGTCTTAGATATGATATTAAAAGCACAAGCAATAAGAGAAAAAAATAGACAAGTTGAACTTTTATCAATATTTAAGATTTCTATGCACCAAAGAACATAATCAGGAGAGTGAAAGGCAGTGAGCAGAATGAAAGAATTTATTTGCAAACCCTATATCAGATACGTGTTTAGTATATAGAATATATAGAGAAACTTACAACTCAACAACAGAAAACAAATAACCCAATTCAGAAAAATGGGCAAAGGATTTGAATAGATATTTCTCCAAAGAAGATAATACAAATGGCCAACAGACATGTGAAAAGTTGCTCAGCATCATCAGACACTGCTGCTGCTGCTAAGTCGCTTCAGTCATGTCTGACTCTGTGCGACCCCATAGACGACAGCCCACCAGGCTCCCCCGTCCCTGGGATTCTCCAGGCAAGAACACTGGAGTAGGGTGCCATTTCCTTCTCCGATGCATGAAAGTGAAAAGTGAAAGTGAAGTCACTCAGTTGTGTCCGACTCTTTGCGACCCCATGGACTGCAGCGTACCAGGCTCCTCCGTCCATGGGATTTGGAAATGTAAATCAAACCACAATAAGATACAAGTTGCACTCACTAAGATGGATATAATTTAAAAAATAAAGAAAAAGACTCAGAATGTGGAGAAATTGGAACCATTTTACATTGCTGGTAGTAATGCAAAATGATATAGCTGTTATGGAAAACAGTTTGGCCATTCTGCAAAAACATAAACATAAATGTGTGATGTGATTCAGCAGTTCCATTCTCAGATATATACCCCAAAGAATTGAAAGCAGATACTCAAACAAATAGTTGTACGTGAATGTACATAGTAGCACAGCAGCCAAAAGCTGGAAACAACTCAAATATCCTTTAATGGATGAATGGGTAAACAATTTATGGTATATATACAACAGAATATTATTTGACAATAGAAAGGAATGAAATACTGATTGCTGCTACAACACAGATGGACCAACAAAAACCATGATCTGTGAAAGAAACCAAATTCAAAAAGCCCACACATTTTATGGTTAAATGGTTAGAATGCTGAATTTTATGTCATGTGAGTTTTACCACAATGGAAAATAATAGACCTCCAAAGGAAAAAATAAAGATGGGCAAAGAAAGCTCTTTTGGATTAATGGAGATTAAAAAGACATGACAACTAAAGGCCATTTATGTTTGTGGACTACATCCTGGACTAGAGGGAAAATTCAGTTCAATTCAGTTGTGTCTGACTCTTTGCAACCCCATGGATTGCAGCACGCCAGGCCTCCCTGTTCGTCACCAACTCCTGGAGTCTACTCAAACTCATGTCTATTGAGTCGGTGATGCCATCCAACCATCTCATCCTCTGTCATCCCCTTCTCCTCCAGCCTTCAATCTTTCCCAGCGTCAGGGTCTTTTCNTTTGAAATACCTCAACTGGAATTCCATCACTTCCACTAACTTTGTTTGTAGTGATGCTTCCTAAGGTCCACTTGACTTCACATTCCAGGATATCTGGCTCTAGGTGAGTGATCACACCATCGTGATTATCTGCATCATGAAGATCTTTTTTGTATAGTTCTGTGTATTCTTGCCACCTCTCCTTAATATCTTCTGCTTCCGTTCAGTCTGTAGAGGGAAAGTATTAATAGCTAAAAAGTAAATTACCGAGATAGTTTGCTAAATTTGCTAATAGACTGTGGATTACAAGTAATACTGTGTATCAGTGTTAAATATCCTGATTTTATCAAATTTTATCAAATTTTTACTGTAGTGTATGAGAGAATGTCTTTGTGAATAGGAAATATTTATCGAGGTATTGAAGTCTAAAGGGACATGTCTCCAAGTTTTGATATAATGTAAAAGAAGATATGTAAAATGATAAAGCAAATAAAGAGATATGTAAACTGTTGGTGAATCTGAGTAAAAAGCATATGGGAGTTCCTTATACAGTTCTCTCTACTTTTCTGAGTTTGAAATTATATCAAAATTAAAAGTTACAAACTTAAGATTTGTCTTTTTATTTTCTGAGCAGCAGCATGGTCCAGATGATTCTTAGAAAAATAATATTGGATATGCTTCTTTGGCCTGGTTTCCTCCTTTCAGTTTGTCCTTAGATTTTTGTCTGTTTCTCAACTTCTGGGTCCCAATATACTATTTATTTTCTTTTATTATAGCAGTCTTTCTGTAAGATCATTACATAATTAATATGGGTTACTCAGCTTCTATTCAGATTTATTCTAGCAAGTAAGATTATATGCCTTTGACAGCCTGTTCTCATTTTGTATATTTTTTTCTTGTTTACATGCTTTTCCTTTGCAGTATCTTGGATAATGTTCAAAAATGTACAATTTTCTTTTGAGAAATTGAAATATTAGCTTCCCAGTGAACAACTTTGCTTCTCTTTTCATCCAGTAGCCTTTTTTTGTCTGAAATTGGTGTTTAATCTGTTGGTAGAAGATCAAGTGTGATATGAGGTCTAACCTTAATTGGACTGTGGGCTCATTTTTGGTTTTGGCTCAAGCAAGTAATCTCTAAATGCTGTTAGGCCAGACCAGGCTTTCTGCCCATCACAGATGAGTCAGAGAAGCCCTTTCCTAAGTAGAAACTGCCATCAAAACTTCTTACTGCTTCGTTGGCGTTCAACTGTGGATTTTTGCCTTTTCCATTGTTGCTGTTTCGTACTGTAAGCAAATATCCAGGAGAGGCTATTTTGAGTGGGTTTACTAAGAAGATCATGATGATTCATTCGGTCCTTGTGCCTTCTGTTGGTTAACCAGTTTTCTTTCCTTTGTGTGTATGATGGGATCTTCACTAGACAGAGGTAACCTATTGATGGCTGTGTATCTGGATGATGGTGTGGTGGTGCTTGTTGGTTTAGTTTCCATGATGCTCCTCCCAAGGTTATGCTTGCAGTGCTGCTGCTTACTTTGTGCTTGCATGATATTGTTACTTTGACTGCGCTTTGTTGGTTTGGGTTTTTAAAACCTCCTTTCCCTTTTTTGATACCAAGAATAATTCCTGAAATTTCTTTGGTTGGTCCAAAATGAGTCAAACTTATAAAAATGAGTTTCAAGTCTAACTCTTTCATGGATCCTTTTCAGTTTTTGNGCTGCTGCTTACTTTGTGCTTGCATGATATTGTTACTTTGACTGCGCTTTGTTGGTTTGGGTTTTTAAAACCTCCTTTCCCTTTTTTGATACCAAGAATAATTCCTGAAATTTCTTTGGTTGGTCCAAAATGAGTCAAACTTATAAAAATGAGTTTCAAGTCTAACTCTTTCATGGATCCTTTTCAGTTTTTGAAAGTATCATCAATGTCACCTCTTTAAGTTTCTGGTCTAGTAGGGAATCAGAAAAAAAAAAAAAAAAAGGGTAGGTTTCCCTTAAACACCCAGGAATAGACTGCTTCCCAGGTAGACCATTTCTGAACCTGAGAATTAACTCTGTTTGTGAGCTTATAGATTAAAGAAAATAAATATGTACTTAGAATTAAAACTAAGTTATGGGAAAGTTTCTTCAAGTAGCTAAAATTTAGAAGCCTCCACCAAAGTAATAGTAAATATAACTAAATTATATCATGCCTAAAGCTTGATGTGTATGTCTGATTTGACATATTTCAGAGATGCTATTTACTCTGTAAACTGTTCTACATTTCAAAAACTAAGATTCTTGGGGTTCATAAGGTAAAAGTTAAAATTAATATTTCAGAAATTAATTTTCTGAACATTTGGATTGGGTGTTGACAATAGTTGCTAACTTCTTCATTTCTGATCACTAGTTCTAATCACTAGTTGTTTTTCTTGGGTATTTAGAACTGATTTTTTTTTTTCTCTACCTTATATAGCTCTATAGAAAAAGGTGAATTGTTTTTCAAACTGAGAAATAAATTCAGACCTGAAGTGGGCCTCTTATATGTTAAATGGCAGGAGTTCATAAAACCGAAAACTTTTCATTGCTCACATTAAGCCAGTGTTGGAGCAAATAGACAGAATCATCTTTTGCTTATAATTTTAATCATCTTAAAAACTGTAAAGGATCCATTAATTTGGAATGGCTATCAGAGAAATGCTTATAATAAATAGCATAAAACTGTCAGATAAATGGTCATTCATCTCTAACTATATTCTCATTCTGTTATATCTTCTTTTTATCTTTTGGTTGGACCTATACATTCAATAGAAAATTGCCCAGGAACGAGAAAAATTTGCTGATGAAGGCAGTATATTTTACACCCTTGGAGAATGTGGACTTATATCCTTTTCAGACTACATTTTCCTTACGACTGTTCTTTCGAGTAAGTATGAACTTTTTATTAACTTACAGGTAGTATACAGGATTATAAAAAAGAGTTAAGTTGATTGGAGGAGGAAACAAAACATGTTTGCAAAGTTAATGAATGATAAGTTATATCAAATTTCATTTGATTTGGATTCTCTATAACTTGTGTATAGAACCACCTGAAAAAGAGGAAGGAAAATAAAGTATCCAGGTAAAGTTCAAAGAAAACCAAAAAGCAACTGCAAAGTTACCTTTTAACTGTTTGAAGCTCAAGATAATTTATACATTGCCTGCTCCTTTAGCCCTCATTAGTGTTTATACTTCCTCAGTAAAACACATATTAATCTAGTATTTCCTTTACTAAAGATGATTGGCTTGGTTGTTCTAATTGTGTTGAATATTCATTTTTGAACCTTGGAAGATAACTTCTTAAGACACAAAACTCAGTTTTTACTCCTTTAGAGCACTGATGAATTTCTGATTATTCTAGGCTAAACAGTTTTGTTGATTAGTATGCTACTGTAAGTGTTCTTAGCATTATTTCCCTTTAGTATGACTTTGTTTTAACCATTCAGAAAAAAAAGTGTATGTCTCTAGCTCTCTGTGTGCATTCCACTGAAATCTACCTAGCTTGACCAAAGAGATCTGATACTTGAAAGAAGTGATTCTCAGTTTTTTCCCCATGGAGGACAGAACCAAACAAAAATAAGCACCTCTTCCTACTCTTCTCCAAAGTAGGCATCTATAAAGATAAAACTGTAAACAGTTTTCCAAACTTATGGTTTCCAGTGGGGAAGGGATGAGGAGGGATACATTGGGAGATTGGGATTGACATATATACTACTGTATATAAGTGTGTTAGTCGCTCAGTCATGTCCGACTCTTTGTGACCCCATGTACTATAGCCCACCTGCCTCCTCTGTCCATGGAATTCTCCAGGCAAGGATACTGGGGTGGTTTTCCATTTCCTCCTCCAACTGTATATAAAATAGATAATTAATAAGGACCTACTGTATAGCACAGGGAACTCTTCTCAATACTCCATAATGACCTATATGGGAAAAATATCTAGAAAAGAGTGAATATATGTGTAACTTATTTACTTCGCTGTATAGCAGAAACTAACACAACATTGTATGTCAACTGTACTCCATAAAAAATTTTTTTAAACTATAAACAATTTTCAGTAAATTATATACACAGTTCCCGCCATAGCCGTGACCACTGTTACTCTTCTTTCCTCCAATTGACAGAAAAAAATGAAGAACTATAGACTGATATGCTTTACCACAGCTGTCCCTGACTACCAAAGTAATTGAATAAATCTGTAGTGGACCTGTGCTCTAACAGCATAGATATATATTAACTTATTATGAAGACCGAAAATAGTAAACTGAAAGCACATTTATGATCTTATATTTTGTATTATTAATATTATTTTGATGCATTTCGAAACAGACTTCAGTTCAAATCCTGGCCCCACCACTTCTTACCTATGATTAAGTGTCAGGAAGACCACAGAGCAGAATCTTCAGTTTCTGCTGAAGATAGAAGCTGCAGATTGTGTAGCTCCCTAAATTCTGATTTTTTTTAAAAAAAGTCATTGACTTATGAGTACTGGAAATCCGTATAAGTAGCTCTACAGGTCTGGGCACCTTTACTTCTTGGTACTCAGCTCCTGGCTTAACTTTGGTGTGTGATTTACAAAAAATGCTTAATATTTCAATCTCATATACTTTCTGTATTTGTCAGGATGAGAAAATATGATAAGGATATGATTTTTCGGATTTTCTTGTCGCTAGTTTTAAGCATTTTGATTATTATATGCTTTTAGTATTTCTCTTCCCTCATTGCAGGCAGATTCTTTACCATCCAAGCCACCAGGGAAACCCCATATTTCTCAGCCTTAGCACTGCTGATGTTTTAGGCAGGGTAACTGATTTTTGTGAGGGCCGTCCTTTCCATTATAGGATGTTTACCAGCGTTCCTGGCCTCTGTGCATTAGATACCAGTCATGCACACTTTCCCCCACCCAGTTGTTGCAAACAAAATTATCTTTGTCAAATGTCCCCAGAGGAGTAGGAATGAGGAAGAATAATCCCTGGTTGAGAACCACTGATGTAGTTTTTAGCAGGGTTGTTTGGTTTTCATTTCATTATCTACCTCTGTATAGTGTTCTTGTGTTTCTTGTCTTGGGATTCTTTGAGTTTTGGGGTCTGTGGGTTTATAGTTTTCACCAAATTTGGAAAACTTTCAGCTCTTATTTCACCAAATACTTTTATTTGAGGACTTCAATTGCACCTACATTTTCCTTATATCAACCGTGTAATATTTGTAATTTACTATCTTCATTTTACAGATGAGGAAATTGAGGCACACAAAACAATTAAAAACTTGCAATAAAGGCTGGAGAGGGTGTGGAGAAAAGGGAACCCTCTTGCACTGTTGGTGGGAATGCAAATTAGTACAGCCACTATGGAGAACAGTGTGGAGATTCCTTTAAAAACTGAAAATAGAACTGCCATACAACCCAGCAATCCCACTGCTGGGCATACACACTGAGGAAACCAGAATTGAAAGAGACACATGTACCCTAGTGTNCAAGCAATAAATGCTGGAGAGGGTGTGGAGAAAAGGGAACCCTCTTACACTGTTGGTGGGAATGCAAATTAGTACAGCCACTATGGAGAACAGTGTGGAGATTCCTTTAAAAACTGAAAATAGAACTGCCATACAACCCAGCAATCCCACTGCTGGGCATACACACTGAGGAAACCAGAATTGAAAGAGACACATGTACCCTAGTGTTCATCGCAGCACTGTTTATAATAGCCAGGACATGGAAGCAACCTAGATGTCCATCAGCAGACAAATGGATAAGAAAGTTGTGGTGCATATACACGATGGAGTATTACTCAGCCATTAAAAAGAATACATTTGAATCAGTTCTAATGAGGTGGATGAAACTGGAGCCTACTATAGAGAGTGAAGTAAGCCAGAAAGAAAAACACCAATACAGTATACTAACACATATATATGGAATCTAGAAAGATGATAACTATGACCGTATATGCGAGATAGCAAAAGAGACACAGATGTATAGAACAGTCTTTCAGACTCTGGGAGAGGGAGAGGGTGGAATGATTTGGGAGAATGGCATTGAAACATGTATAATATCATATGTTAAACAAATGGCCAGTCCAGGTTTGATGCATGATACAGGATGCTCAGGGCTGGTGCACTGGGATGACCCAGAGGGATGGGATGAGGAGGGAGGTGGGAGGGGGTTCAGGATGGGAAACACATGTGTACCCGTGGCAGATTCATGTCAGTGTATGGCAAAACCAATATAATATTGTAAAGTTAATTAGCTTCCAATTAAAATAAAATTTATATTAAAAAAAAAAAACTTGCCTCAAGTTTCTCAGTAAGTAGATGATTTAGGGCTTGAACCCAGACCACTCCAGTACATGGGCTTCTGTCACTTGGCTTTACCGCTGTGGTCACATTTTCAGCAGTGATAAGCCATAGCTTACCATAACGCCTCTTCTTTCTCTAAAACTGAGCTGTGGAAAGGCTGGTCATAGACTCTCCTGTAGATAATGGGCAGTTCAAGCAGTCTTACAATCTGTATGTTGTGCACTGCATTGTTTATTTAACAAAACATGGAGGGAAATATATGCTTTACTGAAATGACATTGAGATCAGTTATTTCCCACATCCTAATTGCTGCTAGAACGATAAGTGAGGCAGTCAGTGAATCCACCTTTTTGTGAATAACAAGGAATCATTACATCTAAATACACTTCTTGCCAGGTCGTCAGGCGAAAAGAAATGCAGTCCTTTAAACACCGGAAGCTTTGCTAGGGAGTGGCTTGGGCCTCGGAGAGTATATTAGCATATTTATTCATCTGTTACTCTAATGCACAACGTGGACCATTCTTCAGATTTCTAATGGAAAACCAGCTAGAGCAATGTGAAGAGCATAGCCCATATGATACAAGACTATTGTATTTCTAATTATCTGGTTTTTTTTTTTTCCAAAATTAATAGAATCAGTGGTGTTCAAGAATTTACCATCAATTTTAGAAGTTTCATTTTTTAGCTAAATAAGAATTTTTTTGACTCACACCCAGAATAACAACCAATTTGGCAGCAATATCTTGTGCTTATAATAAGCAGTGACATAAATTTCTCACTCTTCTCTGTATGTACTTTGGATAATGGGTGCCTTCTCTGGCCAGCCTAAAATTTTAAATACCTTTTATCCTGTCATACAGAACTTCCCTTGTGGCTCAGACAGTAAAGCGTCTGTCTACGATGTGGAAGACCTGGGTTCAACCCCTGGGTCAGGAAGATTCCCTGGAGAAGGAAATGGCAACCCACTCTAGTACTCTTGCCTAGAAAACCCCATGGATGGAGGAGCGTGATGTCAGTGGGGTTGCAAAGAGTCAGACACAACTAAGCAACTTCACTTCACTTCATCCTGTCATACATACACACTTACACATACACACCTCCTAAATCCCCTCTTTTGCTCTCTTTTTTCTCCTTGGCATTTGTCATGATTTCACATTCTATATCAGTTCAGTTCTGTTCAGTCTCTCAGTCATGTCCAACTCTTTGTTACCCCATGGACTGCAGCATGCCAAGGCTTCTCTGTCCATCACCAATTCCCAAAGCTTACTCATGTCCATTGAGTCAGTGATGCCATCCAACCATCTCATCCTCTGTTGTCCCCTTCTCCTCCTGCCTTCAATCTTTGCCAGCATCAAGGTCTTTTCCAATGAGTCAGTTCTTCTCATCAGGTGCCAGAGGATTAGATTTTCAGCTTCAGTACCAGTCCTTCCAATGAATATTCAGGACTGATTTCCTTTAGGACTGACTGGTTAGGTCTCCTTGCAGTCCAAGGCACTCTCAAGAGTCTTCTCCAACACCACAGTTCAAAAGCATCAATTCTTAGATGCTCAGCTTTCTTTATAGTCCAACTCTCACATCCATACATGACTACTGGAAAAACCATAGCTTTGACTAGACAGACCTTTGTTGGCAAAGTCTCTGCTTTTTAATATGCTGTTTATGTTGGTCATAGCTTTTCTTCTAAGGAGCAAGTGTCTTTTAATTTCACATTCTATATAATTGATTTCTTTTCTTTCCTAAAAAATTATGAGTTTCAGGTGTTTAACATTATAATTCAACATCTTATATACACTACAAAGTGATCACTATTACAAGTCTAATTACCATCCATCGTCATATATAATTAACCGCCTTTACCCATTTCACCTACCCTTCAACCCCCTTCTCCTCTGGTAACCTCTAGTATGTTCTCTCTGAGTTTGGTTTTGCTTTATGTTGTTTATTTGGCTTTTTTTTTAGATTCCACATGTGAATGAAATCCTTTGGTATTTGTCTTTCTCCATCTGAATTACTTCACTTAGCATAATACCCTCAAGGTCCAAGGTTGTCACAAGTGGCAAGATTTTACCTTCCTTTATGACTGAGTTATGTACCATTTTATATGTGTGTGTGTGTGTGTGTGTATGTGTGTGTGTGTGCACGCGCGTGCATGCATGTGTGTATACCACATCTTCTTTATCCATTCATTCGTCAGTGGACATGTAGGTTGTTTCTGTGGCATAACCATTGTAAATAATGCTGCATTGAACATAGGAATGCCTTTATCTTTTAAAATTAGTATTTTTGTGTTCTCCAGATAAATACCCAGAAGTGGATAATTGATATACCTTCTTTTTTGTCCATCTGCCTACCTAGAATGTAACTGCCTGACAGTGAGCATAGGTTTGTGATGATTATTTGTTACAGATTTGTAATGATATTAATTACAAACTTATCTACTGTGTATAAAGCATTGTGGCAAAGTAACAACCTAGATAGCATATTCAAAAGCAGAAATATTACTTTGCTGACTAAGGTCCATCTAGTCAAGGTTATGGTTTTTCCAGTAGTCATGTATGGATGTGAGAGTTGGACTGTAAAGAAGGCTGAGACGCCAAAGAATTGATGCTTTTGAACCGTGGTGTGGGGGAAGACTCTTGAGAGTCCCTTGGACTGCAAGGAGATCCAGTCAGTCCATTCTGAAGGAGATCGGCCCTGGAATCTCTTTGGAAGGAATGATGCTAAAGCTGAAACTCCAGTACTTTGGCCACCTCATGCGAAGAGTTGACTCATTGGAAAAGACTCTGATGTTGGGAGGGATTGGGGGCAGGAGGAGAAGGGAACGACAGAGGATGAGATGGCTGGATGGCATCACTGACTCGATGGACGTGAGTCTGAGTGAACTCCAGGAGATGGTGATGGACAGGGAGGCCTGGCGTGCTGCTCTTCATGGGGTCGCAAAGAGTCGGACAGGACTGAGTGACTGAACTGACCTGAACAAAACAAGGGTGTTTTTTTTTTTTTTCCAGTTTTCTCCAAAATGAAGTTTATAAAACAGAAGACTCTGTTGTTTATATCCTGAGCTGAGAACAGTTCTTTTACCTGTTGATGTCCTCAGTCCACATCCAGTACCAGTGGAGTGAGGAAAATGTTTTTAAGCTAACCTACTTCTAAATGAAGTAGGTTATGAGAAGTTTATAAGGTTTCTTATAAGTCAGAATTAAATTATTTATATCCCCCTCTTACCCTAATTCATAGATTTTATTGTTTCATACTTTATCTGTCTGATGAGGTTTGATGGATTAACTTGAACAATTGTCAGACATGAGCCATAGCATCTGTATTAAGTGGAATACTAAGTATTTACTTAATAACTGCTCACTGATAAAATAAATTTAGATTCATTCCAGGCACAATAAAGACTGTTAATAATTATGATTATTAAATAATTTCCAAAGAGGCTTTGATCCTTAAACTAGGTTAATTTGAATTGAATGAGAATGCCAAAGCACAGTTTATTAATGGATTAGTACTCTGGACTTACCAACTGCAACATTAGCCGGTAGTCTTAAATCTTGTGATTGAAGTCAGAGACTTATAACTTGATATAAAGAAAAGTCATCTAGATTTATCTAGAATGCTATATATTATTGATTTGGATGATTCATAGCTAATACTAAGATTCACTGGGTTATCATAACATAATTTAGAATCTGGATCTTGGCCACTGACAGGTTGTAATATTTATATATGTTCTTTGTCTTCATATATTTTCTAAATAAAGTTATTGACCCCGTGGGCTATCTAGACCAAAGTTTTAGATAGCTTGTGGAGGCAATAATAAAATGATCAAAAAGTGGATTATTTGTAACCAATCTTACTATGTACTATTAATCTTTGAAAAGCCACCAGAAAAATCAAAAGCAAGAACTGGTACAATGTGTTCAATACCTAAGAGGAGACATAATGAAAATCAGGCATAAAAGTCAGTATGTTCTACTTTTGATTTCTGTTTAGGTTTGGAGGAATTATTGGAGAAATTTAATTAAGTGGATTTTCACTGTAGGAGAATTTGACTTACTGACAGTTATCCTCATTGTGGTGCATCTTTCTCACAAATACGTGAACCTTTTGGGAAATTACAGCATCATTCAAGTGGAAGCTTATAATATTTTATTTCTCTTGCCATATTGAAGTCAAGAACTGATCACAAAGTGTATGTGCCTTGGAGGTAGTAGTATTGATCAGTGCCATTCTGGCTAATGAAAATGTTATAGAAGTTAGATCTCAAAATAAGTTTTTCAGGTTGAGTGATCTGTTGGAAAATACGGGCACAGCAACATACTGAAATCTATCAACATATCTTTTTTATCGCCATATTATAGTTGGAGAAGTTATAGAGAAAATTTGGTTTAACTATTTTCTATGCTTCTCAATCAGCAAAAACAAGATGGGGAGCTGACTGTGGCTCAGATCATGAACTCCTTATTGCCAAATTCAGATGTAAATTGAAGAAAATAGGGAAAACCACTAGACCATTCAGGCATGACCTAAATCAAATCCCTTACAATTGATTATACAGTGGAAGTGACAAACAGATTCAAAGGATTAGATCTGAAAGACAGAGTACCTGAAGAAATATGGGCAGAGGTTTGTGACATTGTCCGGGAGGCAGTGATCAAGACCATCCCCAAGAAAAAGAAATGGAAAAAGGCAAAATGGTTATCTGAGGAAGCCTTACAAATAGCTATGAAAAGAAGATAAGCTAAAGGCAAAGGAGAAAAGGAAAGATGTACTCATTTGAATCCAGAGTTCCAAAGAATAGCAAGGAGCAATAAAGAAAGCCTTCCTCAGTGATCAGTGCAAAGAAATAGAGGAAAACAATAGAATGAGAAATACTAGAGATCTCTTCAAGAAAATTCAAGATACCAGGGAACATTTCATGCAAAGATGGGCACAATAAAGGACAGAAATGGTATGGACCTAACAGAAGCTAAAGATATTAAGAAGATGTGTCAAGAATACACGGAAGAACTATGCAAAAAGATCTTCATGACCCAGATAACCACAATGGTGTGATCACTCACCTAGAGCCAGATATCCTGGAATCCAAAGTCAGGTGGGCCTTAGGAAGCATCACTGTGAACAAAGTTAGTGGAGGTGATGGAATTTCAATTGAGCTATTTCAAATCCTAAAAGATGACACTGTGAAAGTGCTGCCCTCAGTATGCCAGCAAATTTGGAAGACTCAACAGTGGCCACAGGACTGGGAAAGGTGTTTTCATTCCAGTCCCAAAGAAGGGCAGTGCCAAAGAATGTTCAAACTACTGCACAGTTACACTTATCTCACATGCCCACAAAGTAATGCTCAAAGTTCTTCAAGCCAGGCTTCAACAGTACGTGAACTGTGAACTTCTAAATGTTCAACCTGGATTTAGAAAAGGCAGAGGAACCAGAGATCAAATTGCCAACATTTATTGGATCCTAGAAAAAGCAAGAGAGTTCCAGAAAAATATCTACTTCTGCTTTATTGATTATGCCAAAGCCTTTGTATAGATCACAACAAACTGTGGAAAATTCTTCAAGAGATGGGAATACCAGACCACCTTATTTGCCTTCTGAGAAATTTGTATACAGGTCAAGAAGTAACAGTTAGAACTGGACATGGAACAATGGACTGGTTCCACATTGGGAAAGGAGTACGTCAAGGATATATATTGTCACCCTGTTTATTTTAACTTAATATGAAGAGTACATCATGTGAAATGCCAGGCTGGATGAAGTGCAAGCTGGAATCAAGATTGCTGAGAGAAATGTCAATAACCTCAGATATGCAGATAATACCACCCTTATGGCAGAAAGTGAAAATGAACTAAAGAGCCTCTTGATGAAAGAAGAAAGTGAAAAAGTTGGCTTAAAACTCAATGTTCAAAAAATTAAGTTCATGGCATATGATCCCATCACTTCATGGCAAATTGATGGTAAAACAATGTAAATAGTGACAGACTTTATTTTCTTGAGCTCCAGAATCACAGCAAATGGTGACTGTAGCCGTGAAATTAATAGACACTTGCTCCTTGGAAGAAAAGCTATGACCAACCTAGACAGCATATTGAAAAGCAGAGACATTACTTTGCCAACAAAGGTCCGTCTAGTCAAAGCTGTGGTTTTTGCAGTAGTCATGTATGGATGTGAGAGTTGAACTATAAAGAAAGCTGAGTGCCAAATAATTGATGCTTTTGAGCTATGTTGTTGGAGGAGACTCTTGAGAATTCCTTGGACTGCAAGGAGATCCAACCAGTCAAATCCTAAAGGAACTCAGTCCTGAATATTCATTGGAAGGGCTGATGCTGAAACTGAAACTCCAATACTTTGGCCACCTTATGTGAAGAACTGACTCATTGGGAATGACCCTGATGCTGGGAAAGATTGAAGATGGGAGGAGAAGGGACGACAGAGGATGAGATGATTGGATGGCATCACTGACTTAATGGACATGAGTTTGAGCAAGCTCCAGGAGTTGGTGATAGACAGACAAGCCTGGTGTGATGTGGTCCACAGGGTCACAGAGTCACACACGACTGATGACTGAACTGAACTGACTGCTGCTTCTCAGGTGGCTCAGTGGTAAAGAATCTGCCTGCCAGTGCAGGTGACACAGGTTCAACCCCTGAACCAGGAAGATCCCCTGGAGAAGGAGATGGTAACCCATTCCAGTATTCTTGCCTGGAAAATCCGATGTACCTGGTGAGCAAAAGAGTCGTACATGACTTAGCAACTGGGCACGAGCACATGTAATTTTTATGTGTCAGGATTTTCTGCTGTTGCCTAATTGTCCTTATGAAGGGTAAAACAAAGAAGAAAATGGTTGATCTTATTCAGTGTTGTTTTACCCTATAAAGATTGCTTAGAACTTCAGAAATACTGATTAGCATACTGTTAGGCCAAAAGTGTCTCACTGTGTTGTTTACCAGTAACTTCTTTCTCTAGCATAGCTTTTCTTATGGTTAATTCATTGATTTTATAATACAGGTTCTGTCAAAACAATAAAATAATGCATTTAAGTATATCAAATATTTATGATGTTAAGTTCATTTTGAGCCAGATGTACTTGAAAATATAATGTCATTTCAGTAGACCCCGTTGTTACAGAAAGTTGAAGCATTTACATCTTTGTATCAACAACCACAAAACAATTTTAGTTCACATTAGCAAGAAATAAGTGGTGTTTGTATTTAGCTGTCTCAAGTCTCCTTGTGACTGTACTAGAAGATTAAATTTTTTCATTTGCAAAAGCAAAGTTTATCCCTTGAGAACAATGCTTGAGATTTGTTCTGAGGGTTCATATGGCCAAGGGGAGAACAGAGACTAAAGTAGCAAGTTGTGACTTACAATAAAGGTAAGATCTAAATGTGTTTTGACTGTATCTTGAGAAAGATTTTATAATTTTATACCCATGAGGAAATCAGTTATTATTAGCCTTTTCATATTTGTGTTTTATTTAAATTGATCCATTTTCATGTTTTGAAAATTATATTCTAAAAATTCTAATAAAATTCTAATATTATCTTAAAATCTTATGGAAATTTGAGATTGCAGGATTCCTAGAGCTCTACCCTTTCAGTACAGATAGTCAAATGTGCCTGTTTTCTAAAAAGAATATTGAGTGAGGTAATCAGGAGTATTTTCTGTACGCTCTGTGAGCTGGTGTCGCCACTAAAAGTATTATGTTTGCATATACTTCATTCTCTCTCTAATGGCTTATACTGGCCTGTAAAGCTTTCTGCCGCTTTTCCGTGGAGCCACTTCTTATGACATGAGATTCATATATAGGAGCTCTGAAAGAGAGAAAAGAAAGAGGTCTGCCTTTGTTTTTCCATATCTGCTCCTTAGGGCCTTGGGAGCAAAGGCCTAACAAGGGAAGGCTTCCTTCTGTTTTAGATCTCTTACCAATGGGAGAAAATTCCTGGAGCAAGAAAAGTAAAACTCCAATATAGCTAAATTCTATGCCTTCTAGAAAGTACCCTAACCTGTCATGTTATTTCTTCTTCTCCCTTCACTCTTCAAATCAGAATTTTCTCCTATATCTTAGCTGAAATTCTACTTGTTTTAAAAATCAGAATTAAAAAAAAATTTTTTACATTGAATTGTGAATGAATACCTTGTAACAGCTCCAGAGGTATTTGTTAATTTGAAAAACTAATTAATGAAAGTTTAGACAGTGGTTATGGTATCACTAAATAATATCTTGAAATTAGGAACTCTGCTATGTGGCTTTGTATCCCCAAAGTACCTAACACAGTATCCTACTGATAGTAGTCATTCCAAAAATATTTCAATGAAAGAATATTTGGGATGTGACTTCTCTGGGTCTCTTCTAGGTAGAAAGGAGACAAAACCACCTATCCATC
This sequence comes from Neotragus moschatus, assembly GCA_006410615.1. Classification (NCBI taxonomy): domain Eukaryota; kingdom Metazoa; phylum Chordata; class Mammalia; order Artiodactyla; family Bovidae; genus Neotragus; species Neotragus moschatus. Next base: position 528,459 of record SJYA01003121.1, read on the forward strand.
TCTATACCTTTGATTACAGTGTCAAATAGACCTCAGTTACCCTCCTACCAGAGTCTTTCCTTCATTTCCCAAGAACAGATTATAGAAACTTCCCCTCTTGTACCTCACCTACCTTCTGTTCTGTCTTCTTCCACCTCTGTTGTATCTTGTTTTTGTTCTGTTGATGATTGGGGTGACTCTGTAGAATTCAGCCCTCAGTAATTTATGTTGTGTAAAATATTTACTGTGGCCTGTGAGCCCCACTTTTTCACATTGTTTGCCTCTTAGAAGCTGGGCTGGAATCAAATGTATCTGTCCTTTCTATATATCTGACTTTTCCCTAAAACCCACAACTTAATAGTGTTTGGTTATGCTTAGGCTTCATGATGTGTTGCTTACCTATTTCTGGAACAGCTTTGGAAAATGCTCATTTGTTTTGCTGAAGAATTTGAGGGTGCAAAAATGAAATCAGGGCAAGAAATAGTGGTTGTCATGGACTGATTTGCCTAATCACTATCCCTTCTGGAGAAGGTATCCAGCCCAGTATCTGGCTCATAACAAGTACTCCATGTATATTTGTTGGCTATGTATCTAAGAATTTTTCTGAGTAATTACTTTAGTATACATACTAAAATTTTATATTGCTCCAAGTAGCCTTAGCCTCCTGCCTAGTATTTAAAACTGGCTTAAACTAATAGTTATTCTCTATACACAGTGAAAGCTAGAAAATTAATTAGAATAGCAAATTTTTTTCTATTTGGACACTAAGCCAAAAAAATAGCTTTTTATGTGACACCAAACTAAGTCACATGTAAAGAGGATCCTTCATAATGAGCATAAATTAAGTATTAAATATCCAATCTCTTTATTAAAGCAGCTAATTATAAGCACATATGCATTAAGTTGTATCTTGGCATAAATTGTCACTTTGGCTATTGAGTGCAAGGAATGGAATGAAACCACATAGAATGAAATGAATGTCAAGCAGATGATTATATTTTTTTAGATCTCAGAAGGTAGGGGTGGGGAATCTATCACCTATGTAATTTGGCCACAAAAATAGCAACATGCATTTGAAGAAAATATATTTCTGAAGAAGGATGTGACCTTAATAAAAAGGTAAACACTGGCATGCCTTGGAATCTACTTCCCAGAAACTCTTGGGGAATCAAAGATTTTTGACATCTCTGGCATTTAATACTCTTCATGTAGCACAACTGTCAAATAACAGTGTTAAGGAAGATCTATTTAAATGCAAGACTGTTTCTGGCAGCCCTGTGAAGGTCATCTAGCAACTGAGGCAGAGATATAGTGTAAAAACAGGTTATATACCTTGAAGTAGGAACATTTGCTATTTCTTTTCTTCAGGTGTGAAATTTTATTTAGAGAGTTATATAGATAGATAGATAGAATCGGGGCTGAAATGTATTTTCTAGAAAAGATGTAAATGGAAGAAGAGCAGTAGTTAGATGGAAGAAGTGTGTGCACAGCTAAAGCCTTGCTGAACAAATTCAGAAACATTTCACAGTCTTATGAAGTTTTTAATCTCAGGTTTTTGACAGGTAGTGTTTCATATTATTTACAAAACCTTGCCACTTGACATAAAATAAATCACACTGAGACACAATAAAGAACTCTCTTTGTAGCCATTGCAGAGTCTATGTGTAAGGGTGGTAAGCTCATAGTAACATCTCTTATAGTTTCTTTCATTATTTAAGGATTTTCACATAAAAGCAATATGAATTTTAAGTTTGATCTAAGAATATACATTAAATTTCTAAGTGTTTTTTTTCCTTGTGGTCAGAATCTGTTGTAGAAACCAAGTTTTTCCAGTTAGTGCTGCTAAAAAGAGCATTGTAATTCCCTTCCTCCTACCCCATGTTCTTGGGGTCCTGTGGCTGATTATAGACCTGTAAGTCAAAGGTTATGGGTTTGTCTAGGAGATACACAAACTGTAGGCATCAAAGCTATACCTTGCATACCAGACAGCTTTACCACCCGATCTATACTACAGTTAAACTAGCTTAGATTTGGGCTTAGTCCTCCAAGCTACATGAGGTGAATGAAGTCTTTCCTAAACTAAGATCACTCTCAAAAGTCTAAAGAAATCCAAGAAACTGGGATAAAGATTAATGTTGATTACCTCTAATGAAGGGGCTACTAGTTGTTCCTCCTCTTATAGACTAAAAAATCCATAGTGTACCCAAAGCTGTTTGTGTGTCAGAGTTAACTATTGGAATAACACTTAAATTTAATTGACTAGATAATGTTAGTGAAAATATAAAATATTAACATACCTTTTTAGAATCTTGGCAGTGTTTCTCAGACTTTTTTATAAGTGCTTACCCTCTGGCCCAGCAGCTGCATTTCTTCAAGTTTAGGTTAATAAGATGACACGTGTGATGATACTGATCGTCAGAAAATAAATTGGGAAGAATTCAAATATCAAACAGATGGCTGAACAAATTACAATAAATCTATGCAGTAAAATTCAATACAGCACTTTGTATATGTATGCAGAGATTTATTAGCGTAGAAAACTGTTCACAATATACTGATGAGTCAGAACACACATGCTTCATGATTCCATTTTGGGAAGAGAAAGAGTGTGTATTTGTGTTTTGAGTTTGTGTGTGTATTTTTAAAAATAGTCTGAATATTTTCATTTCTGATGTCAGCAAATCCTGTCATATCTACTTTGAAATAATCCAGAATCCTACCATAAAATCACATCATTCCTCTGCTTTAAATTCCGCAGAGGCTTTCAGTCTCTCTCTCTCTCTCTCAGATTTTAATCTCAAAGTAAAAGCGAAAGTCTTTACAGTGGCCTACAAGGTCCTATGTGTCCTCGCCACCACCATCCCTTTCAAGGAAAACACAGATATTAGTGGGCACTAGAATTCAACCCACTCCAGTGTTCTTGCCTGGAGAATCCCAGGGACAGGGGAGCCTGGTGGGCTGCCGTCTGTGGGATCGCACAGAGTTGGTCACGACTGAAGCGACTTAGCAGCAGCAGCAGAATTCTCTAAATTTTTTTCCCCTTTTCCCTTTTCCTTGTTTTTTTAGCCGATTTACATTTTCTTTTGGACTTCGTGGAAAAAAGATAGCTATTAGGGCCATTAGCGCCACCTGGGAAGCCCTGTTAAAAAGTATAGCTACTCTAATTATTACTAATAAATAACAATTAGGATGTTTGGGATGATAGTCATAGTTTATTAATCTTCTCTAATGATTCTAAAATTTTTCCTTTTTTAAATCATCTCTTAAAATTAATTAAGTTTTGTCAGGCTAAGGAGGTTATAAAGATTCTCTTCATCAGTGGAAGGCTTCCTGTGGTGGACATCTCCACTTCAAGGAAAGGACTTTCTCCAAGTCTGTGAATTTCCTTCTCTACATTCCTTAGGATTATGTAACAACAATGTATTATGCCTGAGGACAGTCTCTGGATTAAACTTTCTGGCTAATTCTGTTATCTTAAAATGTAAATTATGGGAGTAGGTCTGGTGAGGTCTTTACAACCTCCAGACATTCTTTGGATTCATTGGAGAGTATATAACTTCATTGTTAATACTAACAAGCGGGTACTCTTTCTACCCCTTCTGATGCCTATGTCAGAAGCTTTCTCTATCTCCTTTATACTTTAATAAAATTTTGTTACACACACACACACACAAAAAAATTAAGTTTTGTATTGAAAGCTTGTCTTTCACATGTCTAGGTTGACTGGTACTATAGAATTCCAAAGTTTATTTTACTGGTACCTTAGTATACAGAAATAAAAAAAGAAAAGATGTTAGATTCTTTTAGTGAAAAAACATAGAAGCTTAGAGTACAATTAAATGTATTTATGTATCTGGAATTCCTCCATGGGTCAGACACGTTGGATATCTAATCTGTTATTTAGGACCAAATTAGATACATTAACTCCGTGAAGCTACTAGACAATTATATAATTAGCTACAGTCTTTCTGTGTCATTTGTCTGTCACAGAGTTGCTGGTAAGCTAAGGGAATATGAATCTTTAAGGTAAAGAGGGTATTAAATGCCTCACGTTAACAAAAATAATGATTCAAAGTCTCACCTTATAAAACAGGTAAGTTGAACCATAATTATTTTCTCTAGAGAAGTCACTGTTAATATTTCCTTCAATAGTTTCTTTTCAAGTATAGTCTTAATGTAAAGTAATATATAACTGTTTGATGGTAATGAGAAGAAATTGTTTCATAGACTTTGAATAATAATAATAAATCATAATAAATCAAGTCCCATAATAAATCATGGGACTTGTTGCAAAATAGTGTATAATTCAACTTGTTTCACCAACCAGAGGTGAAAATATTCAAAGCAGTTTTATCCTAACACTATTATTCTCACAGATGGAGTCACCTGTCTTCTTTTTTTTTTCTATTTAAAATATTAATTAAACTATTTCCATTCAAACTACAACTTGAAGAAACAGAGTTTTGAATATTTGATTAGCATTTTATAAATGACCCTTGATATGCAGTTAGTACTTAGCGCTTTTTAATAGAATTTTTAAAAACTAACATCAGTGATAACTGCATATTGAACCTTTTGGCTAGAGTGTATTACTTTTTTTGGCTATATGATGCAGCTTGTGGGATATTAGTTTCCCAACCAAGGATAGAACCTAAATCCTTGGCAGTGGGAGCACAAAGTCCTAATTAGTCACTGGACTGCCAGGGAATTCCCTAAAGCCTAATTCTTTCTTAGAATAACTGCAGTGAGGTAGTTAGGGCCTTAATTATTATACTCATTGTGTTAGTTGGAGAACTAAAATTAGAGAAATTGTCAAGGCGATAGCACCCCACTCCAGTACTCTTGCCAGGAAAATCCCATGGACGGAGGAACCTGGTGGGCTGCAGTCCCTGGGGCCGCTAAGAGTTGGACACGACTGAGCGACTTCACTTTCACGCATTGGAGAAGGAAATGGCAACCCACTCCAGTGTTCTTGCCTGGAGAATCCCAGGAATGGGGGAGCCTGGTGGGCTGCCGTCTACAGGGTCGTACAGTGTTGGACACGACTGAAGCGACTTAGCAGCAGCAGCATGTGTTCAACATATTTACAAATACTGCTTGGGAAAATCCTCTCTATTATGGAACTGAGAGCACTTTTCACTAAGATAATAATTTGTAAGTAGGGTTGCCAAATTTAGCAAGTAAATATACAGAACATAAATTGAATTTTAATTTCAAATAACATAATTTTTAAGTTTAAATATATACTACTCTCTACTTACAAATCATAGTCCACAAAACATTAGGAGGTCTGCAGAGTCCATTTATGGATTTCCTTGGTGAGAAGGAGGGAAGGTATGCAAGGTTCAGAATTTCCTCATCACTTTGCCTGTTCAATCAGAAAGGCTATATGCTTTTAAATAAGATATTTTTTTGATGAAAATTCTAAGTCATAAAAAAGGAGTTGAATAAAAAAACTTAATGTTAGAAGACTTCTTGACTTCACTGTGTGACAAGAAGTTTGATATGCAAAAATAAGAGTTTTAACAGAAGTGGATGTATAAATTTGCTGAGAATCAAATGAAACCTATAATTTACAATTTTAAAGCAATTATCTCTGCTGATTTGAAAAGAAAATGAATTGTAACCAGAAGATATATCTTTTATATGTTTACATTTAATTGTAACCAGGGAGAAACATATTTTATAAAGCAACTATATTGGAATTGATCAGGAAATATGTATATATACAGATACACATGTGATATTGTATGTCACATTCATTTTAGGGTATATATCTGTAGATATTTATATACATCCTTTGTGTGTATGATATAGGATGTACCTAAATAAGAATAAAAGTTATGAGAAGATGTCATACTCTGTATATAGAAGTATGGCTGTTTGAATAAAGGAAAATCTGTTTTCCAAAATAGAGGGTTCTAACACAGCCTTCAGAACAAAACTTAAGTTGCCTACAATTTTAAAAAGAAATCTATTTGGGTTCACCTACTGTATATTAGCAGCATAAACCATATATTGTCTTCTACTTATTCCTGAAACTTCAAGAAATTTATTTTTAATTCCTAGAAAAACAGCAGTAGTAGTAAAGATTTTTATCTGAAATCAGAGTAAATTATGTCCTGGTAGTTTAGGCAGACTGTAAATAGTGCTTTCCTTTGGGCTCATCTGACTGGCCTATGCACCATCAGTAACACTGTTTAAAAATGGATTCATTTCAGTATATGAAATAATACAGTGATTCCTATTTATATTACCAAAACTGAAAGTGTTAGGCATTCAGTCATATCAGATTCTTTGCAACCCCATGGACTGTAGCCCTCCAGGCTCCTTTATCCATGGAATTCTCCACGCAAGAATACTGGAGTGGGTACCCATTCCCTTTTCCAGGGTATCTTCCCAACCCAGGGATCAAACCTGGATCTCCTGCATTGCAGACAGATTCTATACCTTCTGAGCCACCAGAAAAGCCCCTTTTATGTTATAATGGCAGCACTAATCTATTCATTTTCATAAAACTATTTCATGTTGGATAGAAAGCAGAGATAAAGGCAACCATGAATGCAGGGGCAAAAATGGGGTACTTTTACTCTAATATTTATAGGTGTTTATGAGAAGGAGAGATTCAAAAAGAAAGAGAGGGTCAGACAGGAGGCTCAGAGTGGTACTGTATATCATAAAGAAGCGTCTGTCTCTAGACGTGATGCAATAGATGCAGTCTCTTTCCGGGACAGGTCCTGAGCAGCTGCTTTCCTGAGGCTGAGAATCCAGGTCTCTGAAGTTCCCTTTCCAATTCTTGATCTCAAGAAAACAAGAGACTGAGAAAAAGAGAAAATGTAGAGAAAATTGCCACAGATCACAGTAATGACTGTCAGCTCTTGAGCCCTTTGAGCTCAATGGCTCTGTAGGTGGTGGGTGAGGCCCTCTTGGATCCTGGCTCTGCAGTTTTGCTTTGTAAGTGTCCAGATTTTCCACATTTCTTTTTCTGAACTGAGTCTAGAAACCTGCCAGAGTTGACTAGGTCTGATTTAAAAACCTCAATTGGGTCCATTGCCAGACTCACCTGTCTTAAAGTTTATGCTGAATTTATCAGGAACTCTTCCCTGCCCTTTTATAAACTAACCCAGCTCATCCTTCTGTCTTGTGCTTGGCTCCATGGGTTTTCCAGCAGTGAACATTAGTTGGATACATAGGGCTTCTTTCTTCCCTAGGTTCTTTCCACAGATGGAAGCCCTTAGATCTGTACCAAAACAAATTGAGAGGAAAATATTGGTCTTTGGTGAAATGTCAAGGTAAAATGTATTTCTTCGTCCAAAAAAAATTACTTTTTCCCCTTTGTGTGCAAAGGGAACACTAACACATATATTGCTAGTACTGTGTAGCTAAACATAATCTAAGATAAGGTCTAGTGTGGAAACTCACAGGCAGAAAAGCAACAAAATTACCTGGTCCCCATCCATATGCGATTTAGTAGAAGAAGATTCTTAGTTGGATCAGACACAGCTGAAGCACATCAGGGAAAGGGCTCTAAGGAAAGATGGCTGCCTCCCTCCCTCCACCCCCCTGCCACGACTCTCTCTCTAATAATTGGGATGAGAGGCAGAGAACATCCAAGAGCTATGTGATAACAGGAGCATCCTAGTTGACAAAGTGGTCTTGTTAGAAAGAGGGAGGTTCCATTCCACAAGTAGCATTAGCCTTTCTTTCATTGAGCTAACTCAGATCTACAAAGCCAGCTTTTTGCTTAGCCACGAAAGGAATATCTCTCTTTTTCACCTTTCCTTTCAAAAAACAAAATTTCCTTTCTCAACAAATTTAGGTCAAAAAAAATTTGAATCTTCAGATTCAATGAATTCACACTAATTATAAATGACCTATAAATTCCTGTAATAGTTCTAGAAATATTTTCAAGAAGATGCTTACAAAACCATTATATTCCCTAAATGGTGAAGTCCGTGGAGTAGACATGGTGGTAGTAATAAAATCTTTGAAAATAGGGATATAACCTAGTGTGAAATCTCAGAAATGTCTTTAAAGATAAATGGAGACCCAAAAGTGAATTCACTGGAATGAGGGTCCCACTTGATGATGTCACAGTGATGATGGAAAAGGAGACCCCAGCCTCCATCCTTCCACAAAGAGCAACAGTCAACTATCTACAAACAAAAATAGATCTGGGAGAGCTCTGGAGTCAACTTAAGAAACTTCATGAAGACAGTAGAACAGATAATTTGAGAATATCCGTATAAAAAGGAAGGAAAAACAGCTCCACTTAATTGCATCTTCCCAATCGCACAGAGGACTTGCTTCAGTTTCATCCTTGCCAGAAACCAGCAAAACTGAAACATTGTAGAGATGGCTAGGAATAAGAAAGAATTGCAAGGATACTAATATAAGCCATGCAGAGGGAGTGACCAGCTTGCTAGGCACATGCTCTGTAGAAGACTCCAGCACATTTCCCCACTAAACAAACCAATGGCCAGCACAGCTGTCACAGACTTCTGCAGATTTCACAGGTTTTTATCCCAAAAGTATTTGCATATTTGCACTTACTGACATCAGCACCAAAGTCTCTCCACAGCGCCCTCTCCACTGGAACCTGGGACCCACACCAGCAGCAAGTTCAAGCTTCTGAGGTTACACAGATGCAGTTCTCCAGTCTAGACTCTTACAGCTGACCCCTACCACTGTGCACATGCTCAGGGATAATCAGTCTGTGCCCTTGCATGCCATCAGCTCACATCGCTAGATATGCACCAATGCAAGATCCTGAAGCCGCTGGAGTGCATGCTGACTGCCAGAGAGAAAGGTGTAAAAAGCTTACTTAAAGAAAGAATGACTGGGACATTTTTGAACCTTGGGAGAAAGTAGGACATCTAAGTTCATGAAGCTAATCGGTGGGCCCCAAATTTCAGTCCGAAAATGATCTTCTCAAAGAGACGTTTTAATGAAACTTACCACAATCAAAGACAAAGACAGAATTTTTAAAGCAGCAGGAGAAAAAAATCTCTCATACAAGTGAATCCTAATAAAGCTATCAGCTAAATTCTCAACAGAAACCTTGCAGGTCAGGAGAGAACAGAATGATATATTCCAAGTGCTGAAAGAGGAAATCTGCCAAGCAAGAATACTTTACCTAAAACATTTGTCCTTCAAAAATGAAGGCAAGATAAATTCTTTCCCTAATAAAAGCTGAGGCACTTCATTACCACTAGATCTGCCTTACAAGAAATGCTGAAAGGAGTTTGTCAAGATAAAGGATATTAGTAACATAAAACATATGAAAATATATAAAACACCAGTAAGGTTACATAGATAGTCAGGTTCAGAATACTCTAATATTGCAATATTGTGACACATTAACCACTTAACTCTTAATATAGATGTTAAAGGACAAAGTGTTCAAATTAGCTATGGCTACAGTAATTTGTTAATATACAGTGTACATGTATTGTGAAATCAACAAAATGTTGAGAAAAGGGTAGAATTTTTGTATGCAATCAAAATTGTCAGCTTAAAGTAGACTTTTATAGCTACGAGATATTTTGAGTAAGCCTCATTGGTAACCACAAAATAAAAACCTCTAGTAGATACACACAAGATAAAAAGAAGAGAAAGTATTTCATCCAGAAAGTCAAATTCACAAAAGAATACGAGAGGGAGAGAAAGAACAAAGGAACCAAAAAGGAAAAAAATTAACAAGCTAGGATTACTAAATCCTTACCAATAAATGGATTAAATTCTCTAATCAAAAGGTGGAGGGTTGCTGAATGGGTGAGAAAAGAAACAAAAACATAAGACCCAATTCTAGGCTTGCTGCAAAATACTTAGCTAAAAGGAATACCTAAGCTCAAAGTGCAGGGATGCAAAAAGATACTCCATGCAAATGAAAACCAAAAGAGGGCAGGAATGACTGTACTTGGACAAAATAGACATTAAGTCAAAATCTGTAGTAAAAGATAAAGATGGTCATTCTGTAATGATAAAGGATAATACATTAAGAGAATATGACAATTTAAATACCCAAGAGTACCTAAGTATACTAAGCAAAACAAAGAGATCTGAAGGGAGTAATCAACAGGAGAACAGTGATAGTGGGGAGCTTCAGTATCTAATGTTCAATAATGGATAGATCATCCAGACAAAAAATCGATAGGGAAACATTGAACTGTTCCTGAAACCAAATAGGCCTAACAGACATTTACAAACATTCCATCCAAAAGTATAATATGCATTCAATTCAAGTGCACATGGACATTCTCCAGAATAGATGATATGTTAGGTCACAAAACAAGTGTCAGCAAATTTTAAGAGATTGAAGTCATATCAAGTAATCTTTCTGACCTCAATAGTAAGAAATCAAAAATCAATAACAAGAAGAAATTTGAGGAATTCAAAAATATATGGAAATTAAACAGCACAAACATGAACCAACCAGTGAGTCAAAAATGAAACCAAAAGTTCAGTTCAGTCACTCAGTCACGTCCAACTCTTTGCGACCTGTGGAATGCAGCACGCCAGGCTTCCCTGTCCATCACCAATTCCCTGAGCTTACTCAAACTCATATCCATCAAGTCGGTGATGCTATCCAACCACCTCATCCTTTGTCGTCCCCTTCTCCTCCTGCCATCAATCTTTCCCAGCATCAGGGTTGTTTCCAATGAGTCAGTTCTGCACATGAGGTGTCCAAAATATTGGAGCTTCAGTTTCAGCATCATTCCTTCCAACGAATGTTCAGGACTGATTTCATTAGGATTGACTGGATCTCCTTGCAGTCCAAGGGACTCTCAAGAGTCTTCTCCAGCACCACAGTTCAAAAGCATCAATTCTTCAGCACTCAGCTTTCTTAATGGTCCAACTTTCACATCCATACATGACTACTGGAAAAACCATAGCTTTGACTAGATTGCCATTTGTTGCCAAAGTGATGTCTCTGCTTTTTAATATGCTGTCTAGGTTGGTCATAGCTTTTCTTTCAAGGAGCAAACATCTTTTAATTTCATAGCTGCAGTCACCATCTGCAGTGATTTTGGAGCCCCCAAAAATAAAGTCTGTCAGTTTCCTTTCTTTCCCCATCTATTTGCCATAAAGTGATGGGACCAAATGCTGTGATTTTCGTTTTTTGAATGATGAGTTTTAAGCCAACTTTTTCACACTCCTCTTTCACTTTCATCAAGAGAATATTTAGTTCCTCTTCACTTGTCATAAGGGTGGTGTCATCTGCATATCTGAGATTATTGATATTTCTCCTGGCAGTCTTGATTCCACCTTGTGTTTCATCCAGCCCAGGATTTTGCATGAGGTACTCTGCATGTAAGTTAAATAAGCAGGGTGACAATATTCAGCCTTGATGTACTCCTTTCCTAATTTGGAACCAATCTGTTCCATGTCCGGTTCTACCTGTTGCTTCTTGACCTACATACAGATTTCTCAGAAGGCAGGTAAGGTGATCTGCTATCCACATCTCATGAAGAATTTTCCACAATTTGTTGTCATCCACACAGTCAAAAGGTTTTAGCATAATCAATAAAGCAGAAGTAGATGTTTTCCTGTCATGCTCTTGCTTTTTTGATAATCCAGTGGAGAAGGCAATGGCACCCCACTCCAGTACTCCTGCCTGGAAAATCCCATGGATGGAGGAGCCTGAGAGGCGCAGTCCATGGGGTCACCAAGAGTCGGACACGACTGAGTGACTTCACTTTCATTTTTCACTTTCATGCATTGGAGAAGGAAATGGCAACCCACTCCAATGTTCTTGCCTGGAGAATCCTAGGAATGGTAGAGCCTGGTGTGCTGCCATCTATGGGGCAGCACAGAGTTGGACACAACTGAAATGACTTAGCAGTGGATGTTGGCAATTTGATCTCTGGTTCCTCTGCCTTTTCTAAATCCAGCTTGAACATCTGGAAGTTCTTGGTTCATGTACTGTTGAAGCCTGGGTTAGGGAATCTTGAGCATTATGTTGCTAGCATGTGAGATGAGTGCAACTGGGCAATAGTTTGAACATTTTTTGGCATTGCTCCTCTTTGGGATTAGAATGAAAACTGAAGCTTTTCCAGTCCTGTGGCCAAATTTGCTGGCATATTGAGTGCAGCACTTTCACAGCATCATCTTTCAGGATTTGAAATGGCTCAACTGAAATTTTATCACCTCCACTAGCTTTGTTTGTAGTGATGCTTCCTAAGGCCCACTTGACTTCACACTCCAGGTTGTCTGGTTCTGTGTGAATGTTCACACCATCATGGTTATCTGGGTCATGAAGATCTTTTTTGTATAGTTCTGTTTTCTTGCCACCTTTTCTTTTCAAATAATGATAATTGTTTTTTCTTTTCTAGCTTGTGTGCTTTATTTCATTATATATTTGCTTTGGCTATAACTTTCAAAATATTGTCACTAATAATGAGCATCCCCATTTTATTATATTAAAATAAATGTTTTTGGCATTTTTCAGTTAAATATATTGTGAATCTTCCTGTCATATAAACTTTACCATATTGAATAAGTTCCTCCTATCTCTATCTCTCAGGGGAAAAAAGTTTATTAGGAAAGCTTAAAATTTTGTCACGTGCTTTTTCAGCATCTTAGCCTGGTGATCAGTGGCTTTATTCCTATGACATAGTTTTATTGTGTAAAAATTCTGCATTTACCATTTCTTATTTTACTTGTGTTTGTGTGTGTTGAGTGTGTATGTCTGTTTGTGTCGACTAATATCTAATGTCTTTCTAAATTTCCTTTGAAGGTTTAAAAAATTCATGCAGACTCTGTGGCTCAGATATTAAAGAATCCACCTGAAATGCAGAAGACCCAGGCTCAGTCCCTGGGCTGGAAAAGAAAAGAAAGTGAAATCGCTCAGTCGTGTCCAACTCTTTGTGACCCCATGGACTATAGCCTACCACGCTCCTCCATTCATGGGATTTTCCAGGCAAGAGTTCTGGAGTGGGTTGCCGTTTTGGAACGATTCCCCAGGAAAAAGAAATGGCAACCTCCTCCAGTATTCTTGCCTAGAGAATTCCACAGACAGAGGAGCCTGGTGGGCTACAGTCTGTAGGGTTGCAAAGAGTTGAACATGACCAAGCTACTAACACACTAGCATTGACAATATATATCTATCAAATTGAACTTGTTGTTTGTATTATATAAAGTCTCTATGACTTCATTAAGTTTTCTGTAAAATATGTCAGAGACTTAGATATTACAGTAATTTTTGTAATTTCTTCTTTATACCTAATATTTTGTTATATATTTTTACGTGATATTATCCTGTACATAAAGGTATATAATCAATATTCTTTATTGATGCTAGTTATGAGTAATATGGAAATGGTGTTTGTTCTTAATCCTTCTGCTCTTGGTTCATTTCTGTCAGATATTAATAATACCACCTCTGCTTTCTTTCTGTTTTGTTTTCCTGAATTTCCTCTTACTCTTTACTTTTTTAATATTTTGTTTTCTATATATTTCTTACAAATAACAAATGCAGTCTGACATACTCTATGTCTTCTAATAGAGCAGTTTAGTTCATTTAACTTTGTTGTGATTTATTTGTTCTGCTGTCACCTTATATCTTGTTTTCTATGCTTTCTTCCATTTTTTCTTTCAAGCTTTTGCTTTGTTCATTGAGTTTTTCTCCCAAATAATGTTAATGCTCCCCTATTTGTGGTAACCTTTGAATTAATTTAAATGTGTATGTGTCTATGTATTTATAGGGGTTCGGAGAAGCCATGATTTACCTGGGCTTCCCTGGTGGCTCAGACATTAAAGAATATGCTTGCAGTGCAGGAGACCCAGGTTTGATCCCTGGATCAGGATGTGTGTACGTATCTGCGGGAATTCAAGGATGACATGGCTTTTTGTATCTAGGACAGAATTATCTATTTCTTTTGATGTCTTCTTTTGGAAATCAAGAAATTTACCTTCCTTTCACCTTCTTCTCTACACTCTGTTTTTACAGTTTTAATCTGGTATTTTTTATTCCAACTCGTTTTTAAAAAATAATTTTACATTTATATATCTTCTCTTTCAAGGACTATCTAATACTTTATTATTTTTATAACCACTTCTGTATAATGACTAAGAGTGGTGCATACTCTAGTCTAGATTTGAATCTCAGCTCTTTGATTCTGGACACTCAATACCTTAGTTCCCTCTTTTTTAACAGGGGATGGGTATATTAGTACAGTGTCACAGAATGATTGGGAGGATTAAATAATTTATATAAAGTGCCTGATACATTTAATAAATGCCACATGCCATGATTGTTTTATTAATAACCGTAAGCTTAACTCTTCTACTGATTTTATTGCTCACTTAACTTACTGCTCACTTCTTAATTGATCTCATCTTCCCAGTCTTTATTTTGATTGATTTTTTTTTTTTTTTTTTTTGATCATCATTGGCTGAAGAATTTCCTCAACCAAGGGTTGCCAAACTTTTTCTTAAAGGGCAGGATAAATATTTTAAGCTTGCTGGCCATAGTCTGTGTCACAGCTACTCAGTTGTAAGCAGCCATGAACAATACACAAATAAATAGCCAGCACATCATAGTTTACCAATCCCTGCTTATGAATTTTGTTACTGTGTTTTTGTGGAATTTTGTTAGGAAAGTTTTGTGGATTATACAGTTTCTAAGTCCTTGAATGTCTGAGACTATCTTCTGTTGCTAATGTAGATAAATGGTGAGTTGACTTGTATGTAACCCTTAAAATTGCTTTCCCTCAAGATTCTATAGAACTTGCTCTGCAGTATTTAAGTGTTGTGGAGAATTATGACACAACTCAATACTTTTTTCTTTATAACTTTTTTTCCTCCTGGATAACTGGGGCCTCTTTCTCTTTATCTTTGGCATTTGTCATTTCAATCATGGAGGGTTCCCGCTCTAGCATGTTAAAAGAGCAAACCTAAGAAGAAGAACTAGATTCATATCTACATACCATTAACGTTGGTTATTACAGATCACCTTATTGTCTTTTTTTCCTCCACTAAAGAAATATTCTTGATATTGAATTCCAGAAGTTACCAATAAAAATGTCATACCATTTTATCATTTCAAATTGCTCATCATGGGAGAAAACTAGATATTTTAAGTGGTAAAATGTTCATTGTTTTATATTATATAGTTTGATTACCCTGGATTTCAACTTAATGGGAACATACAGCTACACAACTACAGAAAGCATATTCAGGAAACAGTCTAATTAACTTACCCTTGCTTGAGCATATTTGAGTCACTAAATGGTTATTAACTAAAGTTTGTAAGTATAGTCTAAAAGTTATTGCAGTGTTTTAAATTGTAATTCTAATGCAACCAACAGAGAAAATCTTGATTTCATAGTACAATGTCTTCTGTAACCAATTATAGTAGATGTGGATTTTTTTATTTGCCATTTCACATCTTGCATTTTAAGAATAATCATTTCTTGATTCCAGAGTAAAATATTATAGTTATTTTCATCATCTCTAGTGACTTCAGATGGATTGCACAATTAATAGTGGATATTTTAGTCAATAGATTATTCTGTAAGACAAAGATGAGGGCAGGCCTGTGTATGGGACTTCTGAGTTGAAGCAGAAAGTGTGTAACTGTTAAGTTTTTGAGCCACTGACACTGTTCATGCTGTCTTGCTTCCCAGGTAGAGCAGTGGTAAAGAACCCCCCTGCCACTGCAGGAGACACAAGAGACGTGGGTTCTATCTCTAGGCTGGGAAAATACCCTGGAGCAGGAAATGGCAACCCACTCCAATATTCTTGGCCTGGAAAATTCCATGGACAGAAGAGCCTGGTGGGCTGCAGTATGTGGGGCTGATGAGGGGGACAGGACTGAGCACGCCCACACACACATGCCTTGCTTCACATAAATATGGAGTGCTCGGTCTCAGTCATGTCTGATTCTTTGCAGCTCCATGGACTGTAACCTGCCAGGTTTCTCTGTCCATGAAATTTTCAAGGCAAGAATACTGGAATGGGCTGCTATTTCCTACTCCAGGGGACCTTCTCAACCCAGAGATTGAGCCTGCCTGTGTCTCTTGTGTCTCCTGCATTGGCAGGTGGATTCTTTACTACTAGCACCACCTGGGAAGCCCCTCACATAAATATGCCTCTATACAAAGTTGACTATATATAAAAATAAAATATAAAATGTATAGCTTTATAATAAGAAATATTTCTTGACTTTGTCCTTATCTTTTATGATTCTTTAAATCCTTTGTTTTTCAAATATTTGCAGTCCGTTTGCTAGCTATAGTGTTAGCCTGGCACGTAGCATGAAACCTAATGTTAGAAAATGCTGAAAAGGCTAACAGATTATCAAAGAGTACCTGTAAAATAGTTACTAATAGAAATCAGATCAGATTTAGAAAGCAAGTATATCATTGAAAAGAAAATTTATCTGCTCTTGCTTAAGTATGTTTTTTAAAAATTCTTAGGATATTTTCACTTTATGTAGCATCTTTTGGAAGCTAAATTTCCCAGGGAAATACTATAATACAACTACAATGCTTCCACTCTATGTTTAAAAAAAAAAAAACGGCAGAAAGATTCTTCCAGACTGCACCTAGCCATCATACCTTGAAGAATTCAGGAGAATTGAGAGAGGGCAACTTTTTTGAAATCTAATCTTGCAGGTTTTTCTACTCCTTTGCTCTAGCCTAATGTGGAAAAGCAAAACATTATGCCCTCATATAAGAAAAATGTTAATGTATCAGTCTGCAGAGAAGTCCTACTGTTATTAGAAAGGATAAGTCATTTCAGAATTAGCCATTTTAGAATATTGCATTTATGGGAGCCATTGGTCATCTAAAGTACCCCAGAGAAGGCTATTATAAAATAACCTTGATGTTCTGGAAAGAGGTTCTGAGAAACCTTTAGTAGAGACATGAAACTATGTTCTTACATATTCAGAGGGACATCATAAAGGTGAGAAGCAGCTGTATTTTGTATTTCTCTCAAAAATTAAATTAGGACAATTTGTAAGAGCTACAAAGAATTGATTTGAGCTCTACTTGAGAAGGTGGTGGTGGGTGTGTGCTCAGTCGTGACAGGAGCTCGCTAAGCTCCTATGTCCATTGGATTTTCCGGCAAGAATACTGGAGTGAGTTGCCATTTCCTCCTCCAGGGAATCTTCTTGACCCAGGGATCAAACCCATATCTCCTGTGTCTCCTTGCATTGACAGGGGAATTCTTTATCACTGAACCACCTGGGAAGCCCATTCTGCATGAGAAAAAAAGTTCAGTTAATATGGCCATTGCTGGCAGTGGTTAGACAGTGCAAGTGGTGACCTCCCTCAGAAAAATCAGAGGCTATATGATCATCCTTACAAATTCATTAGGCAGGTTCATCACTGAATGGAGGTTCATCATACTATATACAGTTTTTTCTCCTCACTCAGAGTTCTCTGATATTGCATATTAATTACCTCATTTGTCCTATGCATCATTTTACAACAGGAATAGTAAGGTGGGAATCTTGTGGTAGCAGAACCAAGCCAACAAAAAATAAGAAACTTGTTTAACCTATTTAGTTTTTTTTTGTTCATCCCATCAGTACTACCAAAAAAGAATTTAAGGCATAATAACTCATTAGATTGGAAAAGTCAGAGCCCAAGTCTTTTGCATTTTCTATTAAAAAAAAAAAGTAAGTGAAACAGTCATGAAAGTCTTGAGACAGCTAATGTTGCTATCTGATTATTTGATTACATACATAGAAAAACATGGTTTTTTACTTATTACTAAAACAGTGTAGAAAAATCTGTGCTTTGAACAAATCTAGAGTTTTTATTGCTATTGTCATTATTGTCTATCGACAATAGAATAACATAAAAATGTTTTATTCTACACTAGAACAAGATCTAATGTATCTCCATTTACTTGTAGTAAACACTATCACGGAATTATAGGTAAAAGTGTAGAGTGATAAACTTTGTATAGAGTCTCATTGTTTTAATCAGTCCCGACATATGATTGTTTTAGATATTGCTGTGCAGAAAATAGATTGAACCATTAACACAAGGATGTGTAGGGCGAAGCTTCACTGTTCACTGTACAAGTAGCCTGAAATTAAAGAGAATTCCCCTCTCTCTACCTTTCTATGGCAATAGGTTGTGAATTAATGTAAACTCAAGATACTTTTAGCTTTCCAGAGCAGCTAGATTTAAAAATTACTCTGAAGTCTATTTTCAAAGGGAGACAAAAGAGCACAAGAAAGTTGCCTAGCAGCTTATTCCTGTGTAGCACGTTTCACTTAAGGCGAACTGGTTTTTTGCTTGTTTGTCTTGAGTGCTTTGATATGATCAGCAAATGAAGATTGAATGACCTGAGAGAACTACTGTGGAAGGAGCTTGCGTGATAGACTGCTAAGGCCTAAATGAGATCAGAACGTGCATGGCTGCTGTCCTGACATGCTGTATCAGTGACCAGGGCACAAGAGCTCAGCCTGAGAGTGTCAATGCATATTCTTGAATAAACACTCTTAAAGTCATTCCACGTGAAGCAAATACTGTGTTTGAGAGTAAGCCAGGATTAAAAAGATAAAGAAACCTCAAGCAGTACAAGATGTTCTTTGTTTGGTAAAGTGAATTTAACCTTAGTTGTAGGAGATCATATTAAGTATGAGTTGCCAGAATAACTCATTCAGTCATTTAAATGCCTGTGCGTATGCTGTCACAGAACTTGTAAGACAGTAGGAATAGAAGATCAAGATAAACCTAAAAATTTTAAAACTCTGCGTTGTCTCTGTAAGCAGTGAAAACAGGAAATGAGAATGCTGCTGTAATTCATGAATAGCAACCCTTTGAGTGCCTCTGGCCAAATCTTCCCCTATTCCTGTTCGTTTTGAACCACATTTCTCTTGGTGGTATGATACCACTTTGTCATTGCTTCCTTTCTTTTTACTTTCACCTTAAATATTAGCTTCCAACTACTTTCTGTCCTTCCTGTACACTTCTCCTCAATCTTCAGTTCTCCTTGGACATCTTCATTTCAGGTCTTTAAGCTAACCGGGTGGCTCAGTGGTATAGAATCTGCCTGCAGTGCAGGAGGTATGTGTTCGATCCTTGGATCGGGAAGATCCCCTGGAGGAGGGCATGGCAACCCACTCCAGTGTTCTTGCCAGGATAATCCCATGGATGGAGGAGCCTGGTGGGCTACAGTCCATAGGATCACAAAGAGTCAGACACGACTGAGCATGCATATGTAGTCAAGTCAAGTCAAAGCCACTCAGTCATGTCCAACTCTTGTGACCCCGTGGACTGTAGCCCACAAGGTTCCTCTGTCCATGGGATTCTCCAGGCAAGAATACTGGAGTGGGTTGCCATTTCCTTCTCCAGTGCATATGTAGGTGTGTATCTATTTATGCTAATGTGACTACTAGCTTTAAGCTCTCTCTTCTAAGCTTTAGACCCATGTTTCCAGCTATCTCCTGAACATTTTCATCAGAATATGCTGTGGACTCCTTGAATTCAGCAGATCTTGTCTGAAATCATGTTTTCCTCAAATCTTTTACATTGTCTTTTTCTCTTTAATGATATGTAAGCTACCTGGTAGCCTAAGCCAGTCATGCCGTCAGCTGTTTTTACTCTCAGTTCATCACAGCTAATTAATCATTAAGTTATATACTTCTCTGCCTCCTTATTTCAAATTTGTTTTCTTCTCTCCATGACCACTGCCATCACCTCAGTTCACATTTTCAAGTTTCAGGAGCTTTACTGATGTTCTCTGAGACTGAATTTTGTTTTCCAGTACATTCTTCATACTGTAGCCAGAGAAGTTCTTTTTAAATGCCTGTGTGATTGTAGCACTCCCCTACTTAAAACTTTCAGCAGCCTCACATTGTCTGCAGTTGTTAAAATTTCAAGTATCTACAAGGATTAGGTAAATAATATATGTGAGTGAAGTGAGCTAAGTTTGTGAGACAATAGGGAAGAACAGAATTTATAGTCAGAATTTTTAAAACACATGACAAACCCATTACAGAATCTGANAAAACTTTCAGCAGCCTCACATTGTCTGCAGTTGTTAAAATTTCAAGTATCTACAAGGATTAGGTAAATAATATATGTGAGTGAAGTGAGCTAAGTTTGTGAGACAATAGGGAAGAACAGAATTTATAGTCAGAATTTTTAAAACACATGACAAACCCATTACAGAATCTGATGTTGCCTATGCTGTGATTGCAACTAAGCTTAAACTACTGAGCATTGCACATGCAGTTTCTTTGATATCAGGAATGTCCTTTAGATGAAACTTGAAACTCTAAGCTATTTCAGAGACTGACATAACCAGTGAGTCATGTTTTGTTGTTTTGTTTCTAAGTTAAAGCATACCAGAATGAAAAGTATGTGTTTATTATTATAAGAACCACAATTTTCATATTGGAGGCTGTGGAACATAACAAATTGTCATTGTTGACCTCAGTCACTTACCAGTTCTGTTTGTTACCTATTAGCTATGTGATTTTGAGTGAGTCATTTAGTGGCTTGGAGCCCCAACATCCTACTCTGTTTAAAAAAAAATTAAGAAAGAAATAATTTCAGGATTGAGAGTACAAAATTAGAAAACAGCTTAAAATTATCCAGTTCAGTGTTTGGCACATAGTAACTCTTCAGTAAAAGATAGCATCCAGACAAATGAGAATAATTTAAGAAGTGACAGTAAATATACAAAAATCTAATCCCCACCCCCCCGCCCTGCATCCTCCTCAGCAATCATACTGGTGGCCTACGAAAAGCAAACGTGTTAGAAGCCAGTATCAAGTGAAACAGGCCGCTGGAAACTGAGAAGCATATGATTCACCCAGGCAACTAAAAACTAGGAGCTTACCGACCTAGTAGGCTGCTACTGCTGCTAAGTCGCTTCAGTCACGTCCAACTCTGTGCGACCCCAGAGACAGCAGCCCATCAGGCTCTCCCGTCCCTGGGATTCTCCAGGCAAGAACACTGTAACAGGTTGCCGTTTCCTTCTCCAATGCATGAAAGTGAAAAGTGAAAGTGAAGTCGCTCAGTCGTGTCTGACACTTTGCTACCCCATGGATTGCAGCCCACCAGGCTCCTCCGTCCATGGGATTTTCCAGGCAAGAGTACTGGAGTGGGGTGCCATTGCCTTCTCCGCACCTAGTAGGCTAGCTAGCTGAAAATGCAATTTAAGCTTAGAAAGTGTTGATACTAACAAATTAATGAGCAAGACAGGAATATGAACTGTGTACAGTAATGCAAAATATACTAAGCCCATATTTACTTTTTGTCTACGTATTATCTTTAATTTTTTTAACTAAAAGTGATATTAACTGAAAATTTAATTCAGTAGTATTAGGATATATATAGGAAATTTTATTTTCTATAGCTATATAAATTTGAAGCACCAAAGGAAGTAAGTGACTTAGTTTTCTTTTTTTGGCCATGCCACACAGCTTATGAGATCTTAGTTCTCCAACCGAGGATTGAGCCTGGGTGCCACCAGGGAAGTCTCTAGTTTTCTTTACTAGAATATTTAGCATGGTAAGGGAGGAGAGGAGGGCTGTTGAATTTATATTTTATCCTAATATACAAATATAATAATTGTATTTTGATTGATCTTGGGACATTAAAGAAGTCCTGAAACACTTTCACCATTCACTTAAGGGAAAAAAATATACTGTCTTCTCAAGCTTTGCATTTTTCATTTTGATTTTTAAACATTCAAGTATACTTTACTCAGTAATTGATGTATCAAGCTGACACAATTAAAATAGGGGGCTGGGTAGCTGACCGTGTGCTTTTCTGCCTTACCACAGAGCTATAGTGACATTGAGGAGAATGGTATCGATAAAGTGTTGATAATAACCTGTTGGCAGAGTGATATCCACTGAACTCCTGATTGTACTTACAATGGAGAGACTAGAAGGAACAAGGAAGAAAGCTAGCTTGTTTTAAAAAGGCGAGACAAAGACAGTTCCAGCTTCTTACTTTGCAGCGGTATATCTCACCCCAAATAGGCTTTCATGCCCAGATAAACAACACTGTATTTAAGTAACAGAACAACGTTAATGTTATTCAGTTAATAGAAGATGGTTTCTAAGAAAGTAAAGTATTTAAGAGAGTGTCGAAACACAAAGATAGGTAAGTACTGTCTTTACTGGCCATGGTAAAATTCTCTTGGTTTTAAGAACTGTTGCTAAAAGGTTAATCAAGATAAACGTGGTGGCATTCTTTGACTTGAAGTTACATTTTAATGTTTAACCATCCTTTCTTCTTAAAAAGCAATGATTTTTTATTTTTGGCCAATACCTTCTAAATATTTTTCTCTTTCCTTCCTCCTTCCCTCCTGCCCTTCCTTCCTTCTTAACTTGCAGCTCCTCAGAGAAATTTTGAAATTGCCTTCAAGATGTTTGACTTGAATGGAGATGGAGAAGTAGACATGGAAGAGTTTGAACAGGCAAGTTTTCCTGGAAATTTCCTTTAAATACATTAATGTTCAACACATTTTCATGTGCCTTGGAGTTACTTTGGCCTTGATAGTATATTCTGATGCTATCCAATTTTTGAAGTACCTAAAGTATCATTTTTCAGAATTATCTCCACTTATAATAGGTGAAGGTTTTTTGTTTGTTTTTACTCTAAATGTAAGGAATTATTTCAGCATATGATTCAGGTCAAGTTTGCTCTAATTCCCCAACATGAATTAGACTCTAATGTTGAGATGCTAAGTTATGGCTGTTCAATCATATATTCAGTCAGTATTTATTAAATAGCTTCTTTGTGCCATGAAGTTCCAGAATACAAGGATGTATGACATATGTTCTGAAAGAATTTCTATGAGGGAAGGAAAAATGACAGTATACCTTTTACTGTAGCAGGTTCTAGCTATAAATGTATGTGCTGTGCTTAGTCACTCAGTTGTGTCTGATTCTTTGCAACACTATGGACTGTAGCCCACCAGGCTCTTCTTTTCATGGGATTCCCCAGCCAAGAATACTGGAGTGGGTAGCCATTCCCTTTTCCAGGTGATATCTTCCTGACCCAGGGATTGAACTCGGATCTTCTGCATTACAGGCAGATTCTTTACCATCAGAGCCACCAGGGAAGGCCATAAATGTTTATAGTTTCTTCTGAATTCTAGGAAGAGATGACATTTCCATCAAACTTCTGTCCTTGGAGGGTCATGGTACCTCTCCATGTATAATTATTATGATTAATAGAAGTGTTTTCAAAATAGGAAAAAATATATATGTGCAAGAAAGTACTTTTGTATTCAAAGTGAGTAAAGAGGCAAAAAGGAAGTAGGGAAAAGTATCAGGTATAGTGTATCTTCAAGTAAGAAATACACAGAGACAAAGATTTCAAAATCCCTATAGATATTTATTCAATTTGTAGGCTATGTCCATCTAATACCTTCAGTTTTCTGTAATTCTGCACTTTACTGATATTACTGGGTGGCCTCAAATGATTGTAAATAGAACTTATTTTGGTATTTTAAATTTTATTTTATACAGAACTATTTTACTTTATACAGAACTATTTTATTTTTATTGAGATATAGTTAAGTTATTGTATTAGTTTTAGGTGTGTGATATAATGATTTGACATATATATATAATGATTTGATCATTGCAATATATATATATAGCAATGTTACCACAATAAGTTTAGTTAATATTCATCATCACACAGTTATCATTTTTTTTCTTGTAATAAGAACTTTTAAGATCTACTCTCTTAGCAACTTTCAAATACACAATTTTATTTTGTTAACTATAGTCTCCATGCTTACATCCCCAAGGCTTGTTATCTTATAACTAGAAGTTTATACCTTTAGACCACCTTCATTCCTTTTGCCCACCCTCAACCCCTCACTTCTAGCAACCAACGATCTGTTCTCTATGAGTTCAGCTGTTTTTTGGATTCCGCATATAAGTGAGATCATATAGTATTAGCCTTTCTCTGTCTGACATTTTATTTAGCATAATGTCCTCGGTGTTTATCCATGTTATCACAAATAGCAAAATTTCCTTATGTCTGAATAACATTCCCTTGTGTGTGTGTGTGTGTGTGATAGTTTCTGTATCCTTCATCTACCAGTGGGACACTTAGGTGGTTTCCATGTCCTGGCTATTGTAAATAATAATGCAGTGAATATAGTGGGGAGCTGAAGATAATCTGTTCGACACAGTGATTTGATTTCCCTTGGATACTCAGAAGTGGAATTGCTGAATATGGTAGTTCCGGTCTTAATGTTTTGAGAAACTTTCATGCTATTTTCCATAATGGTTACACCAGTTTACATTCCCACCGGTAGTGCATGAGAGTTCACTTTTTTCTATATCCTCACCAATATTTTTGGCATTGCTATTGATAGGCTGAATGACTTGTAGCAATCATTTCACCATTCTGTTCACCTGACAGAGAAGGGAATATACATTTCATCTAATATGATCCCCTGATAACTGAATGTGTTAAACTGATGCAACTTGTAATATTGATCACAAGAAATTTTGTTGTAAAAACTCTTTAGAAAAAGAAAAATAATTATAAGGTGACTCAGGGATGAATAGCTCTTATTAGAAGTTTCTCAGCTTCATCTTTCTGTGTTTTACATTTTGGGGCGGTATAATAATTCATTAGGTTGAAAATGCACTAAGTTTTCAATCATTCAAACTTTCCTTTAATTTCTAGCTAAATAGGTATTTTCTTGACAGTATGTTTGTTAAGCTTATTTTAAAAAGTTAAACAGACCAATATGAAGACACACATATTTCATCATTGTATGTCTTCCAAGTGAATGTGACATGAGATGATGCTACGCTTTCATTCATCATTTTAAAAAATCACTTTTATCATGCATAGACATAGATTACTGAAAAGCATTACTCAGACTTCCCTGGTGGTCCAGTGGTTAGAACTCTGCACTCCCACCACAGAAGGAATCGGTTCACTCCCTGGTCCTAAGGGGTCAGAGAAGATCCCACATGCTGTGTGGTGCAGCCAAAATAAATAAATAATAAAAAATAAAATAAAAAGCATTCCTCAACTCTAAATAAAGTGTGAGCTTTCTCTGATCTTTCTTTCACATGTATCCCTTTCTTTAATACATTTCATAGCAGATCATAAAATAAAACTAACCTAGCCAAAAATCGAAGAAGGCAGTGGCACCCCACTCCAGTACGCTTGCCTGGAAAATCCCGTAGACGGAGGAGCCTGGGAGGCTGCAGACCATGGGGTCACTAAGAGTCAGGCACGACTGAGCGACTTCACTTTCACTTTTCACTTTCATGCATTGGAGAAGGAAATGGCAACCCACTCCAGTGTTCTTGCCTGGAGAATCCCAGGGACGGTGGAGCCTGGTAGGCTGCCGTCTCAGGGTCGCACAGAGTCGGACACAACTGAAGCGACCTAGCAGCGGCAGCCGAAAGATATTTTTTAAAAAACTCATAACTGTCAGGGCTACATTCACCCAGGCCATGACAGAAATTTCTTCAGTATTAAAGTATGAGAAATAACACCTGTCAGCTGTGAGACAGAGAAAGAAGATGAAATTTTCACACAAACTCTTCAGCACCACACTTTTGAAGCTCACATACAGTTTCCACCATAGAAAATGTATAAGCTACAGTATTATAGCACAGGCGAAATTTAAATCATGACAGGTCCTGACAATGGTACTCAATGTTGATTCACTGCTACTGAAAAATTCTTCAGTTCTTAGTTAGGCAGAGAAAATGAATTGTGTATTGCCTTCAAATAGAAGCAGCACTGCCCTGATTATCCTATATTTCAATTTGAAGTCTAAAAATCTTCAACGTAAATAATTTAAAAATCCATCTTTCAAATCTCCATGTGCATGAAAAACAAATGTCAAACAGTCTTATTCACTTGATAAAACATGAACCCAGAAAAAAGCATAATCAGAAGCATTTACGATATTAACTTACAGTTGTAAGGAAACTTAGAGACAGTGTCCTCTAACCATGAACTTTTCCAGTGAGAAAACTAAGGCCCAAAGAAGTTAAATGACCTATATAAATTGTGCTTGTACTACAGAGCAACATAATTAGACCCCATGTTTCCTGATGCCTCATCTCATGTCTTTCTATTATACTACTATTACCTTTTAGAGCCAAGGACTATTCAGTTGTGTTAAGTAAATCTTTTGTACGGTCATAGGTAATAAATAAAATAAGTAAAAGACATTTAAGTAAGTAAATCCATTACAAATCTTGTTTTTAAATATTATGCTTTTCTAATTTAGAAATTTAAAAATCATTATTCACAAGGCTATATATATAATTTGTCTAGTATAACTTTTTCTGTCTTTACGTATCATAATTTTATTCTGAATAGTTGTTTTTATTAGCTTGTAAAGAGGTAGAAAAGACTGCAGGAACCAGTTGGGGGGGCGGATATGCTATAGCAATCATAGACTTGCATCAAAAAGCTCATTTTGTGTATCAGTAGTTAGGCCATGGTTGCTAGCCCCCAAAATTATTCTTTCTCAAAATCTCATTTAAAATTTCTCAAAGATTAAACCAGTACCCCATCTTCTCTTGGAGAATTGCTTTGTACCAACTTTATATTTCGCATTATCATTTTAATTAATGTGTTACCTCTCAGATATCAAGTATTTGCCTATAGCTGTACTGCCTCTCGTCACAACTGGAGAGTCAATAGTAGAAGTGTGAAATTTTTAAAAGTCTCCTGAGATACGGAAGGTATTACTGTGAGGCTGATGATTATTTTAGTGTTGTGTGTGAGGTTTCGAGCCTAAAACAAATGCATACTTTTTTCTCAAGAGAGATTTTAGAGAGCATCCCCATTATAAAGGTATCAGGCATGTGTGTTACCAGTTCTATTACTTGCTGGCCACTTGACTCCAAGCAGGTTACTTAACAGCATACCTCAAATTCTTCGTCTGTAAAATGAGGATAATCATTGGACTTATCTCGTAGGATTGTTGTGAGCATTAAAAGAGAGAATTGTAGCACAGTGTAGGCAGATAGTAACTAGCTGACTGTTATTATTCTTAGTTTTCTACATTTTCTACCTTGTAATGTTTTTCTGGGTTGGGGTTTGCTTCTCCATTAGGTTCAGAGCATCATTCGCTCCCAAACCAGCATGGGAATGCGTCACAGAGATCGTCCTACAACTGGTAACACCCTCAAGTCCGGCTTATGTTCAGCCCTCACAACCTACTTTTTTGGAGCTGATCTCAAGGGAAAGCTGACAATCAAAAACTTCCTTGAATTTCAGCGTAAACTGCAGCACGATGTTCTGAAGCTGGAGGTAGGTATTTCTTGGACTTCAGGACACTGTCCATCATGTACCCACGAAGAGCCTCTGGGCTGGGAGGGGCCTGCACCATAGGTATTCTTTTTATCTACCTCCAACCATGAGAACTGATTGGTTTGAACCTTATAGTGATCTGCAGCATGACAGCAAGTAGGAAATAATATGATTCTAGGACTGAAAGCCCAAG
This sequence comes from Neotragus moschatus, assembly GCA_006410615.1. Taxonomy (NCBI): domain Eukaryota; kingdom Metazoa; phylum Chordata; class Mammalia; order Artiodactyla; family Bovidae; genus Neotragus; species Neotragus moschatus. Next base: position 555,873 of record SJYA01003121.1, read on the forward strand.
TAGTCTAAATTGAAAATCTTAGTTGTCTCTGGATGCTCAGCTTGAGGAGAAAGAAATTCAGGAGTCAGAGCAGTTCTCAACCTGAGCATGTATGCTTGTTGTGTAGAAGGCACCAGGGGATGAAGGCAGGGAGGATGATAAGGAGCTCTCTATGAAAGTTTACAAAGGTAGTAACAGCTGGAAACACAAAAAGTCAGAAATAAAGATACATGACTCAGAGCTACACAGGTGTCATACTGGGTTTGAGGATTTACTTTTCCACTTAAAGTTTAGACCGTCATGGTATTCAGTTCCTGGACACAACTCTGTAAGAGTATTATTACCTTTTTCTGTGCCTGTATTTGTTGAATTAAGTACTTTTGGATTAATTGCCTACTGAGTCTATTCGGTTGAAAACATGCATTAAATGCCTTTTGTATGCATTTTTGTTTGAGGACAAAAAAATGAAGTCTCTGATTTCCTCAGATTTTAAAAAATTCCCTTATGCTGGTGTTTCTCCACCCCCTTTTATGGGTTAACATATGCCCTGCTTTTAATGTTATTTGAGATTTTAAAACATTAAATACTGTGACTAAAAACACTTAAAACTATTGGAGAAAAGTGCTGCTTTGTTTTTAAACTCTGAATATTACTTCTCTATCTGCTCTCCCATCTTTCCCCAGAGATTCTAATATACTACTCCCACCTCTTCCACCCACTTACCTCAGTTGAGACAGTTTGAAAAGTCCTAACTGAATTCCCATCATTGATCAGAACAGTGCTTAATATTCATTCTCTAGAAGAAAAGCAGAAGAATAGATCATACTGAAAATCAGATCTAACTTTAGAATGTGCTTTCACACTGTTTTTTTTTTTTTTTTTGGAAATTGTATAATTAATGTTTAAGGAATGTACCTTAAAATAACAAAGTAATGGTTCTCCATGATTCAGCCTCTTTCAAGAGTCTCTTGTAGCCCCTGTAATACTTGGTAAGTATTTATTTATTTTATATATAGTGCAGGGGGCACAAAACTTTACCTCTATCCTCCTGGGGTCTGCACCTGGGCCAGAGTCTTAAATTAACGTAAGGCAGATTAAAAAGAGAGAAGTATACAGATTTTTACACATACATGGGAATCCCCATAAAAAAATGAAGACCCAAAGAAGTGGCTCTGGCTAAGTGTTTATATACTAAGTTGAGCAGAGAGAAGAAACTTAGCTTTATGAAGTTCCCATTCTTATCACCAGAAAAAGGGAATCAAAGTCAAGAGTTATCTATACAAACAGATTTTGTTAAAATAATTCTTATCTTCCTTTGGTCCCCCATATGTTTTAGTTACTTGTCCACAGTTGCCTTTCTTTGTTTCTTTCCTGCTGGTATAAGGAGGACATCTTTCACATGGGAGTTTTACATTCTGCTTTCAGGAGTCCAGCTGTTTTTGTGTAAGAGTTCCTGGCCTCTTGTATGCATACCTGAAACGGTCTTCTTTGGAAACATTATAACATAATTTGGGAATGTGAAATTATTTAACTTATTAATTATATAGTTACAACTTAGCATGGCATATACATCCATAAAATGTAGTTAGAAGATAAAGCACAAGTCAGAATGGCAGTTTTGACAAACTTTAAACAACAGTACGGCATCATCAGAATATGGAGCAGATGCCAGCTTTACCACATTCTAACCTGACACTCATTCTTGGACACATGACAGAGTCTCAAGAGACAGAGCATGGACCCTGAGATGCTAGAGACCTTAAAGCCCACGGACATACCATGTAGATAGCCAATGAAGTAGAATGTTATAAAGCAGATTAGGGATTCAGTTCAGTTCAGTTCAGTCGCTCAGTTGTGTCTGACTCTTTGCCACTCCATGAATCACAGCACGCCAGGCCTCCCTGGCCATCACCAACTCCCGGAGTTCACTCAAACTCATGTCCCTCAAGTTGGTGATGCCATCCAGCCATCTTATCCTCTGTCATCCCCTNAGCTTGAGGGTTCTTTGGCATTGCCTTTCTTTGGGGTTGGAAAGAAAACTGACCTTTACCAGTCCTGTGGCCACTGCTGAGTTTTCCAAATTTGCTGGCATATTGAGTGTAGCACTTTCACAGCATCATCTTTCAGGATTTGAAATAGCTCAGCTGGAATTCCATCACCTCCACTAGCTTTGTTCATAGTGATGCTTCCTAAGGCCCACTTGACTTCGCATTCCAGGATATCTGGCTCTAGGTGAGTGATCACAGCATTGTGATTATCTGGGTCATCAAGATCTTTTTTGTGCAGTTCTTCTGTGTATTCGTGCTGCGTCTTCTTAATATCTTCTGCTTCTGTTAGGTCCATACCATTTCTGTCCTTTATTGAGTCGTCTTTGCATGAAATGATCCCTTGGTATCTCTAATTTACTTCAAGAGATCTCTAGTCTTTCCCATTTATTGTTTTCCTCTATTTCTTCACATTGATTGCTGAGGAAGACTTTCTTATCTCTCCTTGCTATTCTTTGGAACTCTGCATTCAAATGGGTATAGCTTTGCTTTTCTCCTTTGTTTTTCGCTTCTCTTCTTTTCACAGCTATTTGTAAGGCCTCCCCAGACAGCCATTTTACCTTTTTGCATTTCTTTTTCTTGGGAATGGTCTTGATCCCTGTCTCCTGTATAATGTCATGAACCTCCATCCATAGTTCATCACACAGTCTATCAAATCTAGTCCCTTAAATCTATTTCTCACTTCCACTGTATAATCATAAGGGATTTGATTTAGGTTATACCTGAATGGTCTAGTGGTTTTCCCCACTTTCTTCAATTTAAGTCTGAATTTGGCAATTAGGAGTTCATGATCTGAGCCGCAGTCAGCTCCTGGTCTTGTTTTTGCTGACTGTATAGAGCTTCTCCATCTTTGGCTGCAGAGAATATAATCAGTCTGATTTGGGTGTTGGCCATCTGTTGATGTCCATGTGTAGAGTTTTCTCTTGTGTTGTTGGAAGAAGATGTTTGCTATGACCAGTGCATTCTCTTGGGAAAACTCTATTAGCCTTTGCCCTGCTTCACAGACTATAAGAATTTACATTCTCACCAATGCTGTAGGAGGGTACCTTTTTCTCCCTACCTTCTCCAACATTTGTAGACTTTTTAATGATGGCCGTTTTGGCTGGTATGAGGTGATATGCCTCATTGTGGTTCTGATTTACGTTTCTTTTAATAATTAGTGATATTGAGTGTCTTTTCATGTAGCTGTTGACCATCTGTATGTCTTCTTTAGGAAAATGTCTCTTTAGGGCTTCTACCCAATTTTAGGGTCTGCACTTAACTACTGACTTACAGTAACTTTCCAGGAGCTGTGCTGAATGCTCAGGATTCAGGGATGAACAAAATAATGTCCCTACTCCCAAGAAACTTATAAAAGTGAGCTGAATAAACCAGAAATTCTTGCATAGTGTTGTAAGTACAATATTGGAGAGATTTATGTGGTGCAATTAGAGTATAATAGGGAACATGTAAATCAGTCTGTGAAGTAAAAGAGCAAGGGACCACTCAGGAAATTTTCCCAGAGATGGCAATATTTGAGTCAGCTTTAACTCTGCAATTTATCATATCTAAAGAAAGAATTTTTGTCAGCTCTTTGTTCTGGTTAGATGAGAAGAGGCAAGGAAGCGCTGAGTACACTGGGACTAGAGCCAAGAGAAGGATGACAGAGAAAATGACCTTTCTTACCCAGTTTGTCCCAAACAAGATATAATGTGTCTCTTAGGTGTTCTCAGGTTGGTAGAGTCTCTGTGCCTTCAAGTCTGGGTCTGCAGAGATTGTTGAGAAGGATATGAAAAGCAGGGGACTGGATAAGAGAAGAGAAGCTTTCTCCAGATTTCTGGAGCTAGCTGGACTGGTAGAAAGATCAAATTTGGCCTCTAAATCAGACCTTGAATGAAGAACTTGGAACTCAGTGTTGCCTAAGGGATCTGAGTAGGTATTTTCATTTTTATTCCTCTTCTAGCCATCTTTCGCCATATTTCAGAATTATGGTTCTCAGAATTTAGGGACATTTTAAAAGGAAGAATTTGAGCTTTAAAGAATGATAACTGTACTAATGAGTGGAAAGAAGCTTTTTGTACTCTAATTTTTTTCCCTTCTAACTAATTTGGCCTTAAATAACTCTTGTAAGCCTATTTTTTTCTTTCCTAGAGGAAAAAGAGATTTTTTTAAAAATAGCTTTATCCTCTAGCCTACCATATAACCTTAGAGGAGACTGAGAAGTCTAGACACTATCTTAGGAATCAGAGCCAGCTTTGCAGTAATTTGTGAATAAATAATGCATTGCAGCCTGTTGAATACAGACTCTGAGCAAATGCCACTTTAGAGGATCATATAAATTATATCAGGTTATTACCCTCTGAATTCAGTTAACAGCACAAAAACAGCTTTTGTCAAGTCTCTTTCATTTCTTAATAGAATGCCTTTTCTCCCTCTCTGCCCACATTCTCTTTATTTATTTTGTATCAATCTACCGCAATATTAGCATGAATGTTTTTTCATATTAAAGCTCCTTGGCCTAATGAAATATAAACTATTTAAATCATTTTTTTTTACAGGCATACTGTTTTTATTAATATTTAAACCAATTTTATAATTGAAATAAAGTTGTAATAGACAGCTTTTTAAGGTTGAAAGCAAATAATTGTTGAAATTATAATACGCAGAGCTTTTAATGGAGCAACATATTGACAAGGCAGATTATAGACAAAAGCCGTGGAGTTGGAAGTAAAACCCACCATTAACTAAACGGATGTTCCTGGTTCTGACAGTCTCCGACTGAGTCAGTAATGAAGTTCAGGATCCATAAACGCGAGCAGACATCGCAGATTCCAACCCTTAGATGGTTTTCCCGAGCAGAGTTAAATCATTTTTAACATAAAAAGCCTCAAATAAAGTGAAAGCTGCTCAGTTATGTCCAACTCTTTGTGATTGCATGGACTATACAGTCACTGGAATTTTCTAGGCTAGAATACTGGAGTGGGTAGCCTTTCCCTTCTCCAGGAGATCTTCCCAACCCAGGAATCAAACCTAGGCCTCCTGCATTGCAGGCGGATTCTTTACCAGCTGAGCTATCGGGAAAGCCTCAAATAAAGCAATGCCAAAAAAGCTTTTTTGGGAGATGCCCCTTTTCTTTACCAGTCTTTCCTTGAGATGTGATACGACATCTACCTAGCAGAAGAAATAAAAACCAAAAATATACTACTTAGTCATTTTTTTTTACTAATAATAAATTAAAATTATTTAATGTTTAGATGTGTGCCAGGCATTGTGTTAGATACTGGATAATGAAACCAAGTAGACCCTGATTCCTAAATTTAAGGAACTATAATCAGTTGGGGAAATTAGTTATTACAGTATAGGAAGAAAAGTACAATGATACAGGTATGCACAGAAGAGGTGAACAATAAATATTTGTGAAAAGAATAATCAGTATACAGTTATGCCATTTGGATCCTTAGAAAGTTGATCTAAATGTGAGTTTTACCTCTATGGCCTTGGGAGCCTGTGTTTCATCATTTGTACAGTTAGGGTAATAGCCACCTCACAGACTTGTAAGGAAGACCGCCTGAGATAAGAAAGACCCCAGTGGCATGCCTGGCACCCACCAATCACTCTAGGAAGATTTGTTCATTTATTCATTCATCTGTGACTGCCTGTGTGAAATTTTAGTGCCGAACGTTGGACAGCTCCACAGAGCCCCTTCCCAGAAACTGCTGTTGGCTCCTGCACTTCTTGGTTTATCAGAAAAGGAAGTGAGGGAAGAGTCAGTAACTTCTTGGCATCTCTGTCCAGTGGCCCGTCTTGATATTCTTTGCAGTTTTGTCTCCTTTAATGTTTGAGAAGATACCAGAAAATTTCCAGTTTCACAGTCATTATGTTGATTCTATTTTTCATCCCAAATTAGTGATTTCCGGAATATCCAACTAGAAAAATAAGTGATATGTATTGAATTCATTGTGCTTGAAGATATAACTCAGTGAGATGTTTGATAATATTTTTCAAATTTCCAGATGGATACATTATGGAGCATGATGCCAGAAATTAAGGAACTGAATTAGTTTTTCCTTGAATATAGTATTGATTCACTTTTTCTTTAATGGACGTCATATACAGAACCATTAATACAAAGTTATTGCTGTCATCATTTGCTAAAGATACTAATATACTATTATTCACCTTCCTATTTAGTAGTAGTTTCCATGAATTTTCTGTGCTATTAAGACTGGCAGAGTACAAACCCAGAATAGAAGCATCTCATTTGCTGTAGTAAAAGTACCTTTCCTATCTGGTGGGTCATTTTTGTTGTGGTAGTAATTGTTTCTGTTTCTCTCTGACATAGAGGATAAATTAATGTTAATAGGGTTGATTTCACGGTTGCTCTTGTTCAAGGTAATGTGTGTGATGCTGCAACTCCAGCTCTCATGTTGATGTTACTATCACTGCTGGTATAGATTTCTGCTCAAGCTCTAGTATTTCTTCAAAGTAGGAAGATGGTTTCTAAAGATTGAAGTATTAAAACTCTGCATTAGGTAGCTATTATTGTATAAGCAATTATCCCCAAACTTAGCCTTTTAAAGAATTTATTATATCACACAGTTTCTAAGGGATAGGAATCCAGGAGCAGCTCAGCTGGGTGGTTCTGGCTATCTCTTATTTGCTGGTGGTCACAGTGTCAGCCAGAACTACAGTCTTCTGAAAGCCTGACTAGTCTGGAGGGTCCTCTTTCAAGTTCACTCACATGGCCACAGGCAGGAGGCTTTCAGTTCCTCCTTCTCTGGACCTCTTCACGAGGCTCTCTTGACATGGTCCATTGTGGGAAGAGACTGCACGTGAGTGAATATTAGAAGATAGGAAACACTGGGGACCATTTCTGTATAGGGTACCACCTGTGTACACTTACCACTTTCCCCAGGATATAAGAGTAGCCTTCAGCGGGCTGTGTCAAGAATAGTTCCAGTGACAGGCCATCTCCAGTAGTACTGTCTCATGGCCCTACCACCATCTTTGCCTTTCCCAGGAACTGACTTGTCGTGGAAGCCGTCCCACCAGTTTGTCTTTCTGCCCTGGCTTGATTTGTCGCAGATGCCTCATTGCCTCTCTGAACCACTGGCACTGCTCAGGGTCACCGCAGCTCTCCCTCACATGTTTCATTAGCTGTGAATCTAGTGGACAGAGGATTGCAGCCTTATGTTCTTCCTTCCCAGAAGGCTTGCTTCCTTGTAGTCTTCAGGCAGTGTACATCCATAGTTTCTCTCTGCTTCACCAGACACCCAGCTGTGTGTTCATGTAATCCAGACTCAGCAAATGCTTGCCATATTCCTGTCCCAGTCCCTTCTGTTTCCAAAGAAATTTGTCCTGCTATGCAGCTTTTGTGAAGAAAGCAATGGCACCCACTCCAGTACTCTTGCCTGGAAAATCCCATGGACAGAGGAGCCTGGAAGGCTGCAATCCATGGGGTCACTGAGGGTCAGACATGACTGAGCGACTTCACTTTCACTTCTCACTTTCATGCATTGGAGAAGGAAATGGCAACCCACTCCAGTGTTCTTGCCTGGAGAATCCCAAGGACAGGGGAGCCTGATAGGCTGCCGTCTATGGGGTTGCACAGAGTCGGACACGACTGAAGGAACTTAGCAGCAGCAGCAGCAGCATGCAGCTTTTGAATTGACAAGGAATACTCCTCTCATCTCTTGGATTCAAGTTTTCCCTCCAAGGGATGAAGCTTAATCTCTGTTGTGTTATGCATCATGGTATATTGCTCCCCTTAGTGGCAGAGGTATTGGACATTTTGAAGAAATAAATGTACAGCTAAAACGATGTGATATGTTGTAGTTTGCTTGCTTGTAATTTAAGGAATACATCTGTTAAGATCTCTTTGAAATCACTATCTATAATGAAAATACTGCATAGATTATTTTTCTGAAATATTTTGTAATCAACTTGGAAAATTCCCACTGTAACACCAAATGAGTTTTTAACACCAACCTGTTAAAAACTAATAGATTGCTTTTTTTCACTCAGGATTTAAGGAATTTTGCTCTCATGATACACAGAAGATGGTATATATTAAAACACCTGGATAATACATCACTTAGTGATAGCCTTCTGTATGTCTGAAAATGTTGATTTCTTTGGTCTAACAGACTTGGAACTTTTAGGCAGAAAGTGGCTACTGTTTGGTTATCCCTTTACACAATTTACAATTATTCACTTGGGTATAAGCTCATCTTACTCTGTGATGTTAACTAAAGAAATGGGATCAAACTCTGCTTTCTGTCAGGAATTCTCCCTATAGGCTCAGTTCAGTTCAGTCGCTCAGTTATGTCCGACTTTTTGCGACTCCATGAACTGCAGCATGTCTATCACCAACTCCCGTAGTTCACCCAAACCCATGTCCATTGAGTCGGTGATGCCACCCATACATCTCATCCTCTGTCGTCCCTTTCTCCTCCTGCCCTCAATCTTTCCCAGCATCAGGGTCTTTTCAAATGAGTCAGCTCTTCGCACCAGGTGGCCAAAGTATTGGAGTTTCAGCTTCAGCGTCAGTCTTTCCAATGCTAAACTGAACTAAATTTTTAAGTAAATGAGTATCAGGTTAAATTTGATTGAGACTAGTTTTTAAATTTGAATCTAAAGTAATGCTGGGATTTTTCTAATGCTTGGGAAATGGTGCTGGTTGGTTTGTTGATTTGCTTATTTTGATTTTAAAGAGTCTATGAAGGCATTTTCTCTTTCTCCATCAGGAAAGATTAATTAAAGTTCTCTTAGTACAATATCTCCACAATTGATCTTAAAGAATATTGTGGTGTATTCGTTTCCTAACTGTGGATTTGAAATAAGTTTTTTAGTTCACTATATTTATGCTCTGACAGGGTTATGATAGCTAGGGGAACAATCTCTTTGATTTTCCTCACTTGTGATTATGTATAACCTCAAATGTGATGTTAATGTGGCTTTACGTTCAATTTCTGCCGAGGAAAAATAATAAATTGTGGAGCTGGTTAATCCAGTGAGTCTAGTAAGAAGTCCATTTATTTGAACATGTAGTCATTAACTCACCAAAGCTAATCAGATTTTATACCTACTTTGTCAACAGGAGCCTGCTCTGCTTAGTGAAACATAATTTACTTTAAACTGGCATAATGGAGCATAACCTTCGATGCCCTTCTCAGCTAGCTTTGTGGACCTCACCCAGAAAGACTCACCTTCCCTGTACGATGTTTAGTAATCATCGTGTCCATGTGCCAGAGGGCTCCAGAGTCGAGTAAAAGTTAACACAATTTTAGTAAATGAATACTGCTAAGCTATAATTAGTATATCTCAAACCATCATTTCTAGATAGCTTAAAACATTTGAAATACCTGCCTCTCTGCCAATATATGCTGGTAAATATATGACAGAAGGATGTGAAGTTTTCCTTTTTATGTTATCATGGTGGTATAACTTTAGTGTATTTAATTGGTTGGTTCTGATCTGAAATACTAATTAACTTCCTTTCTGCCTCTGTACTGAAAACAGTGCAATAATTTTGACCTTGTGTTTATGTGGCAGTCTCCTCTGTATTAAAAAAGCCATGGACAGCTTGCTCCTCCCTAAATAATTTGAGACTTATTTTTGCCTCCCAGCTCCATGAAAGCCGGAACCGAAGAAGTCAGTATTTGAATTGTAATAAAGGGATAGAACTGAGAATAACCAACCAATACTAATATCTTTGTCTTCAATGTTAGACTAGCTCTTAAGATCAAATACGATTGAAGGTAGGAGATCTCTGCTACTTTGGAGAGTGACAAGAGATGAAAAGAGCAGCTTCCTTTAGAGTTGTTTATAGTTTGTTGATTATAGTTATCACTGCCTCTATTACCTTGTATTGGCCATTCACATGAGTGTATCAGATGTTGCAAGTCTTATAGGACCCTCAGAAGGGAAGGTATTCAGTTCAGTTCAGTTCAATCACTCAGTCGTGTCCGACTCTTTGCGACTCCATGAATTAAAAGCAATTTAAAGATTTAAGGAAGTATAATTTCACACATGAAAACATTCTGTTAGGACCAGCAAAGAAAGACCTGCCAGGCAGAAATGAGAATTTATCTGACTTCCTTTTAGTAAAAACTTCAAGTTAGTAGTGAGAAAGTCAAGCAACCATCGGCTTTCCAAGTAGCTAAAGTCCCATTCAAAGAACAGATATGAAGCAGAAAAGAATCTATTAGGCATAGATATCTTCATCACACGCATTCCCACAACCTCTGTTAGTAACATCATCTCATCTTACCACTTCTGTTCATATCCAACACCATTCTAGTCTACACTACAGGTTATCTTTTGGCTGAATTACCTTGGTTACTTCCCAACTAGTCTTATTATAGCTACTCTTTTTTGTTAGTTTCATCAAGTTTTACTTGTTTCTCACGAGATCTTCATTGCGTTGTTCAGGATCCTTTGTTGTGGCTCGCGGGCTCCAGAGCACTTGGGCTTCAGTAATTGTAGCACATGGGCTCTCTAGTTGGGGCACATGGGCTTAGTTGCTCTATGGCAAGTGGAATCTTGGTTCCCCAGTCAGGGATCAGACGGGTGTCCCTAGCATTGCAAGGCCGATTCTTAACCACTGGACCACCAGAGAAGGCCCATTGTAGCCACTCTTGCCTTCCTCATTCTTCTTAAAATAAAGACTTAAACCATTACCCCAGACTCTGTATAATTTGACCTCTGTCGCCTCCTCTTCCAAGTTCATCTCGTACCAATCATTCTTCCACCTAAGGGCCTTTGCACTATTGTTGATTTGCCTGAAGTACTCTCTTCCTCATTTCCCTTCCCCCAGTTACCTCCTTCTTATCTGTCACGGCCCAGTTAGAACTCATTTTAGATTACATATTTCCGAAGCACTCTGTACTTTTTCTTCAGGTGACTTGATTATATAGTCTCCGGATTATTTCTTAAATACCTGTCTCCAAACACTCCTTGAGAATTTTTGTTAGAGTTTTGGACTCATTATTACTTCCTTAGTGACTGGTACAGTGTCTGACACAAATCAGATGCTCAGGAAATAGTCAAAAGCTTGATAAAGGCACACACACATGCACTCACCCTCTCAGTCTCTCTCAGTGGCATCATTATGTGTTAATTAATTAGGCATCTTTGGGGATATCTACTCAACTTTCAACACTTCCCTTTTCTCCATGGTTTGTCCCATTCTCCTACCAAACACAGCTGTGGGCTCCTGGCAGCAGTATTTATACCTTGCACCTCCCACTTCTTCCCCTCCCATCTCAGCTATCTCAGCTATCTCAGCTAACTGGACTGGCAGTGGATGCTCAACCCAAGTCGGGCCATTCAGCTTCTCCATAGGGAATTTGAAGTTGGAAGTGGACATAGTTGGTGTTTTAACATATGAACTCCAGAACTCCAGGGTAACCATCTGCTGCCTACCGTGTAAACTCATGAAGTGCAGAGGAAGAAAGAATAACAGAAAATGAGGAGTGAACCAATTGCACAGAGATGAGAGACCTGCCAATATTATAATCCTGGCTTACAGTCTTTTTTCTTCCATGAGCTTGCCCTTGTCTCTTGAGGCTCCTAAATTTCTTTTTTGCTGAACTTATCTTGAGTTTGTTTCTATTATGTGCGATCAAAAAGAAACATTAATACAACTAGAAAAACTAAAAATAATGGCCTTAAAATGTGCCCAGAATAAGAATCAGTAGTGTCTTAACCCATAAGAAAATGAACAAACTTCACATAATTTAGAGGTACGTTATAGGGTATGATAGTTTAGATAATTTTAACTAATTGCTATCTTGAAGACCCGCATGATTAAGCATGAAAAGTTCCTAATTATCTCTTTTTAAAAACTGAAATGCTACCACATATTTGAAAAGTATCTTCTTTGTCTCTTAATTTGGTTTTTTAAAAAAACAAAGAACTAACATTTAAGAAAAACCTTCTTAATTAGCTCAATGACTTAAAAAAAAAAAACAACAGAAATCTTTTAGTGCTGAGGGATTTAATACATAACCTCACTCGGTGGTTACTCTTTGGCCTCTAAAACACATAACTGACCAGCCAGGGGGAGCTAAACTTACTGTTAACCTAAAATACAATTCAAATAGAAAGCAAGTTCTCTTTCTGTTTTTACCATTGTCATCATAAAAGGATTTGATGACTTTCCTCCATTTTCCTATGTCAGGGCAGAACATGTATTATCTTTTTCTCTTTTTTTTAATGAAAGACAATGACCACCAAAATGATCTTGCCCACTAGATACTTTGCCTTTTACCTGCCTTCATTTGGACTCATCATTTCTTCCACTTTCTACATTAAAGCTTTAGTGAGCTGCATATTTCTAAGCTTTAGTCTCTCAGTCTTTCTTACATTTGCCTTTATGCTTGTCAGTCATCCTGAATTCTAATTTTTGTATATTATTTCACTTTCTAGCTCTCTATGTTTTAAGAAAATTGGCAGTTTCCAGCATAATTTTTAGTATATTAAAAATTAGTAACCAGTTCCATAGCACCTAATAGGCATGAGCTTATTGCCTATGCAGTGGCTTTCTGAATGGGCAGATTTAAAATGGGTGATAAGATTAAGCCAATCAAAAAGGGATCATCCTTTCAAGAAGGCAGATAAATTGAGATTTGAGCTCCAGAAACCACAGAATAGAATGTATTACTAATTTTACAGATAGTGTCCTCAGTGTCCTGTAGTAGTTTGGTGTTTTCCAAGAGGGTAGAAATTTGAGAATATACAACTTAATACTCAACTTAGTTCATCATGTAAAAACAAGTACAGCCATAACTGTTCCATTGTTTTTGTATAATGAACCTATGTTTCTTTCAGTTAAAGTATCTTGCTTTTGTGAAGCATAGAGAGAGTTGTCACGATGGATTCCTTGAATACAGCTCTTTTTCAAATTGAGCCACAATTGATTTTTTCATATCTTGTATCTGTGACATTGTTCCTATAGAAAACACCAAGTAATAACTATTTTTAATGATGCTGTCTTCTCCTGGGTATAAGCTAGCAGTTTAATTTATAATTGCCTAGCTAGGTTTTTTTTTTTTAATTTGTTAGGCAAATGTGTAATTACATGATCTTAAATCAGCCTTTGGGGATGGACTTTTTAAATCATTCGCTCATAAAAAGTAGTTACATAATTTTACCATGCTGGTAATACACATTCATTTTAAAACCCACTAGACTATTGTTGTTTTGGCTTTGTCCCATTTACTCTTCAGATCTCACGTTCCTCTTATGTAAATGGAGATGGTCACTATTACACCTATTTCAAAGGTGATTATGAGACTCAAAAGAATAGGAAGCATTTGTACATTATTATTCTCGGCCCACTTGTTTATTTGTGTCCCATAGGTAGTAACTGCAGAGCTTATAGTCTATTCTTATACCTCCTATTTCCAGAAATTTTTGCAGAAGTACAGTTTTTATAAGGAAAGACAGTTTAGAATTAAACTTTCTATGCCCTGAGCACAGTTCCACTCTTGCCCACCTCTCTTCCTTTTCTTCTCATAAATAAGAAAAATGCTCATGTGAAGAATAATAAGGAGAGAGTTAAGAGAATTACTTAGTTGTAGTTATTCTCTCCTTTCTCAATTTTTTTTTCTGTATTATCTTTGTAGGGAAAAAAGTTTGTTTCTCTTTAAACAGAACTGAAGTTAACAGAAGCAAAATTGTTGTTATTATTATTGTTTGCAGCTAACTTAACATTTATTAATAGCAGTTAACATTTACTGAGCTCTTAATATGTGCTAGACAATGTATTACCATATTTCGTTGAATCTAAAAAACAAACATTGATGACATGTACCATTATTTTATGTACCACTAAAAAAGAAAAGATTGTCAAGTAAATCACAACAAAAATACTTTCCTTGCACTAAATATATTTAGTTAATGCCTATTGAAATACTCCTTTAGGCTTAGATTTTTATTATGTCATCCTGTGTATTCATAAAAGGAACTATAAATAAGATAAATTGGGATAAAATGTCCTCACGTTCAGGGCCCAACTCTTCTGAATTTCTCTTTTGACTCAGAATTATGAATGTCTGTTATTATACACCAAATTGTCCTTTGAGCCATCAAGAGCGTTGGTAATGCAGCATTTCTTAAAGAAATACTCCACTGTTACCTAGGGTTTTCTTCCAAGCCACTGACATTCATTTTACAAGGTTTGACATCTTGTATAGGCAATGACAACAGTATTGCAACTGCTGCCTAGCCAGTAGCAATTATAAGAAGCATATTGATTTCAGGGATATTAAAATATAAAAAATATAAGTAAATGCATTTTGTAAAACATTAAATGGGGTGATTGTTTCACATGTATTATCTAACTTAACCCTCAGAATAATCTCACAAGGGAAGTACTGTTGACCATTTTACAAATGAGGGAAACAAGGGTTAGAAAGGATAGATTGCTCAGGAATTTACAGTTGGTAAGAGACCAAAACAAAAAAAATCAACAAAAAACTACAAACCCAAGTCAGCCTGACCACAAAACCTTTATCCTTGCCACTGTAATATATTGGATTCATTTGCATACACCAAATAATCAAGATCTCTGATATGGGCACAGGAAGCATATCCTAATTCTTCAAGAGAGCCAGAACAGAGACTATATAGAGCTGCATGAAGTATTTCCCAGAAGCTGCTGCTACTGCTGCTGCTAAGTTGCCCCAGTCATGTCCGACTCTGTGCAACTCCACAGACAGCAGCCCACCAGGCTCCCCCGTCCCCAGGATTCTCCAGGCAAGAACACTGGAGTGGGTTGCCATTTCCTTCTCCAATGCTTGAAAGTGAAAAGTGAAAGTGAAGTCACTCAGTCGTGTCCTACTCCTAGCAACCCCATGGACTGTGGCCCACCAGGCTCCTCCATCCATGGGATTTTCCAGGCAAGAGTACTGGAATGGGGTGCCACTGCCTTCTACCAAACTAGAATTGCAGTGAGTAAAGACTAAATGAGGGCCTTCCCTGACGGTCCAGTGGCTAAGACTCTGCACTTCTTATTGCAGGGGCCAGAGTCAGTCCCTGGTCAGGGACTTAGATCCCACATGCTGCACCTAAGAGTTTGCATGCTGCAACTAAAGATCCCTGCGTGTTACAACAAAGATCAAAGAACACGCATGCTGAAACTAAGACCTGGTGCGGCCAAATAAATAAACATATATTTTTAAAGACTAAATGAAAAGACTCCTGCACATGTCTTCAGCTGCGTATAGACGCTGCAATTCAGACTTTTAATTTAGATGAGTGGGTCTCTTGTGTTTTGATCAAAATATTCCCATTTTCCTAATGGACAACAGTGTGACTATAATGATTTTATGGCATCTACCCTGGCTTGAATTTTATGAAAATTGATGATATGGTGGTTTTCTAATACCAAGTGACAGAAGAAGGGAAACTTTACTGATAGGTTTTTGTGGTTTTCACTTGAATGAATTAATATACCTGCCATTCTCACCTAATTTATCATTCCAGCATAGTTTCAGACTCCAAGTACAAATTATTTTGGCCTACAGAATCTGGCATTGCCTATCCTGTCTGCATCCTCCAGTATGCTTATTGATTTACCTATTTTTTTTATTGTTTCTTTCAGTTTTTTTAAATGCAAACAATATTATTGAGAAATTTTATATATAACTGGACTTAGGTAAAGCAGCAAAAGGAGCTTCATAATGGAGCCGGCAACTAATCATATCCTTAAATTTTAGTGGCAGTGTTAGGATTTTCCACCCCCAGGAATAATTATCAATTCTAGTGAAGTGGCATAGTCTCACCTTTGGTATTCAAGAGTATAGGCTGAAAAGCTATGTAAGCTCCTAGTAGATGATAAGTAAAGAACTAATGGGGGAGTCTTATATGAGGCAGAAATTTAATCAATCAACACAAATTATTTATTGAGAACATGCTGTGTGGCCCAGCTCTGGGTATGACAGAGTAAAAAATATAAGACATGGACTCTTCCTTCAAGAAGTACGTGTTATAATAGCAATATGTACACTTTCAAAAAGAAAAGAAAATATAATGCAAAGCATAATTTTCTATAATGCCCAGACCTAACCTATTGTAAGATCTCAGAACACTCAGAGAAATCAAGTGTTTTGGAATAACCAGTAGGGCCATGAAGAGAGGTTAAGTTCAAGAAAGGACAAGGTTGTACAGATAGATAAAAGTAGGGACAGTATCCCAGAGAGGGAAAATAAAGAAAAATCTGAATGCTTAGCATAAAGCAATTTACTTTCCCTAGATCCATGAGGTGTTCCAAGTCCTTTCACAGCTGAAAAAAGTCTCCTTTAGAATATAGACTGTTTTAACACTGCTATATTTAGACTAGATAATCAACAAGGACCTACTGTATAGCACATGGAATTTTGCTCAATGTTATGTGGCAGGGGAATAAAAAAAAGAATACAGAATGTCTAAAATTGATTGCATTATTCTTTCTGTAGAAAGGCTTTATGTTTAAATTTATTGTTATGAAAAAATTAGGTACAAATCAGTGCAGCTTGGGAGAGCTCATATTACATGTTTTAGTGAATTGATGGCTAATTTACATCATGCTGGTGAAGACACACAGGACTGGGACTTGAACCCGCGGGCCAGGAATTCAGCCCAACCAAAACTCAGACTGGGACCTGACCCCACTGTCTTTCACTTGAGGTCACACGCCTGGTCTCAAGACTTAATGAAACTCAGGTTCTTTATGTCTCATCACAAAAGAATTCAGTAAGAGACAAAGTGATAGGTAAGAAGTAGATTATTTAGAGAGATACTCATTTCACAGACAGAATGTTTTGGTTTTTTTTAAATATCACTCACTCATGTCCAACTCTTTGTGACTCCATGGACTGTGGCCCACCAGGCTCCTCTGTCCATGGAATTGTCCAGGCAAGAATAATGGAGTGAGTTGCCATGCCTTCTAAGAGATCTTCCTGACCCAGGGATTAAACCTGAATCTCCCACATTGCAGACAGATTCTTTACCATCTGAGCCAGTGTTCAGTTCAGTTCAGTCGCTCAGTCGTGTCTGACTCCTTGCAACCCCATGAATCACAGCACGCCAGGCCTCCCTGTCCATCACCAACTCCCGGAGTTCACTCAGACTCATGCCCATTGAGTCAGTGATGCCATCCAGCCATCTCACCCTCAGTCGTCCCTTTCTCCTCCTGCCCCCTATCCCTCCCAGCATCAGAGTCTTTTCCAGTGAGTCAGCTCTTCCCATGAGGTGGCCAAAGTACTGAAGTTTCAGCTTTAGCATCATTCCCTCCAAAGAACACCCAGGACTAATCTCCTTCAGAATGGACTGGTTGGATCTGCTTGCAGTCCAAGGGACTCTTAAGAGTCTTCTCCAATACCACAGTTCAAAAGTATCAATTCTTCGGCACTCAGCTTTCTTCACAGTCCAACTCTCGCATCCATAACGACCACTGGAAAAACCATAGCCTTGACTAGACAGACCTTTATTGGCAAAGTAATGTCTCTGCTTTTCAATATGCTATCTAGGTTGGTCATAACTTTCCTTCCAAGGGATGTGTCTTTTAGTTTCATGGCTGCAGTCACCATTTGCAGTGATTGTGATACATCTCAAAAAGCAAGAACACATTCCATGGGAGAAACACATTCCACAGACAGAGTGTGGGCCATCTCAGAAGGCAAGAGACCTGAAATATGGAGTGGTTAGTTTTTATGGGCTGGGTAATTTCATAGGCTAACAAGTGGGAGGATTATTCCAACTATTTGGGGAAAGGGGCAGAGATTTCTAGGAACTGGACCACTACCCACTTTTTGTCCTGTTATGGTCGGCCTCAAAACTGTCATGGTGCTGGTGGCTGTGTCATTTCGCATGCTAACGTATTACAATGAACATATATTGAGGCTTAAGGTCCATTGGAAGTCAAATCTTCTACCATCTTGAACCTAACTGATTCTAACCAGTCTTTGTCATATCCTCAACAGTATGTCATTCTTTTAAAGGTTTTACCCTGTCCCTTTCCTGCTCTTTCACCAGAGTCCACTAAAAACGCATATCCTTCTTGTCTCTATTAGGCAAATTTTGATATGCTCATCATTTGCCAGTAATTGCTGTCCACTGACTTAGAGAGTTTTCTTTTTAATGGAAGTAGGAGAAATTACCCATATTCTCATATGAAAATGATAACAAGAAGAAATGTCTTCCTCTCTCTCCATTTTTTTTTTGGATCATTTAGTTTTTGACCTTTATTCTCTTGATATGTCTTACCTTAACTGACTTTCAGTTATTAAACTATCCTCTCATTTATGGGATATATCCCACTTGGTTATGGTATTTAATCCCTTCTATATGTTGCTAGCCTGGCTTTGCTAATTTGTTGAGGCTTTTATTTTTCTTTATTTAATAATTCACTGTGATGAAGGAACTGATCAATTATGAATACACCAAGCCCAAAGCAAATTGTATGTCTTAATTTTCATCATTACTTTTTAACAGCTTCTCACACTGGTTGCTGCCTTCCGCAGTTTGCCTCACCTTTAGGTAAAATCAGCACATCAAGGCTTTTATAGTGACATTAGGTGTCAAGTAATGAACAAACTAAATCTCCAACTCATTAAAGAGTGCTGACATGCTGTCAGCAATGCTCGGACTAAAGCAGCATGGAAATATATATTGTATTTTCACCTAGACAATAGATCTCAGAGAGCTATCTACAGAAGTAATGAAGTCAAAGGAAAACAAACTGACACTCAGATGAGAAAAAGATAGCACTTTGCTTTCCTACCATGATTAGTCCTTGGTTCTTATCTCCTAAAATTGGAGCTCTTATATTTTTTTCCAATACATGGACTTTCTGTTTCCAAAATTCTTGTGATCTCATGAAAAGAAGAATGTCCCTGAACTCTGAATAATGTTGGGCCTCAAGTCTCAAAGGAATATATAGTGCCAAGACTAAGGTATTTTTCATATTGCTGTGATTTAGAATAAAATGGTGTTGAAAGCAGAAATTGGATATGGTAAGATCTACTGCTTTCTGAAAGAGTTATCGTAGAGGAAAAAATAGCTTGAGACTAACATGATATAGTGATTCCATATGGAAACACTGACTTCATAGATTGATTAGAATATTAAATAGCTGTTAATTTTGCCAGAATTTGAATCTTTTTCATATTGATCAAGGTCATATCTTAGGGGAAAAAAAATCACACAGATTTTGTATAATTCAGAATGTTATGTGAATTAGTATATAGAAAGCACTTAGAACAGGATCTGGCACATAGTAAATGCTGTAACAGTAATATTTACTATTATGAATGATAGAGAATGGGTTATTCTTTAACAACCTGAGGAATTTTTCTAAGAAAGTATAATAGTCCTTTTAGGCCTTCTTTTCTTTAGAACTGAACTTTTTTTTTTTTTCCTGCTTAGTGAAAGTCACTCAGTCGTGTCTGACTCTTTGCAACGCCATGGATTATATAGTCCTTGGAATTCTCCAGGCCAGAATACTGGAATGGGTAGCCTATCCCCTCTCCAGCAGATCTTCCCAACCCAGAGATTGAACTGGAGTCTCCTGCGTTGCAGGCAGATTCTTTACCAACTGAGCTATTATCACTCCAGAGCTGATTATTATTTCTTTAAACAAAAAAAGATAGTTAACTGGACTGAATTCCCGTGAGTTTATTCCCTCAATTAAAGGGAGCCTGGTTAAGTTAGGTTTAAATAACCCTATTTTAGTCTAAATTCCCAAACATTAGGAATAGTTAAAGGGACTTCCTTAGCGGTGCAGTGGTTAGGACCTCACACTTTCAGAGGCATGAGTTAGATCCCTGATTGGGGAACTAAGATCCTACATGCTCTGTGGCATGGCAAAAAAAAAAAAAAANTCTTCGGCACTCAGCTTTCTTCACAGTCCAACTCTCGCATCCATAACGACCACTGGAAAAACCATAGCCTTGACTAGACAGACCTTTATTGGCAAAGTAATGTCTCTGCTTTTCAATATGCTATCTAGGTTGGTCATAACTTTCCTTCCAAGGGATGTGTCTTTTAGTTTCATGGCTGCAGTCACCATTTGCAGTGATTGTGATACATCTCAAAAAGCAAGAACACATTCCATGGGAGAAACACATTCCACAGACAGAGTGTGGGCCATCTCAGAAGGCAAGAGACCTGAAATATGGAGTGGTTAGTTTTTATGGGCTGGGTAATTTCATAGGCTAACAAGTGGGAGGATTATTCCAACTATTTGGGGAAAGGGGCAGAGATTTCTAGGAACTGGACCACTACCCACTTTTTGTCCTGTTATGGTCGGCCTCAAAACTGTCATGGTGCTGGTGGCTGTGTCATTTCGCATGCTAACGTATTACAATGAACATATATTGAGGCTTAAGGTCCATTGGAAGTCAAATCTTCTACCATCTTGAACCTAACTGATTCTAACCAGTCTTTGTCATATCCTCAACAGTATGTCATTCTTTTAAAGGTTTTACCCTGTCCCTTTCCTGCTCTTTCACCAGAGTCCACTAAAAACGCATATCCTTCTTGTCTCTATTAGGCAAATTTTGATATGCTCATCATTTGCCAGTAATTGCTGTCCACTGACTTAGAGAGTTTTCTTTTTAATGGAAGTAGGAGAAATTACCCATATTCTCATATGAAAATGATAACAAGAAGAAATGTCTTCCTCTCTCTCCATTTTTTTTTTGGATCATTTAGTTTTTGACCTTTATTCTCTTGATATGTCTTACCTTAACTGACTTTCAGTTATTAAACTATCCTCTCATTTATGGGATATATCCCACTTGGTTATGGTATTTAATCCCTTCTATATGTTGCTAGCCTGGCTTTGCTAATTTGTTGAGGCTTTTATTTTTCTTTATTTAATAATTCACTGTGATGAGGGAACTGATCAATTATGAATACACCAAGCCCAAAGCAAATTGTATGTCTTAATTTTCATCATTACTTTTTAACAGCTTCTCACACTGGTTGCTGCCTTCCGCAGTTTGCCTCACCTTTAGGTAAAATCAGCACATCAAGGCTTTTATAGTGACATTAGGTGTCAAGTAATGAACAAACTAAATCTCCAACTCATTAAAGAGTGCTGACATGCTGTCAGCAATGCTCGGACTAAAGCAGCATGGAAATATATATTGTATTTTCACCTAGACAATAGATCTCAGAGAGCTATCTACAGAAGTAATGAAGTCAAAGGAAAACAAACTGACACTCAGATGAGAAAAAGATAGCACTTTGCTTTCCTACCATGATTAGTCCTTGGTTCTTATCTCCTAAAATTGGAGCTCTTATATTTTTTTCCAATACATGGACTTTCTGTTTCCAAAATTCTTGTGATCTCATGAAAAGAAGAATGTCCCTGAACTCTGAATAATGTTGGGCCTCAAGTCTCAAAGGAATATATAGTGCCAAGACTAAGGTATTTTTCATATTGCTGTGATTTAGAATAAAATGGTGTTGAAAGCAGAAATTGGATATGGTAAGATCTACTGCTTTCTGAAAGAGTTATCGTAGAGGAAAAAATAGCTTGAGACTAACATGATATAGTGATTCCATATGGAAACACTGACTTCATAGATTGATTAGAATATTAAATAGCTGTTAATTTTGCCAGAATTTGAATCTTTTTCATATTGATCAAGGTCATATCTTAGGGGAAAAAAAATCACACAGATTTTGTATAATTCAGAATGTTATGTGAATTAGTATATAGAAAGCACTTAGAACAGGATCTGGCACATAGTAAATGCTGTAACAGTAATATTTACTATTATGAATGATAGAGAATGGGTTATTCTTTAACAACCTGAGGAATTTTTCTAAGAAAGTATAATAGTCCTTTTAGGCCTTCTTTTCTTTAGAACTGAACTTTTTTTTTTTTTCCTGCTTAGTGAAAGTCACTCAGTCGTGTCTGACTCTTTGCAACGCCATGGATTATATAGTCCTTGGAATTCTCCAGGCCAGAATACTGGAATGGGTAGCCTATCCCCTCTCCAGCAGATCTTCCCAACCCAGAGATTGAACTGGAGTCTCCTGCGTTGCAGGCAGATTCTTTACCAACTGAGCTATTATCACTCCAGAGCTGATTATTATTTCTTTAAACAAAAAAAGATAGTTAACTGGACTGAATTCCCGTGAGTTTATTCCCTCAATTAAAGGGAGCCTGGTTAAGTTAGGTTTAAATAACCCTATTTTAGTCTAAATTCCCAAACATTAGGAATAGTTAAAGGGACTTCCTTAGCGGTGCAGTGGTTAGGACCTCACACTTTCAGAGGCATGAGTTAGATCCCTGATTGGGGAACTAAGATCCTACATGCTCTGTGGCATGGCAAAAAAAAAAAAAAAAGTTTAAAAACAGTCAGCAAGTTGGAGGATTTTGTATTTTATTTTTGTGTGTTTTTTTATATTCTCAGTTTATTTTATTTTGTTGAAATTAATTTTTATTGGAGTATAGTTGTTGGTTTACAGTGTTGTCCTAGTTTCTGCTATACAGCAAAGTGACTCAGTTATACATAACAGACATCCACTCTTTTTAAGATTCTTTTCCCATATAGATGATTACAGAATGTTGAGTAGAGTACCCTGTGCTGTACAGCAGGTTCTTATTAGTTATCTATCCCCAGTGGCTCAGCAAGTAAAGAACCTGCTGGCAGTGCAGGAGACGTGGATTTGATCCCTGGATTAGGCAGATCCCCTGAAGAAGGGCATGGCAACACACTCCAGTATTCTTGCCAGGAAAATACCATGGACAGAGGAGCCTGGCAGGCTATGATCCGTGGGGTTGCAAAGAGTTAGACATGACTGAAGTGACTGAGCACTCACGCGCGCGCGCGCACACACACACACACACACACACATTTTATAAATAGTAGTGTGTATATGTCAGTCCCAACCTCCCAATTTATCCGTCCCCCTTTTCCTGCCCTTGGTAGCCATTAGTTTGTTTTCTTCATCTGTAACTCTGGTTTTGTAAGTAAGTTAATTTATACTTTTTCTTTAGATTCCACATATAAGCACTATCGTATGATATTTGTCTTTCTCTGTCTGACTGACTTCATCCAGTATCTGAAGGACATTTTTAAAGCAAAGCTTACCTTTGTTCTGAGGATTTAATCACCTTCATTGATTGACACCAAAGAATGTGTTTTAATATTTTAGGTTATGTTTCCTTTTTTAAAATCAAGAAATGATAAGTCAATGCTTAATTAGCCTCTTATCTAACAGGAAGAGAGTTACTAGCTATAAGCCAGTGAAACAAGTTGCAAGTAGATCCATGTGTTTCACCACAATGAAGATTTAAAGCAGATTTAAGCAAAATTGAAAGATGGGCAAATTAGGTAAAAAAAACTTATACTGTATTAATAAAGGGCAAATATTTTTAATCTTATAAATTAGTGAGACATATATCAGCACTTCTGTAAATAAATAGGCAAAGAAGGTAGAAAATTCAGAGGAAGAAATAGAAATGACCAGTACGAATATTTGAAAAGTGGTCAGCCTCACTAGTAATCAAAGAAATGCTAATTAAAATGGGTTACCATTTTTACTCTAGCAGAGATTTTAAAAAATTATACTTGATGTTATCAAGGGTGTTCTCATATACTATTAGGATTATAAAACAATACATCATTCTAGAAATTAAGCAACATATATCAAAAGCATTAAAGAATTTATACTATTATTTTTATACACACTAGATTGGCAAAAAATAAAAAGTCTGATGATACCAAGTACCAGTGAAAGTATGAAACAAAGGGAGCAATTGTACATAGCTGATGAAAAGTATTGGTGTGATTCTTTTGGCAAGTAATTAGATATTATCTTGATAAGACAGGAGTTCCACTTCTACACACATGCTCTAGCCTTGGAACTCTTATTGCTGTTTCACCAGAACACTGGTAGAAGAATATTCATAATAGCCTTATAAAAAGGCTGACAATAACTCAGATGTCCATTTATAGGAAAGCTGATAGTGATATTTTCAAATAATAGAAATCTACAATAGAGTAAGAATGAAAGAAGCATGCTTAAATGTATCAACATGAATGAATTCTAAAAGTATAACGGTTAATTGAGAAAAGAAAATCACAAAAGAATACATCCACTATGATACCATTTTATAAAGTTCAGAAGAAAGAAGAAATAAACAATATTGTTAATGTGTTTTAAACTAAACAAAGATAGCAAGGCGGTAAAAAATGAAGTCCAAAGATGTTACCTCTTAGGGGAGGCGGAGAGATGAACTTCAACCATTTGTGCTAATGCTTCCTCTCAGATTAGTGGTATATTCATGGAAGTTTTTTAATTATTATGCCTTATGACTTGTCTATCATGTGTATTATTTGTATATATCAAATATTTCATAGTCAAAAATTAAGCCTATAGATTTTTATTTCATAATTCATTTCTAGAGATCAACCCAAAAATAATGATGAAAAATACAGAAAAACTTTATCCCGTTGGTAATATTTATCATAACCAAAAACTGAAACAACAAAGATGTCCAACACCACTATTTTATACCCTGCTTTGTTCAAACAAGGGTTTAATAAAGCCCTAAAGAATATATTCAGTGAAAAAAAAATAAAATAAAGCTTGCTAAGAAATGAAAGTTTAAAAATGGAAGAAGGTTAAGAGAAAGCCAGGAGTAGGATTGTTATAAAAAATATAAGTTGTAAACTCCTGTTCTTGTTAGAGGTAGGTCACAAACTTGACTAAGCTTTCCGTAACCAGGGTAAGAAAGGAAATATGATTGTTGATGCCTTTAAGATAAGAAAGCACATCAACTGTTTTTATTGAGCCGAAAGAGAAATTTCTCACCATATTAACTGTATGAGCAAGTCATATAACTTCTCTCTGCTTGTGTGTCCATGTCTATAAAATAAAACAATAATAATAATACCTGTTATATAACATTGTGAGGATTACATAAGGTGAGTTCTTAGGATAGCACCTGGAACATTAGTAAGCACTCAAATATATTACTGACTAGTCATATTTAATGACGTTCTCAAGCATATTCTTATAGAAATCAATATTCTGGAAGTAGGGGTTAAGGGAGAAATGGAGAGGTAATCCTTGCCTCAGATAGGAAATACTCTCAACAGTAGGGCGCTGTGCTGTGAATTAATTTTCTAGTGTTCTACCTCTGTTCACTTACTAAATATTTATTGTGCACCTCCTTTATGCAAGTGTTCTGTCTAGTAATATGTGGCCAGGATACAGGTCTTATTAAGTTGTTCTGCTTCAGCCTCCTCTAGGTAGTTTAATCTAGGAATTATTCTATTATGTTGTATAACAAATGATACTTGTTACGTTCACTTTTTCTGCTCTTCAAATATGAAAGTAGTAGTCTGTAAACAGAGACGGGGCGAAAGCAATTATGAAAAGAGAAGTGAGACCTAGTAAGCTGAACTTAGTTAACACTTATTAAGAAGAGAATAATCCTGTGGCGGATTCATGTTGATGTATGGCAAAACCAATACAATATTGTAAAGTAATTAACCTCCAATTAAAATAAATAAATTTATATTTAAAATAAAGAGAATAATCAATTGAGGCACTTTCCTGAGAAGTGATATGGTGATAAGAGTATTAATTGCTACATTTATTGGAATTCAAACTATGCACCAAACTCTGTACTAATTTCTATGCACACATTATCCTAATTAATCCTTATAACACTTTGAGGTTGTGAATATTATCTCCCTTTTTTTTTTTTTTTTGGTGAGAAGACTTTAAATTCTTAGAGAAAGTAAGTCACAGCAGAAGTATGGGTTCAAGCTGAAATTCAGACCCAGGCAGCTGATTCTAAAATCTATATTCCTAGTCATTTAAATATATTACTTTGCATGGAATGAAACCAAAACTTATCAAACCTTGAATCCCTTTGTTCCAGATCTAAAATATTTTTCTCCAACACTTTTAGTCAAGTACATCCTGATTTTTATTATCCTATATTAAGTTCATGCATTAGTCTTGTTATTTTCCTAACTTTGACTATCAGACTATAAAGTTAATCTTTTTCTGATATAACTGTGTGATTGGTACTCCTGTCTTTTAGTTACTTGATTTGCTCACCAGCATGAATTTTCTGTAAAGCCATTTTTAAACGGAAAGAATCCTTGGATTTGAAGAAGAGTCTAACAAGTTAAAAATTTGGTAATCTATAATCTCATGGCCCTAGATGCCAATGGATTGTTTTGGCCCTTGCTCAGGGCACTGAATCATGTTGCCTTCAATCCAAATTGTCGGCCTTCCTCCTTAGCCAAAAGACAGTCGTATTAATTATTGACAATGAAGATGCATCTTGTATTTAAAGATTAAGAAAATCTTAAAGATTAAGGTAATTTGACCTGAGACTCTCTAATGTCACTTACCAATTGTAGAAACATAGATTTCATATTTAAAATATGGAATGTACATGTCATGTTTGCTGAGTGGTTTGCAGTAGAGAACTTGGCCTGAAATCATTTTTCCAAAACAGTTTTTCTGAGACTCCTAGTAGTAGCAGCAGTGACATGATTCACATCTCAAAATCCAAATACTGTCACATGGAAAAACATAGATGTGTTCAGCTCAGTGGCTTGAGATTACTATGCATTACTTGAATTGTACAGTTCAGAAGCTAGCAAAAGCCTATACTTGTAAAAGGGCAGGATTTACTCTGAGGGGTAGACAGAGTCTCCTGAAATGTAATTTTGTGATAGAGAAGAATTTTACATTTGTTGAAATATATTAACCTCAAAAGGCTTTAATAAATCAAGACCCACTTGCAGATACTGATTTCTTTTTTCTTTTACTATTTTCTAATCTTGTTTTGGCCTTTGTTCATAGTACATGTTTTCTTCCTAGCTTCCCTTCTTCCTTAAATCATTTCATCTCTCTCTCTCTCTCTCTCTGTGTGTGTGTGTGTGTGTGTGTGTGTGTGTATGCGCACGCGTATACAAACACATACCATCTGTCCTTCCAAAGAAGTCTCTCAACAAGGGGCAAAGATGGGAGTGAGGCACAGTGTGGTCAGAAACCGATGGAAAATCTTGCAGACAGTTTTTTGGCTCCTCTTCTCTGTCCCATTTCTCTGCCCTGCAGCCCCCTGGGGAACAACATGAAGCCAACAGCTTGTATCCGTTTGAGAAAGTGGCAGTGGCACAGAAGAGAAAATGCTAAGCTGTTCAGCTTTCTTCCTAGACTCAGGGAAGCCATGCAAATGGTGGGTAGTGTGCTTGAACATACATGTTCTGTGCCACAGGATCCAACAGACTAGAATTTCTTTTTTCTGTTTGTTTTATTGAAGTGTAGTCAGTTTACAATACTGTGTTCATTACAGGTATACAGCATAGTGATTCAGTATTTTTGCAGATTTTATTCCATTATAGATTACTGTAAGATAATAGATATAATTTCTCATGTTCTACAATACATCCTTATAGCTTACCATTTTGTATATAGTAGTTTGTGTCTGTTAGGCCCATACCCCTAATTTGTCTGTCCCTCCTTTCATCTCCCCTTTGATAATCATAAGTTTACTTTCTGTATCTTTGAGTCTGTGTCTGTTGTATATATACATTCATTTGTACTATTTTTAGATTCTACATGTAAGTGATAATAGTATTTGTCCTTCTCTGACTTATTTCACTAAACATAATGTTCTCTAGATTCACCTATATTACTGTAAATGACTGTATTTCATTCTTTTTATGGCTGAGTAGTATTCCATTGCATATATATATATTTATATATATACTGCATCTTCTTAATTCCATCACCTGTTGATGGCACTTGAGTTCCTTCCATGTCTTGGTTATTGTAAATAGTGCTGGTATGAACATTGGGGTGCATGTGTCTTTTGAATTAGTGTTTTCATTTTTTTCAGATAGATATACCTAGGAGTTGAATTGATGGGTCATATAATGGTTCTATTTTTAGTTTTTTAATGAACTTCCATACTGTTTTCTGTAGTGACCTGCTGTCAGGAAGCATTTAACAGGAGGCTTCCTGTGTGCTGTTTTGGATCTGTCATGAATCCTCTGTCCCTTATTAATTCCTGAATATTCAGGAATTAAGTAGAGTAGCAAACTACTCTGAGGGCTTGGGAATGTTAGTTTTTCCATACGGTGATAAGTAACTATTTACGACCCTCTTCCTTTTTATGACCCAAAGAGTAAAAGTGATTATTTACTACCCTCTCTTATATGGATGACCCCATGTTTCCTTGATAACTTGTAAGTTTTTATTTTATCTCTGCTGAAAATAGCTACCTTGTAAGACAGTATAAATACTCACACAATGTTGAATAAAACATCTTTGCTCCATCAGAGCTTGGGTCCCCGTCTCTCTCTCTCTCTCTCTCTCCCCCACTCTATGAGGCTATTTCTCTGGAGCACAGAAGCCTGCGGTGCTCACTTTCCTGCCCAGGCTTCTGAGACCCTCTCGAGAAGGCTGTGTGTGCCTTTACCCCATCGAGAGGGTGCCAGGTGCCTTCATGAACAGTGCAAGCCCTGTGTCAGGAGCTTTATTGGTTTTCTGCATAAACCAAGGAATATCAGCCTCTTTCTCTCTCCTTTACTTTCTTATCTCAACTCTGGACTACCAGGTTCCAGTCCATTAAAGGACCTCAACAGCCTGTACCAACTTACATTTGCACCAGCAGTATAGGAAGAGAGTTCCCTTTTCTCCATACCTTCTCCACCATTTATTTGTAAACTTTTTGATGAAAGACAATCTGACAGGTGTGACGTGATACCTCATTGTGGTTTTGATTTACACATTTCTTTAATAATTAATGGTATAGAGTATCTTTTCATGTGCCTGTTAGCCATCTGTATTTCTTCTTTGGAAAAATATCTATTCAGGTCTTCTGCCCATTTTCTGATTGGATTTTTTTTGAAACTGACTTGTATAGGCTCTTTGTATGTTTTGGATATTAACCCCTTCTCATCATTTACAAATATTTTCTTCCATCCCATAGGTTGTCTTTTTCTTTTGTCGATGGTTCCTTTGCTGAGCAGAAACTTTTAAGTTTAATTAGGTCCCATTTATTTTTTATGTTATTTCTTTTTTATTTCATTTTTAATGTTATTTCTTTTTATCTTATTTCTTGTCTTAGAAGACTGATCCAAGAAAATACTGCTAAAATTTATGTCAAACAGTTTTTTTCTGGGAGTTTTACGTTTAGATCTTTAAACCATCTTGAGTTTGTTTTTATATGTGGAATGTTTTATATATAATAGGAGGGAATGTTCTAATCTCACTGTTTTCTGTATCTTTCCAGTTTTCCCAGCACCACTTATTGAAGGAATATCCTTTTCTCCATTGTGTTTTCTTATCCCCGTGTCATATTAATTAACCCCAGGGTGTGTGAGTTTATTTCTGGGCTCTTTTGTTCCACTCATCTTTATGTCTGGTATCATGCCAGTAACATGCTGTTTCTATTACTGTAGCTTTGTTAATACTGTCTGAGGGAGCAGTGAAAATTGTGGGTGGTACCCTGGAACACACGTATTCTGTGCCACAGGATCAAATAGAATGGAATTTCTTAATTGTCCTCCTGAAGTGGAACCTAAGAGGCTTTATCAATATCTGGTAAATAAAATACAAGCGAATCATTTGAATTGCTTCCAGATGTATAATTAGAAGCTTTCTACACTGGGATAATTTTGTAATAATCTATCTTTCCCCACAGACCCTCTCATGACCTTGGGGATTATATTCATGTGGTGCCACATGATGTCAAGCTATTGCCCTGGAAAATGTAGCCCTAATTCAGGTCCTTGAGAAACTACCCTTGAAGCTCCGTGATCTAGTAGGTCTTTTGTGCTGCTCCAAATCTTAATTATAGAAGTGAGCTATACTGCTTGGAGCTGAGTTTTATAATTCTTAGGCTTCCCTGGTGGCTCAGACAGTACAGAATCTGCCTGCAGTGTGGGACACCTGGGTTCGATCCCTGGGTTGGGAAGATCCACTGGAGAGGGGAACAACTACCCACTCCAGTTTTCTGGCCTGTAGAATTCCATGGATAGAGGAGCCTGGCAGGCAGCAGTCCATGGTGTTGCAAAGAGTCAGACACTTTCACTTTCACGCCCTTTCATGTTCCAATCACATCAAAATATTAGCAGTAATAATAATGATAGAAAAAGACAAGTCTGTGTTTTCAAAGATTAGTAAAAATGCTAATTTGAGCACTGAAATTGTTACTTGGGGATCTCCACTGGAAATTGTCCTTATTGCTTTGAGACGTGGCAGAGGTGAGGTTTATGCCCCTGTGGAGAGCAGATGAATGCAGGCCTTCATAAGCCTGAGCACCCTGCTGCTGCTGCCAGCACTGTAAAAAGAGACATTGCAACCTGGAATCCATCTTGTGAGATAAAGCTTAACTCCTCTAAATCAAATTTATGGGATTTCTCTACAACTCAGAAATCTCCCAGATAAAGGTAAAATGAACGCCCTAAATAGTTGAAGCCTAGGAGAGCAGGAATGGCAGCTTTGTTTCACATGCCTTGAAGAAGCCCAGTTTGGCCCCGGTATCACATGTCACTGAAAATCTGATTTAAACACTGCAGAAAATAGGTTCATATGCAAAAAAGTTTATCAGTCCTCCATTTTTGTTTCAAGGTGGCTAATTGAATCTAAATCAAACTTAAATTAAATCCTGAAAACTTTTGGTATTGTCAAAAATTAATCAGCTCTGTAGAAGTGATGGTGTGGCAAACGTGAAATACTGAGTGGTTGAGTTAAAAACGAGGCTTTTGCTTAGTATTGTTGGTGCTGATTTCTATGGAAAGAGTTTTGCTTTTCACTCAAATATGACTAAGCACCCCTGCTTTATAAGTTTATCCAAAACAACATATTGCTATCTTATAGGATGAATATATACTAGTGTTTAGAAGGAGGAAATGGTATGTTATTGAGATAACAGTCTGTGGTTCCAGACAGAGTCACATATGACTCCCAGCTCTAACTTCATCTACCTCAGTTTTCTCAACTGTAAAACGGAGCTGATAATATCTCCTCCATAGGATTGTTACAGCAATTAAATGAAATATTGTATAAGTGAAGTACCTGGTTCATAGTATACTAACAGCAAATGATTGCTGTTGTTAAAATGTAATTAGTGTGTCTTGCTCACAGACCTAGTCTGACCAATGAGGAAACAAAGTGTATATCAATTTACTAAACTAAGCAAGGAAATAAAAACAGAGACTTTCACCCTTAACTATATACTTCCTTATTTTATATCTTACATTGTAAACCTTATCTTGTTACTAGACGGTAAAGTTCCAAGGACAGAAACTGAATCTTCTTTCCTGTACCCTACGGTGACTAACAGTGCTAGATAACTAGTAGACATTCAGGAAATGTTTGTTGACTTGATCTTACTTAGCTGTGTCTTATGTCTATATATAATTCCCTTAGGAGAATAAGATTTTGCCCTATCATGTAAGAATGTGAAAGTTTCTTTGTAACTGTTATTTTCCAATAAAACCATGGGGAAATTTTACCATGTTGAAATCATGTTGCTTTCTAATTGGTTTCTAGGCCCATTTTAACCATTTTATTATTTAGGCATATATATATATATATATATGTATATATATATATATAAAATTAACACTGCAGCTGGTATTGAGATAACTTCTGTCTGTTTTTAAATGACAATCTTAGTTTTCTGATATTACTTAGATTAGCTTGCAGTTTTTTGTGCTTAGCCTTTCCGTCTGCATATTTAAATATACTTAATGATTTTTTGTAGCTTTGTGATAAGCGACTTAGCAGCAGCAGCAGCAGCAGCAGCAGCAACATGCATGTCTAATTGAGGCAACATATGCTCTATACATTTTTTTTCAAGCGCTATTGATGTTCTAACATTTGATTACCATTTGGGGGAAAACTGGAAAACACATTGCTCTTCTTTGAAGTCTTTAGAGGTCTGTATAACAATATTAAGTACAGATCAAGGAACTGGTATGTACAGTTGATCAAATTTATAATAACTTTTAAGTTTTCTCTGAGTAACAGAGATGTGGATGATCCAGAGAGCACTTATTACTAATAATATTACTGATGAATTTGAATGGAGTTTTAGCATTGTTTTATTCTCACAAGGAAGTTCCTGATCTAGAAGATATAGGAGATGTTATAACAGCTGTTTTATTGGTAAGAAAATTGACTCCTAGAGTAATTGGGTAACTTAGCGGCAGATCTGGAATATAAACTCAAATATTCTGTTTCTAATTTTTTTAAATCTTGGTGAGAATTGTAGTTCAAAATATGATCCCAGCCATCAGCTGTTCTCAGGATCCAACAGTTGATCATTCCACATCCCATTTCAAAATACTTTCCATTTGACCCCGTGAACACTCTTTCTGTTCACTTTCCAGTTTGAACGCCATGACCCTGTGGATGGGAGAATCACTGAGAGGCAGTTTGGTGGCATGCTGCTGGCTTACAGTGGAGTACAGTCCAAGAAGCTGACTGCCATGCAGAAGCAGCTCAAGAAGCACTTCAAAGAAGGAAAGGTAGGTATCTTTGCCTAGAGGAAACCATGAGAGCATATTGTTACTGCAAAGGTATTAACATAATGAGAGTGAATTAGTGACTAATTATGACTAATTTATTTCTGGTACTTGAAAAAAAAAAAATAAGCAGTTTTGAAGAAAAGAAGGAATAGCCTCAAATGACCCTAGGTTTTTTTGTTCAGATCACAATGTGACCATGAACTGAAATAGTGATTTGAAAGAGAGAGACTGGTTCACCATGGGGAGATATAGAGTTCACTTGTAGATATCTTGAGTTTAAGGTGCCTGTGGACTACCCAAGCAGAGATGGTTAACCAGCAGTTGAATATTCAAATCTATTTTAGAGGACTGAGCTGGGTTTGGGAATCATCAACACACTATTAGAATTAAAATCATGAAGATTGATGAAGTTATCCAAGGAGAATATTAAAGAACCACGAGCCAAGGGCAAGATCAAGTGGAACACTAACATTTAAGCAGTTCCAGAATGAAATCTGGAGAAGGCAATGGCACCCGACTCCAGTACTCTTGCCTGGCAAATCCCATGGGCGGAGGACCCTGGTAGGCTGCAGTCCACGGGGTCGCTAAGAGTCGGACACGGCTAAGCAACTTCACTTTTACTTTTCACTTTCATGCATTGGAGAAGAAAATGGCAACCCACTCCAGTGTTCTTGCCTGGAGAATCCCAGGGACAGGGGAGNTAAAATATTTGGATTTATAATTAATGGCTACATTTTTTTTAGTTGAGTTAAAGCAAACTTGAAAGGTTTTAAATGTCAGAAAAATGGTTAAGAAGAATAATCGTGAAAGGAAGGAATATAGTAGAAAAAATTCAAATTCATTAATGGGAGTAACAGAAGAAAATTACCTTTTAGTGTCAGAGAAAACTCAGAAGTAGTGAAACACTGACAAATTAAACATTAAAGAATCAAATATAGAAATTCTATTCTGAGTATGAAAACGAGCTACTCTCCTAGCATGTTTTGTGTGGCATTTATATTTCATTCCATTTTGATGCATTCCAATACCTACCTACCTACTCTAGTTCTAGAGAATATACTTACTTTTGTAACTTAACAGCTTCATCTATCTGCTTCTGATGATAGATATAGATGACCCTTACTCAAGTAATTAACCAAATGAAAACTTAAATTCATGTCATTATTAGATCTTCTACACTAAAATTAAAGTAAAATTAATCTCTTTGGATTAAGTGATTGAATGTTTAAATAGCCTAAATAGTAACTAAAAAGACAAGATTATTTCTATTACAATTTAACTATACTTTCTCTTACAATAGATGTATATTTTTGTGAAGTAGCAAGATACATCGAAGAGGTGTATAATCAAAGNCATGTCATTATTAGATCTTCTACACTAAAATTAAAGTAAAATTAATCTCTTTGGATTAAGTGATTGAATGTTTAAATAGCCTAAATAGTAACTAAAAAGACAAGATTATTTCTATTACAATTTAACTATACTTTCTCTTACAATAGATGTATATTTTTGTGAAGTAGCAAGATACATCGAAGAGGTGTATAATCAAAGAGAAAGCATTCAGGAATTTGATAACTGACAGACCAATAAATATTAAGATAATAACTGCATCCTAAAAAATATTCACTGGTATTCCATAAGATGCTTTTAAAGGAAAGATACTAGCTTTCCAAAAAAGTATTGCCCTCCTAGATGTATAAGAATGTCTTTCTGATGCTGACAGTATATGTGGTTGTGAGAGAAAGAGAGAGAGCTGTCTTGAAATGCTTTTGATTATCTTTGATTCCACAATTTTGGAGTTTCGTTCTGCTCATGGCACTTCTTTCTGGTGTGACATTTTGCCTGATGTCTTTTTCAGACAGTTACCACTTCACAGGTTGTTACTATGCAAAGAACATTCATAGGGAGGCAAAGGTGGTGGCAGTTATCCTTGAAATACCTGTTGCAATATTCGGGAAAAAAAAGAAAAAAGATGACATAGTAGTGGAGAAGATAAGAAAATTGCCCAGTTACATGGTGAGTGCATTTGAATTCAGATTAGCCTTACTACAAATGTGCACTTCTGTTCCCTGTGTGTTTGGTCCAGCACTGCTATAACTCAGCCTCGGAACAGAGAGTGCAAATTTCTTTCTTGACATTATAAAGGACATCAGACACACTGAGACCAAATGTTAGGGATAAAAGTTCCGACTTTGGTTTTGACAGATTTCTGACACCAGTAAAAAACATAGCTGTGTTAGTAAATTTTAAATATTTACTTTTATTGTTCTGGATAGATCCATATAGAGCAAGGAGAATGAGCATTGCTATTACAGTGACATAAAAAAAAATGAGGAAAAAAATAATGGCTTGGTATTAAGTGAAAGAAATCCACAATTTCCAGTCATCTTTAAAACATTTTTTAGCATGTGAGAGTGATTCTTTCACAAAGGGCATACTATTTGGAATCTTTCTTACTGTTCTGTGGAGCATGGAGACATGGCAGTTATTATATTTATTTAATTTTTGAAAAAGTAGATAACACTTCTGCACTCCAGATGAAATTTCAAATCAATAGATTTGAAGTGAGTAGATCGTTCTTGAGAGAATTTGGAAGATGCTGTGAATACTGGGGAAACATTTAAAAAATATATCCTGACAAAGTGGAGCAATGCTAGATAAACATATTAAAATACATTAATGAATTGTTTTAGTTGTTCCCAGAGTATAAAAAGTAAAATGTTTGATGTATTGAAATCTTCTTATATAAACTTAAGTGTATTTGTATCAAATTTTGTTTCCTAAACATGAATACTGAATATTTTTCAACTAATTTTACATTTCATTAGGACTCTTAGAATGGTCTAGAAAATCACAGTTATTGGACTGTGATATCTCATATCATGAGGCCATAGATATGAAATGAAAAGAATGTCTGCATGTTTGCCTGATTCAGTTGATACTTAAGCCTCACATTTCCTAACTTTAGACAGGAATCAAGGGTGGTACTACATGTGCTTGTATGCTGTGGGTGTATATGTACAAAATCAGTACTTGGTGGACCACAGCAGATCATCGGATAAAATTTCTTATATTCAAAAGGCAAAACAGTTTATAAATGTATCAAGGACACACACACACACACACACACACACACACACACACACAGGCACAGACACCCCATACTAAAAATGTTATTGGAGAACATCAGTTGTTCTCAGTGATTATGAGCACTCAGATTATGAGTTCTCATTTCATAATTTCAGTGATGATGCAGTTCTCAGAATTTAAATCTTATGATTAAACAGAAATTCTCCACTAGCATTGTTAGGAATTTCAAATTAGCAATGAAAGTACTGACTCTGGTTTTCATAGACTTCTGTGATTTTAGTCACCAAAATGAGAAATATATATTTAATCAGTCAAGTAAATAATGTTTAATGACATATTATTTTCCACAGTTGTACATACTATACAACTGTAATGCAAACTTATAAACCTAAATTATTATTTCAGTTTCAGTTCAGTTCAGTTCAGTCGCTCAGTCGTGTCCAACTCTGCATTTCAGTTTACTCTTCTTAAAACTTTGAGTCCCATTTCACCCACACACAATATTTTTCTTCGTCCTCTCCTCTATTAC
The DNA here is from genome assembly GCA_006410615.1 of Neotragus moschatus. Taxonomy (NCBI): domain Eukaryota; kingdom Metazoa; phylum Chordata; class Mammalia; order Artiodactyla; family Bovidae; genus Neotragus; species Neotragus moschatus. The sequence goes on from SJYA01003121.1 coordinate 592,013, forward strand.
TGGTTTGATCCCTCCCTTTTTTCATAGACAAATTCATTAGAAAAGTATCTGACTTACCTCCTGTCATCATTTCCTCATTATCCATCAGTATAACTCATTACAATCTGCTTTTATCTTATCAAGATTCTTTTGAAACTAGTCTCACTAAATCTCTGGAATTTCCCTAACTGCAAAGACAATCCTTTAGTCTTGATTTTCCTTAATTTCTCAGTTAATATCTCCTTCTATTAAACATAAGCCACTTCTTGAAAAGACTTTCAGGTGAATTTCTTGAAAAGAACATTCCTGATTCCATATTATTGTGATAATTCATGTTACACTCACTTCCTCTTATACATAGTCTTTAAATTTTGTTTCCAAGATTTCCATGAAGATTTTTTTCCTTATATTTACCTGTCCATTTCATGGGGTCATATCCATTTGTTTCTTTCATTTATTGCCAAACTCAGGGAAATTCAAATGTCAATATATAGCCTGAAGTCTGGTCTTCTAACTTGAGACCCAATATACTGAACCCTTTGCTTAACAAGGGCCTGTGGATCATCCCAATACCTCAGAGATTTTCTTTCTTTCTTTTTTTTTTTTTTCCTGATTTTCAAATGATTTTCTGTCTTTCCAAAATTATTCTCCTCTGGGTAATCTGTACTTCAATGAACAGAAACCACCTCAACTATTGTCCCAACTAACCAAACCAGGAACTCTCTCTTCTCAGTGCCCGTGCCCTGTTATCTAGTCAAGAAACACAGTCCTGTGGATTTTAAATGGGTGCTACTCATTCTTCACTCTTCCAACTTCTCTGTCGTATCTTACTTCAATTTCTCATCTTTTCTCTTAAGACTTCTTAGTGGGAGCACTGTTTTGAATCTGGATTTTCACTAACCTTCTTTAACAACTACAAAAATTTTAGGTTTTAGAGAGACAGAAAGAAAACTTGATAGAGAAGAGAGGGGTATGGAGAGAAAGGCTTCTGCTGCTGCTGCTGTTGCTAAGTCGCTTCAGTCATGTCCGACTCTGTGTGACCCAATAGATGGCAGCCCACCAGGCTCCCCCATCTCCGAGATTCTCCAGGCAAGAACACTGGAGTGGATTGCCATTTCCTTCTCCAGTGCATGAAATTGAAAAGTGAAAATGAAGTCTCTCAGTTGTGTCTGACTCTTCGCTACCCCATGGAATGTAGCCTACCAGCCTCTGTCATGGGATTTTCCAAGCAAGAGTACTGGAGTAGGTTGCCATTTCCTTCTCCAAGGCTTCTGCTATAACAATATAATAGTTTCATTTCTAAGACTGTAGGTTATCAGCAATTATATGAAAAAAATTTACATTTTGGGGATAAAAAGTGCTTTTAGAAAATGAGTTTCTAATTAGTAAAGCCTCCATTTCCACAAAGAAATTTGAGTGACAGAGATTTTTCACATCTGTATACCCACACTGAGAAGATCTTCAAATTAAAGCAGCAAATATTTACCCTAGGGAGGTCCTTATTTGCTGGAATAAATACGTTAATAAGATCCTTGGAATATGTTCTTGAAGGTCATAAGGTCCCCAGAAAATATGCATTTGAAAATGTGTATTGTTCTACTGATCACAAGGTTTCTGTTTGCTAGGCCAAGCATGCCAGTTTAAAGAGAAAAATGCATTGCTTAGGGGAATTCAGGAAAAAAAAAAAGTTAGCAAGTCTTCAAATGATGAAAGATGGAAGTGATAAATTACATTGCAGAGAAAAGGAACTTCGGTGCTAGAACAGAGATTCCAAATTAGAAATGTCATGAAAATTTCTCTGATATAGGTATAATATGAATCTTTCCTCCTCGTCACTCTTCTTCCAAAGAACTGTTGACATAACACAAACTTCAGTCTTTCCTCACTTGATCTTATTATATCAGTTAACTCTATGTGTTCTTGAGGTATAGGAGAAACAAAATGGCAATATAAGACCTAACTTTCTCTCCTCTCAACCCATACACTGGTCCTCTATTTAAATCACTCTCATCTGATGTCTGTGATTGTCTGATTTTTCCGTTATGCAGTATTATTCTTACAGGACAGAGGTCATACATTCATCATCTATCACTCTCTCCACAAACTCACACTTGTTTCGTTTCTTCAGAATCTAAAATAATGCTTTAGACACAGCACATCAGCAACTTTTAAAACAGTATTTTTAAAAGTGACAACA